>WEKX01014289.1:6905-290937 GCA_013390025.1 Pitta sordida
AACCTGAGGAAAAGAAAATCCAAGAAAATTCTCTCAACTTGAAAGACTTAAACTGTGCTGTTTTATTCTGGTGCAGCCTCCTCCTTTGTCCCCAGGGTTTTCCCAGTGACATTCTCTATTTTCCTTCTCTCCATTGCATTTCCCTGCTCAGGGACTGTGCTCTTAGAATGGGAATATTTCTGTTCTGTGAGTGTTTCTTGTTTTTTGCTGTATCCACCCCACCTTCCCAGTTTGTCCAAGGAGAGGTTTCTCCCTTCCTGAACGATGAGGGGTATTTCCCACACACATAATCAGAGACAAACAATTAAATAAGTTGCCTGATCCAAATCAGCTGGGCACCAGCCCACCTTTGCCTTTCTTCATTGTTTTCCCTGCCTTTGATCCCCACTGCTGTTTATTTTACATTTCTAGCAAAAGACATTTAGCAAAGGCTTTGGATAGAAGATGAATTCCAAGACCCAGAGCTTTTGCTCATATTGCATTTTCAAGCTGAAATCCCCTCGAAAGGTCACTTGAAGGCTGGAAATACCTGCTGTTGATTTTTCTCACAGTGATTGACTGGCCATCAAGCTCATCCTGCTCTTCCACTAAAAACACAGTAGCTGGTTGTATTTTCTTTTCTTGCAAAGGAAGAATTTTTCCATACAGCTGCTGGTGGAACTGCATTATCCACAGGTGATACACACAGGAATGATTCATGGATCAGACCAAATGGTGTAGAGGAGAAACTATTTCATGTGTGGCCTGTAATTAAAAGAAAACACCAATTTATTTTTATTGTTCTTGTGATGGGGGATCCATTTCCACAGCAGAGCACAGACTCAATCCAAAATCCCAGTGAGGTGACATGGTGCCCTCTTTAATTTTGGGGGCTGGTTTACATGGGCTACTTTTCATTGAGTGAATTGTCTTGGTGATCGTGGTAATAACATGTTTTAATTGTGCAGTTGTCTGTGGATGTGTTGTATGGGATAAATTTGGAAGTTTCTTTTCACTGTATTTGACTCAAATAAGGATTATTGAGTTCCCAGTTCTACAATCAATCCCTAATAATAGATAATTTCAGTATAAATAGCACTGAGTTGACTCTGCAAAGGCTGAGGATGGTTCTTCCATGAAACAAATAAATACATAGCACCACCACCACCATCAAATCACTTCTAAGACTTCAGAAAAACATTATATTGAAGGTTTTGGGTAGGTGGCAAATCCTTTCAGCAGTGACCTGCCTAGACATGAGTTTGAGTCCATTTTAATTAGTCTTTTTTAAGGAGCAGGATGAAGGGTGTGAACTCACACGTGTCATCTCAGCACTCTTTTCTCTCTGCCATCAGAACATTCCCGTTGTCCCACCCTTAGTTCATGCCCTTAAAATACTTTTCCACTTAACTTCCAGGCTTTAATGATCCGGCTCTTCATTGACAAAATGCAGAGGATTGAGTTATGGTAGAAAAATGTTAATATCATCCAGGGACTTTTTTTTTTTTCAGCTCGGGAGAAGATAGATCATGTAAATGAGGCAATCATTGCTGAGAAGTTCACTTAAAATCTTTAGTTTCTCCAGTACAATGTGCCAAGACTTTTTAAGGAAATGGAAGATGGGAAGTGGTTTATGGAACTCAGTAGCAGAAATACAATAGCTCTGTGTATTCCTCTGAAAAGCAGCAAGTCTGGGCTTTTTTTTATTTTGTCATGAGTGAAAAAGTAAATTGTGTATTATTTTTGCAAGAGAATTAGGTTTTGTTTATTTAAAGCAATGGGTGTTTATTACAAGTTATGCATTTTTAGAAAGAAATTTAAAAAAACCCATACTGCCTTGGATTTACAATGGGCATTATGTGCTTGGTTTTCACCAGAGTTAAATAAAACCTTATCCCTAGGAAAAAAAAGCTATTAAATATCCCTCAATTCTTCCAAATGCACTTCAATTGTTACAAATATTCTTCAATTCCTATTAAATGTTCTTCAATTCTGTGTAATCCTGTATCATCTCCTCCTTGGCAGCCGCACAGCAGCTGTTGGCTCGGTGTCCTTTGATTAATCCTCTCCCTGTTCCAGGCTGTAATATACCTAGTTTGTTTAGTGAAAGGGAATATGTTTCATATTTAAAAATCCCTTTTAATGCAGTTACTGCATCTTTGCAGATTTAATTAGGTCTCAGTCCCTTCCAAATCACCCAAGTCAGAGGTCCCATCCTACTTGTCCCTGAGGCATCATTACAAAAAGTCCCCAGACAGAGTCGAGTTTCCGACTGATGACTTTACCATATAGGGGCTAATTACTTCTAATCTTACACATTGATGAGGTTGTATTTTATGTCCCTGAGCCGCTGGGACTGTAACTGCCAAATTATCCTCTCCTGTAACACGTGGGTTATTTCTCTGTTCGACTCCCTGGCTTCACAAATGACAATCCCTTCCCGCCAGGCTCTCGCATGTTAAACCCTCATTATTTCTGGCACACGGTTCCACGCGATGAGCCCTCGTTAATCCACGTTATGATCTCGGATAAGCTGCTGGTGCCTGGCTGATTTAAGGCAGGGAAGGGTGAGGGACCAGGATCCCGGGAGGGGGGGATGTGGAAGCTGCAGCTGGTCCCTGTGCTTCACTTGAGTGCCGCTCTCTGCTTTTATGAGCAACAACTTCCATCAGATCTTTAAAAGAAATGACTCAACACTTTCACCTTCCGTGCCTTTGGAGTCTATAATGCATGAAGGTGTTGGAAGCCTAATCTAGTCTAAGCTGCCTTCAGCCAGCCCTTTTAAGCACCAGGGAAGAGAAATGAATACCTAAAAAGCAGCAAATAACTACAATTGCTCTCTGATTCCGTGGCTGTACGTGCTAGAGGTCAGGAACATAAAGCTGTTTATTTCTTCCCACAAAGCAGAGGCTGTTTTCATAACCTGCTGTGGGCACAGGTACTGCAAACTCCTCACTGAGGGAAATAGCGGGGTTTTATTGCAGCATTTTCAGGCCATGTCACCTCTCTTCCCCTGCTCCTTTCTCTAGTGGCTTTGACCCAGCCTCATGGAGCTGACCTTGGGGTCGGCTCCCAAAGGAGGGAGTTCATCCTGGGGATCTGAGCGTGAAGTGACACATAATAATTTGGGTTTGGTGTATTCCAGATCTTAATCCAGCTCTGCCAATAAGTAACCACTGACTGGGGGCTTTGGTAGGAAAGCAGAGGTTTGGGAAGGATAAGGTTTGGGGACGGTGGAACTTTTCCTTGTCTAGTTACAAGGAAGTTGGTAACACCTTGATTTATCTATTACATTAAAAAAAGAAACTAGTTCTCTCTAGGGAAACCCCAAAAACCCTAAAAACACACAACCCCCCCAAATCCTCAGCCTT
The DNA here is from genome assembly GCA_013390025.1 of Pitta sordida. Classification (NCBI taxonomy): domain Eukaryota; kingdom Metazoa; phylum Chordata; class Aves; order Passeriformes; family Pittidae; genus Pitta; species Pitta sordida. Next base: position 10,256 of record WEKX01014289.1, read on the forward strand.
TCCACAGCTGGGAAAATCCCAGTGTTCTCACAATGGCTACCCCAGCCAGAAACACCCAAGGCACAGAAACATTTTGAGCTCATTTCTGTACTTTATTTAAAAATAGAAAAGACGTGTATAAATTAGGAAAATCCACCTAATTTTGAATTAATAGACTTCCTTAAATGCTGAATGAAGTATATAAATCTACATTTTTGTATCTATCAGCATTAAATTTCTGGCCAAGGTGTTAATCCCAACATTCCTCTAACTAATGCAGTAACATATGTAGAGTAATAAAATGCTTCTAAATCAAAATGACGCAGACCAGACTGATCTTCCAAAATGATGATTTCAGTTTGGGGTATGAGAATAATTTTTGTCCTTTTATTTAAAATAGCATGGGTGACTTAGTGATTTTTTTCTTTTTTATATCATAGATGACTTTTGTCCCTCTAAACACCCAAGTAAATATATTTACTTCTGAGTGTATTTTAATTTTCTGAGTGTATTTTAATTTTCTGTTGGCCTTTAAAAGGGCACTGTCCTGAAATCATGGGTTTTAATCTTTTTTTAGGAGGCCAAACCCTTCAACCCTGTGCCTTTGCAGGTATCCCTGCAGCGTTTGTCTCTACAATTGGCTGCAATTGGTGGGATTTTAATTTCCCGTAAATACTTCTGTTGTAAATATTGGCCTTTTTAATCTGGACTCTCTCAGAGCTCTCCAGATTCCACCCCTGTGCGTGCACATCTGTTTATCATTCCCACTATCCTCATTGAATGGATGTGTTATGGGAAAGAAAATATGGGCTCCCCAACCTCCATGGTCCATGTTTGAAATAAAACTGGCTTGTTTTCCTGCTCGTGGTGGGACAGCTGGTGGAGTTCTCCCAGCAGAAATGTGAATATGTCCCAGCAAAGAACAAGCTCTTTTCCATTTTCCCTCTGGATATAGAAGTCATCAAGGCAACTTTTTTTGAGTGAGTGTGAAAAATGTCCATTAAAAACCAATGAAAACAACCAAACCAGTCAAACCCACATCTCATCCTTAGATAAAATAAAAATTACCCTTCTGGCATTCCTTGGAGCTACTTTGGTTATCTGCCTGAGTGTTTGAGCCCAAGGAAAACAGGGTAAAAAGATGATGATGATGTTGTAGAAAGGAGGAGGAAGGGGACATGCTGCTGAGAGGGGAATGTGGAATTGTCATGTCTGGAAGGAGGGACAGCACAGTTGATGAAAACAAAGAATGTATCTCCTGGCCTCTCACACCTCCCTGCAGTGGGTTTAAATAAAGGACATCATCCTAAAATGGGAAAGTGTGGGACCAGAGCAGAGTGACAGGGAAGGAGAGTGTCCCCACAGCAATGGGTTAGTTACCTGATGTTACCCCAGGGTTAGGGGTGGAAAAGCGTGGGATCTGTGTTTACCCAAGGATTCAGGGGTGAGGTTGAGCTGTGCTTTAGATCCACAGAGTAACAAGTCAGTTAATGTGAAGGGCAATGACTAATCCCCTGGCACAGTGTGTGTCCACTGCCAGGAGCTCAGTTTAATAATTACAGCCCATTCCGTAACGTGCTGGCTGTTTCCAAGGAATTTCTCTTTGGTGTGTTTGCTTGGCTTAGAGAGAGTGAGGGGGAAGAGTTGTGTTGCATCATGAGAGAGCTCAGCTGGGAGCCATCCCCAAAACAAGAGTGGAGACCCCAAAATCGAGGGCTGCAGCAATGCAGACAGCCTGTGGAGTTTTATACCTAAATTTCCAGCTGGAACTTTCCTGAAAGAAAATTCCACCTGAACTTTGTCTTTCCCAAAGCATCCAGTTCTCTGCCTGCTCTCAGGGCAGAGTTCCCTGCCCTTGGATCACATCCCACCTGAGCACTGGTGTCACCAGCACAGGCTCGTGAGCTCTGAACATGCTCCTTGTTAAGCTTGAAAAAGCTCAGTAATGTCCTCCAGGTCATTTTGCAGCTTCCAGCTGAAAGATTTAATGGCAGTTAATGCTAGAGGGAATTTTGGTAATGACCAAAGAGGTTTTTGAAAGCACAGTCAGCCAAGTCTCCCTCCTGTAACTGGTGGACCTGAGGAGACCTTTGGGATCAATTCTTGTCCCACAGCTCCCAGTGGAAAGGCTGAAACTGAGAAGGGCCAGGATTTGGCAGGGGGAGCAGTGCTGGATGAAGAGTGCAGCTGAATTATTTTAATGGTTTATGTGCTGGCTCTGGATCAGAGATTGTCGTGGAGAAGAACAACTGTAGGACAAACAAAGGGGGAGTGGTGGGAATCATCCACAACCACTTAATTTGCCTTCAGCGTTTGGTTATACGTGGTGAGCTGTTCACTTATTTCTTCTCACTGCATTATTCCATGTGATCTCTGTAATAAAATCCGAGTATCCAGTGCTGTGTCTGTCGTGGGCACATTTAGGAGGGTGATAACTCTGGTAATGATTTGCTCCATGACTTTAAAGAGGACAGATGTCGTACATGAGTCTGTCTGAGGTACCACAATACTGGGCTCAAGCAGTTCAGGCATCCCTACAAGGACCTTCAGCACTTTTCTTGAGGCTCCTCAATTTCCATAATCCTACTATGAGATTTTCATATTTTTATTTAGAGAAGGAAAACAGAAGTATGAAACTGAAAATACGGGCTGAGGAGAAAGAGGTCGTTTCATGAGCAGCAGTGCTCCTCCCTCCTCCCCACATCTTGTCCACCCCCTCTTCCATCTGCCCTTTGTGCCTCCTCTTGGCTGCCAGGACAAGGAGCAGCACCCACCCCCAGTGCTGTGTCCTGCCCAGCTGGTGAGAGAGTCCATGGATCAAACAGTGCAGTCCAAGTGAGCTCCTCCCTCTCATTTCTACAAAGCCATTGATTTTCCTGGTGGGAGATCAGCTATCGACCCTTCTGTCGTGTTCCTTTAAAGAGGCCACAGGCTCAAAAGCCCCAGGTTGGGAATAAAGAGGATAGGGCATAAATCCAATTCCTTCTGGAAATCAGCCTAAAAATCTGACCTGAGCAGAGAGCACAGGGCAAAAGGGTTGTCAGATTTTTTTTGCTTTGTTTCACATATAGTAAATAATAACTAGGAAAAAAAAAATCGAGACTTCTAAACCCCAACTGTATTTAGGCAGGTTTGTGTCATGCTCCACAACATCTTCAAGAGAACACGACACTTTGTGTTTGTTCCTGCATCAGTCTTCATGACTTCATCATTAAATTGTAAAGGTATGGGAAGGACTTTATGCATAGAAGTAGCTCCTAAAGGGCGAATATCGTGGAAATAACTGTTCACATATTGAAATATTCTTCCTATTGGTCTTGCGTCCAAGAGTGTTGGCCTCTGTGTGTATTTTATGAATGCAGAGACTCGTGGCAAGTAAAGGAAAAGGCGTTTTCTTACCCATCAGTCGCAGCTCTGACATTGCTGAATGCAATAATTTGGGATCTGAGCTCTTAGTTTTGCACGAGAAATGGAATCTACAAACAATCATGGGTTGTGGGTGGTTGCTAGGCAGCAGGTTATTGCTCCTTGGAAAAGCAGCCCTGGCTGCCTGGGGTGGGTGGGTGGGTGCTGAGAGCTCCCAGCCCTGCTCCTTCCCATCCAGGTGTCATCCACGGCCACAAGGGAGCTGGAGAACTCTACTTTTCCAGTATTTAACAAAGGCCAAAAATCAAGGTTGTGAGGCCTTTAACATTGAAGCATCAATCCCGAGCTTTTCCTCACCCTCCATTCCCAAAGTGAAAGCCTGAGTGATTCAAAAAACCAAAAGGAATTGTCAAGTATCTTTTGCTGAATCTGGTGATAAACCCCAAATCCACCATGTCCTGCTTTATGATCACGTGATGAGGCTTTTGTTTTCATCTCTTGGCTTGGTCTGTGTTTCTAAACCTGTTGCAGTGGAATTCAAAAGGGGGTAATTTCCAGATCAAACAAATCACGGATGTGTAGTCAAAGCGTGGTATGAACAGAGATTAATTTTTTACTCTCCCTTCAAAAGGCAAGTGCAGGTAATAATTCACCAACCGAAAAGTTTTATGTGGTGAAATAATTACTAAGTTGAGCTGCGTGAAGAGCTGTTGGATTTAGAGTTGGGGCGAGTCAGTGGTAACTGAAATAAATTAGAGGGAGCTGCACAGGATTCTTGAATTATGCACAATAAAAGTATTTATTTGTGATCAAACTAGCAACTTGGAAGTTTTTAGGCTTCACACTTATTTAAATCTCGGCTATTGTGAAGGCTGTTTTTTTTTATCTTGGTTTTAGCCTACTGCATCCCCTATTATCAGGCAGTTCCTGATGTCTGTAATCACAGCAGTTAATGTGAAAGACTTTCCAGAAAGAAATAATAATCCCAAGTATTACACAAAAAATGAATGCTTCTATTGTACAGGAGGGACATGAAAAGTCTATATTAAATTTGGCGTGGCTGGTGCTCCTCCGAGTTGAGTTTTGTTGTACAAATCGTTCAGTGTTTGGCTCATGTGAACATCCTGTTCCCTTTGTTTTGGACACAAAACGGGAGTGATACAGGTGTGTGTTGGAATCGCTACTTTGATGTCTCCACAAAAGCATCTGTGCCCACAGCACACAGCATTTTCTGGGGTCACAGCTGTATTAAGAGTATTAAAAAGGTGGTGGTGGGGGGGAAGAAATCAATAAATACCATTGTTAAGCTGAAGCATCACGAAGAAAATCCCTGCAGCGGGAAAGATATTGAGCCATAAAATGAGGAGCAGAAACAGTGCACGGGTTTTCTCTTGTCCTCTCCACGGTTTCTTGTCTTAAAGTTAAGCTCTTCCAAAAGCAGGTAAATGTGAGAAATATTGAGCTGCTGAGGGCAAACAATTACCTCGAGCTCTTATTATGCACAGGCTGCTGTGGGAAAATGTGTGCATTTTGTAATTGCCACCAGTTCTGAGCAACACCGGCAGAATTTTTATTTACAAAATCCATTTGTACCCTCAAAATTCTCTGCATGTTACGACCTTTACATAAATACACATAATAGCACTGAAATAACTCTTCATAAATATGATTTTTGGCTGCAGAACGGCTTTTCCTTTGTTTGCTTATGTGTGTCATGTTTACAGGCACTTCAGAATTTTCTGGCTTTCTCAGACATTCCTGAACTTCTAGAAACATAAAGACCCTCAAATGTGGGTGTGTTAATAGAGGGGGCTTTGAGAGGGGTGGAGGAACCTTTGCAATGTCTCTTTATGGATGAATTATTTCTGTTGGTCACATCTTTAGTTTGAGGGGACAGTAGGACAATAAGTGGTCAATAAGTCACATATGTGATGTGCCAGCAGGTACTAAGGAATCCTAGTGCAAGGATCTGAACCAGGAATTGTGTTGAGAATGTCTTAAAATTAGAGATAAATGGAACCTGAGAAATTCAAATTTGCGTTATGGTTGAACTCTCCTCCTTTCTTTGTCGTTATCTCCTGTTATTTCATTTTCTGTGCGAACTTCTGGCACATCTAGTGTTAATATTTAAATGTCTTATGGAAGTTTGTGGAACCCAAAAGGCAGCGATATGTATTTGTTGCATGAAAGAGCTCCAGTGTTTGCCTTGTTCTTGGTTTTTCTCCTCTCCTGCCTCCTCTGCCATGTCAGGGACACTTTCAGAGCCCATCAGCCCCTTACCTCCATCTCTGATGGCCATTGATCTGCCTGGTCCCCCGTGGTCCCAAATGTCACCTCCAGGGCCGAACCCCTCCCTGTGTTTCCTGACCCCACGGTCAATGTAAACCATCCCAAATAGATTTTTGGTATCAGCAGTTTTCCAAAAGAATAAGATGGCCACCGAACAGGAACTTTGGCAAGAAACCAAAGGTGGCACCACCCTTGTGCTGCTCCTTGCCTTGGTGTGAGCAGAGGGATCTTCCCAGGATTACCTACAGGGGACTCCTCTTCTCCAAGAAGAATTGGGGTTTTGTTGCTGCTCGTGCACAATTTCTCACTGCTTTGAAAAACCCTTTGAAGAAAATGTGTCCAAATTGCAAAAACACATCCATCCCCCAGAATGATGGTGAAATGTATGGACAATGTTGGATTCCTTTCAGAAGGGAAAAGAGATGGGTGGGAGCCAGTGCCACCAAAGTGGGGGAACCATGGAGCTTCAAGACCTTGCTTGGCTCATCAACATTGGAGAGCTGGACGACTTAATGATGGAATCACAGAATGGTTTGGGTTGGAAGGGACCTTGCACATCATTCTGTTCCACCCCTGCCATGGGCAGGGACACCTTCCACTATCCCAGATTGCTCCAACCTGGCCTTGGACACTTCCAGGGATGTGGAACCTGTGTCAGGGCCTCAACACTCTCATAGGGATGGATTTGTTCCCTTATACCCAATCTAACCCCACTCTCTGCCAGTTTGAAGCCATTCCCCCTTGTCCTGTCACTCCAGACCCTTGTCAATAATCTCTCACCATCTTTCCTGTGGGTTCTCTTCAGGGGCTGGGAGGCCACAATTAAGTCACCTCCAAGCTTTCTCATTTCCAGGCTGAACATTCCCAATTTTCTCAGTCTTTCCTCCTGGCAGAGACTTGCTCCTTGTCTCCAGTTGTTTTGCTTCTGACACAGGAACCTGTGACATTCATGGCTTCTCTTCTTTTTCTACAATGAAACTATTGGGGAAAAAAAGGTAAAAGATAACAATTTGTCTATTAAACACTATTATCCCTTGTGATCCACCCCAGTTCTTGATTCCTCCAGGTATCCTCCCCATACAACTTGTTTTGAGGTCTCCATTTCCCATCCTACCACATTTTGTAAAGATCTCAGCAGAGCTCCATCAGGGAGCCCCGAGGACAGACCGTGTTGTTAATACTGGAGAAGTCAAAGCCAACTAAATCTTCTTGTGTGCTCCCACTTGAGCCCTTGGCCTGAGTTATGTCCCCACAGTTGGGCTTTAGGAGGTTTGGTGGGTTAGTCACTGCCTCCAGGGCATGAGATTTGTTGGTGTAAGAAGTGTAGGAAGGTGGTGTTCCTCACACCACTGAAAATTAAACAAGAAAAAAAGGGGGAAAAAAGAAATCAAACTTGGAGGAGGAGAAGAAGAAAAGGGACAAAGTAAAGAATTTTCTTAATTTTGTGGCTGTGTGTGAGATGGATACACTGGGGGTGATTCCTCCCTTTATTTTATTAACTGAAGATAAAGAATAATAACCTTGCATAATGAAAACACAATTTTTTTTTTCTCTTCTGCATGAGTTTGAAGATATAATTCCTGTGCTCTTTCCAGCCCCCTGATGAGCACCTTGCTTCTAATGGCACAGATAATGAGAGATTTATAACTTCTGGCTTTTTGATAGCAGACCAGGCCTCATTTGTCCATTCCATGGTGGATCCTGTAATCATCTCTGCAGGCAGCCAGCTCCAGTTTCAAGGTGTGCAAGCAGGGCAAGATAATTCACTTATCAAATCTCATGATGCCACTTGGAACAGAAGAAAATCCGTCCTGACATCTTAAAAAGAAATATTTTTCTCTTCTGTTTACATAATGAATCCTGTTCAGAGTGAAATGGTCTCGGGCTGTTTTGCTTACCTTGATTTGAAATCCCTCCCAACAAAGCTGCTTTAAAACACTGTCATCTTTGTGCCACTGTGTTCAAGTGCTTTTTCTTTGTGGCAAAGTGCTTGTTTGTATTGGTTTGGCTTTTTTTTTTTCCGTGACAAGAAAGGTTTCAAGTGGCTGCTTTCTCCTCCTTGAAGCCTGTGCTGCTGTTTGACCCCCGCTGTAAGGGAGTGCAGGCTACTTTGATGAGTTCAGCAAAGATGCTTTAAGAGGACTGGGGGACTGTCCCTGTGTCACCCTCTCCTGATGAGCATGTGCTGTGTGGGTTTCAGCTGTGGCTGAGCTCTCGGGATGAAACCCTGTGCTCCTGAAAGCACCTGGGTGGAAATTGCTGCCTGGTCTTGGGTGAAGGTGGTTAAATGTCAGAGCTGCAGAGGTGAGTCAGGTGTGTTTTATTGGGCTGTAAGGGAGTCAAATCCACATTTGGCTCTGGGGGTGCATCCAGGACCCATCTTCCCTGGAATGCTGCCTTTGGACCATCAGCAACACAACACCTCCCCTCTGCCTTGAGTTTTACATCCTTTGTGAAGGATGAGGATAATGTCCTTGAAGGGCAACAAGACTTGTTGGCCACAGAAGCTGTGGCTGGCCCATCCCTGGAAGTGTCCAAGGCCAGGTTGGACAGGGCTTGGAGCAGCCTGGGATAGTGGGAGGTGTCCCTGCCCATGGCAGAGGTGGAACTGGGTGGGCTTTAATGTCCCTTCCAACCCAAACCACTCCAGATGCCAAGACTTTCTGGAGATGCATCACTCTCTCCTCTAACAATTCTCAAACGCAGCATTCTCTGCTAGAATCCCTATAAATTGATTTAGTATCAGCAGGGATTCTGATAAAAGGTGGAATTTTCAGCACTCATTTGTCTCTACTTTTATTACCAGGCATGTGAACTTTACCTTCACTGTTCAGTTTTATTTTAGATAAAAACAATCTCTGCAATTTTACAAGATTCTTGCTTTATGACACATGAAGAAGACCAGAAGACATGGATTAGGTTCCGGTGTTCATCCTAACTTGGCTTTCATCTTGGATGTATCCACAATGTCGGGATGGTTTTTCTGGATGACTCACTTCAGATCAGAAGGAAGGGATGCTGATCTCTCCCGGCCCTTTCTGAGAGGGAGAGTGATGAACCTGTAATGATGACACTTTTTTCCTCAAGGCTTCCTCAGGTATTTGAATCAAAAAAAAAAAAAAAGGAACAGGAAAGTTTAAACAGTTCTAATGTTTTAAACAGAATAAAGTATAAATTACTTCCTCCAGTAGGAACAATGAACAGGAGGGAAAAAAGGCTTTAAAAACAGATTTAAGTGATGCCAAAGGCATTGTATTGGCAGAGTGGTTGCTCTGATGGCTGATTCTGCAGTCAAGCCATTGGTGTCCTTCAGCTCCCAGGTCCCAAGGGGGGATTTCAGCAATTTTGGGGTCATCAATGGTCCTGATTAGGGAGCTGTGGGGATCCCGGGTGCATGGACATGGGAGGGAGCCCAACTCCCCTCACCATCCTCAGAGACAGTGGGCTAAGGATCAACAAAAGATAATTTTTTTGTGAAGTGGAGAAGTTTTCCTCTTTTCATACGTTGCATATACTCTGCAGTGCTGTTTCACAGTGTTTTGAGGGGAGTGCTGGAGGCTCCTGGAGACTCCAGGGGAGTTCACTGGGAGGTGATGCTGGTGGAGGGAACAGGGGATGATGTGACCAGTGAAGAGCAAGCAGAACTTGGAGCAGAGCAGAGGAGACCAGAAGTGCTGACACACATCTGAAAATTGTCAGCATATGAATAGAAAATGAACAGAATATGCAACTTTCATGACAAACACTGGAGATGAGGCCAAGGCCAGTGGTCAAAAGTCATTCCAGCTCTGCCCAGTGCCACACTGGGTGTCAATCATGGAATTATTTAGGTTGGAAAAGCCCTCTAAGATCAAGTCCAGCAGTTCCCCCAGCACTGCCAAAGCCACCACTAAACCCTGTCCCCAGGTGCCACGTGCCCAGGATTTTGGAACACTTCCAGGGATGATGGTGCTACTGCCTCCCCAGGCAGCCTGTTCCAAGGCTTCACAACCCTTTTGGTTGAGAAACTTTTCCTGATATCCAGCCTAAACCATTCCTGGTGCAACTTGAGGCCGTTTCCTCCTGCCCTGTGCTGTGAGAAGTGCCTGACTCCCACCTGGCTCCCCCCTCCTGTCAGGGAATGGAGAGAATTCCAGGTACCCCCTGAGCCTCCTTTTCTCCAGCTGAGCCCCCCCAGCTCCCTCAGCCCCTTCCCTGGACATGCTCCAGCCCTTCCCTGAATTTCTTGTAGGTAGTTTGTCATCACACAATGTCCCCCAGCGTGTCAGGCTGTGTGTTTCTAGGTAACACCTGAAGCCCTGGTACAGCAGCATTTTCCATGGGCTTTCTTTCCTCTGTGCCTCAAGTGTTGCACCAAAGCCCAGCTGGCTCCACGCTGGGCTGTCCTGTGCATGCCAGATATTGGGAAGGCGCCGTTTTTCAGCAGCACCCTCACCTTTGCAATCGATCTGTGTTTTAGCAAGCTGATTTACAAGTACATCTTTTCTGAATCATTATCTGAGCCGGCTGCCAGTTGGCCCGAGGCAGACATCCAGGCACTCCAGACTGGGAGAATCAGTTCCAGCTGCACTCCGTAATTAGGAAAACCCTGGTCTGGAGCCGGATGTCCAGATGCTTTGCCAAGGAGCGTATCGTTTGGTTCAACAAACAGTATTTGTGAGGGGAAAAAGAATTTTTAAAGAAGAGGGAAGATATAAGAGGACAGAGGTCATGTGTCAGCAGTCGCTCCTCCATCCCTCGTCGCATCTCAGAAGCTGGAGAGGTGGATCACGGTGGGAAGGGAAGGTCTGGGGAGGTTAAACAAATCCTTGGGATTTCAGCTTGGATAGCACTAAGTTTCTCATACTCCCCACTGAGATGGAAAGTACTTGAAATGCTATTTCTTTCATGCTTTTGCACCAGGGAAAAACCTGAACTTAGCGTTTCATTGTGGAACAAGAGTTACAGTGCAACGTGTTTTGTCAGCAAGGAGAATTTGAAAACTTGGTATGTGACACATCTCGACTAAAACCTCATGCTCCCTGTAGTGTCTTCTTTTCAAACACTGATCCAAGCTCTTTCTAAAGGTTTGGAGGATTTTTTTGTGGTTGTTGTTGGTTTTATTTTGCTTGTTCTGGTGACATGAATTTAAAAAAGTGAAGCTTCCAAGAATAGATTTAATAATATCATGAAACATACTGGTGCTTTTGCCACATTTAGTCTGTCTCAGCAACTGGATCAAATGATTTGCCAAAAGTTTGAGGGTTTTCCAACAATAGGATTTCTATAGTAACACGAGAGTGTTATTGCACAGGATCTGGTACAAAAGGCAATGCTCAGCTCCATTGTGGATGATTTAGCAAAGAAAATAAATATTTCCTCCTCTTCTTCTCCTCGCCTCAATTCTTCCTGTCTCTCCTGCTCCAGAAACAGCTGCTTTTGGAAGTTAAATAAGCAAGAATTGACCAATCTGTTCCAAGGGATCTGTGGGAAATTGGAGCGCTCTACCCACAGATTATTGCTAATCACAGGAGGTTATTTTGATAAGAATAATTTTAGTGTCATCTGCAGTGTGGGCTTTGACAACTTGTTCTCCTTCGGCCCTTGCCATGCTGGAAATACATTTGAATGAAATTCATGGAAGGCCATCTGGTGAAACAGGACCTGATTTATCTCCAGCCAGCCTTTCTGGATTTCCTGGTGCACTGGTTGACATTCACAAGTTGATGTTCTCCTGTTGTAGAATCCTGCTGGATCCCAGACAGCTGGAGCTTTCTCCCTGTAAAATATAGATAATTTAGGAGAAGTTGTTGCATTTTTACATAGGGGGTTTTCATAAAAACTTTTGATTTTTTTTTTAAGGTCTTTCCTTAACTCAGTCCAAGAATTTCTCCTTTATCCTTCCCTGCAAGTTATTCCCTATTTAGTTGTTTTAAAAAGTAAGTAAGACAGCACATGTGGCAGCTCTCCACATGTCAGTCCCCACAGTGCTGATACACTGAAAATAACCTTTCCACGAGGTTCCTCCACAGCTGCCCCTATCCCACGGCCTGTGGATGCCAGTGGATATTTTCCCTTGCTGGTTTTGTCCTCCCAAACCAGATCAGTTTTAAGGTACTTTATTATAACAAAAGGTCCATCGTATTTGAAGATGTGGTGGGGCTGAAGATCTCTTGATGTGATGATACCTTCACCCAAGGAGACAAGGCCATGAAGACTGTTATGGTGGGTATACTTCAATTAAAAACTTCTTAAAGCGGAGCTGATTTATATTCCATTGCTAATACAATGTTACATGTAAACTGAAATGCTGCTTAGTAAAAATAACTCCCGTGGCAGGCTGTCGAGGTGAAAGAAAAATAACACAAAACCTCTCCCCAGTGGTGTGACATGTTGCTGCAAAGCAACAGCCAGTAACGTCAAGAGATTTCAGTCCAAAGGGAGAATTTCTGAAAATTAATTTTGGATGCTTAAAACAAAATAGAAAGTAACGTAATTTCTGGCAAGGAGGTTGACAGCAGACGTAATGCATCATTGCAATGGCCTGGCCTGTGTGTTAAATGGAAATTAGCTCCGTGCAAAAAGCTGCAGGGAGAGGAGGAGAGCTCAGAGAAAACAAAAAATGACAAAAGCAGAGGCTGCTGTGCTGGGGTGATGGTTATTGCTGAACTCACAGTGTTCCCGTGTAATAGAATTTGTGACTCTGGTTTGAAATTACTGCAGTTCTTTAAACGTGAAGGTGTAAATCCAACTCAGTGTCCAGCCCATTCCAGGGCTCCTCTGTGCTCCAGACGGCACAAAAGAGATGTCTGTTGAAATCTGCATTTCCTGTCTCCCACATCCCTCCGCATGACCTGGAGCCGTGGAAAGCAAAAGCAGAGGTTTTGGAGCCTTGGGTCAGCCCTGAGCACGCTGTGAGACTCTCCACACCCTCACCACATGCGGGGGCATCCCAGGGGTGTTTCAAGTGCATCTCCTGGGAAGGGAGAGAAACACATCCCAGGGCAACCAGATCATTTACAGGAGCTCCTTCCCTGCTGCTTCCACTCCATTTAAAAGCACGTTTTCTAACTCATCTCCTCCAGAAGACTGAAAATAATGTTCCTTTCTCTGTGTTTTTGCCCAGGGGTGACACAGACACGCTGGGGCACCGACGGTCGCAGGACATGCACGGGCCTTCAGCAGGAGAGTGCTGGGGGGTGGAAATCGAGCTCTACCAAGGTAAAATAAATAAATTCTGTTCAGATAGCAGTCAGCAGAATGCAAGAGGGCTTAGAAAACAATCACTGATTGCTGAGCAGTGTGTTTGGACTTGGTTTTGTTTAGCTAGGCTTAGCTTAGGCAGCAGAAAAGCCAGCTAAAACGATGGCTAAGTGTTGTGACTGGGGGCTTTTGGTGAGGGGGAGAAACTGCAGGTTTAGTTGGGGAAAAGGAGTTGTTAAAAACACCCCAGGAGACTAAATCAAGTGGTATCCCGAATATCAGTGCGCTCTGCCTGAGATGTTCTCAGGATAAAGCCTGAGGTTTTCAGCTCACCACAATTACTTGGTGTAAGTGCGTGTTTTTCACAAGATGCAGCGAAGCTTGAAAGCTCCCAACGAGCAAAGGATCAGCTGGTCAAACTTTAAAGATTCATTCCTTTGCCTAGGATTGGGAGGAGGGAATAATCCTTATGTGCAATCAGGAAAAGGAAAAGTAAATTATTGGTGCAGGAGTTTGTAGCTAAAGAGGAGCATTTTTGTCGTGCCTTTGGACTCTTGCAGGATGTCTCCATCTGTGCAGCCCTTAACAAAAGAGATAAATGTCAAATTAACTACTGGAGCATGAGAGATGCATCCAAAACAAAGTCTCTCAAGGAGTATTCTTCCTTGGTGCCCTGTAGAAATATTGGGGAAGTTGAGAGTTTAGGAAGGCATGCAAAGGTCCTAAACCTGGAGGTAGAAGTAAATGAAGTGCAGAAAATATGAGGCAAATGTTGTTACAAACCATGAAAGAAACAGAGAAGGAAGAAAATGCTTTCCCTGGGGCTGTGAAATTATTGAATTGTCAAAACCACAGGCAGCTGGTTTAAAGAGTTGATCAAATTTATTTGGCATTTCACCTCATTAATAAACACTTGATCTACTTCTACCCATTTGGGTTCCCAGTCAGTTCCCTCCAAAGTGTTACACCGAAGCCTGTCCTTGGTGGTGTTCCCCTGCATGAGGGACAGGAGAACAGGAATGGTTTCATAGGATCATGGGGATAATAATAGCAGGAGGTTTTAAACTCAGGTTTCCTCTTTGTCAGAGAGCTGAAACATAAAAGCATCTCCTTTGTCACCGTGAGTGAAGTAATGTATGGTATATCAAGATGGATCTTTAGTGTCATGGATGGAAGAATTAATCTGGGCCACTGTCAATCCATCTTGGATATATGTGGGTTTTACATTGATAGGTGTCACCAAGTAATCATAAGCAAGAGGAAACTCATCAGTTAAAATAGTACCTGGGACCCCTGTACATGTCCTCTGCAGCATGTGATGTCACATGTGGGCCATCAGGCTAATGATCCATAACATTTTTAAATGCATTTTACATTGCAGAAGACCTTCATTAAAGAGAAGTTTAGAGTCTGAGACTGGTAATTGACTTTGGCATGTCCACAAATCCCAATTGTAGCAGTAGGTCAAGTACTGAAAATAATACTGTGGAATGTGCATCTTCAATTTTAACATTTTTATTTCACCACTGATAAGGTTTTAATTGAAGTCTCCCAGATAATTCAGAGCTGATTTCAAGAGCATGTGGTGTTGAAATGACAAGAATAGTTAATATGAATAGAAAGTTAACGAGAGATCTTGAATGAAACTGTCTGGTGTGATAGATGCTGGATGGAAAACAGTTACACATGGTATACTGGATTTTGCTGATAATTTCAATCCTTTCATTTGCAGGAGTCTCTGTCTTCACAGAATCCAACATTGATTTCACCAGTAATCATTTCACAGATGATTGATGAGAGCAAAGCCAAAGGAAATCACCCTGCTTTGCCCATGCAGTCCATGGTCCCCCAGCCCAGTGCTTGTCACACAAAGCAATCTTTAGCTAACCACAGCTCAGCCAAGGCTGGCAGAGCATTTTTGGTGCTTCCCAGCAGATTAGAGATTCAGGCATCTTTAGGAGACACCGAGTCACCACCGGCCTCTTCTGTTGCAGACAAAGAGCAGTGTCCAAAGCAGCACAAAGGCTTTGCCTCCATCACTGTTACAGCCAGACGTGTTACCGTGGGCTCTGGGGACACAGCACGTGGCCTCGGGGCTGTGCAGGACCCCAACGTTGTGTCCCCCACCTCCAGCAGAGTCTCTGCCTCCCTCTGTCACTGGCCTCCACCAAGCCACGCAAACCAACCCGCCTCGCCCACAAAGACTTCGGAAACTTGCCCCAAATCAGCTGAAGAGCCACAAAAGCAGCTTTTTGACCCTGGAATCATGGAGAACGGCATGGGCCCTCAAAGCAGTGATGGCAGAGAGAAAGGACCACCTTCATTCCTCTCATGTGTCCACCTCCAGGTTTCCCAGCGCTGTCTGAAGTCTGTCTACTATTTAGACAAGTCGCTCAATGTGTGCATTGACCAACCTCGAATTAAATGCCAAAAGATGTATAGGTCCACGCTGTCCTTCAGTCTGAAGTGCAGTTTGTCTAGATTAACAGCAGATGGAGTAGATGGCATAGCTAATGGGGAGCCCATGGAGGAGGCAGCTCCAACAAAGCTCCCAGGAGCAAACAAGACTCCCCTCAGATCAGACCTGAGTGCAGACTTCACAGAGAATCAGGTAATTAATAAAGAGAAAACAAAGGAAGGCTGTTTAGGTAGCAAATGCCCTTTGCCAAGTGTCTGTGTCTCGGAACTCCCAGCCTTTGTGGATATTCCCAGAGGACGGAATAACGTGGTAGCCACAAGGAAGGAGGATGAGCAGTCTGGCAGCTCACACACCGTGTGTTCCCTCCAACTTCCTGACTCAAGTGATGAGGCAGGTAAGTCATTTCCATAAACCTCAGTCTGGTGGAGCAGAGGTTCAAGGTGGAACAGACCCACCACAGTGATTTTGTGTGAGCAGGTAATACGTAGTAATCCTTTGTTTCTGCAAAGGCACAGAGAGTCAGAGCACAGTCCAGACGTTTTCAGTTTCAGGACTGCCATGAATATTTGCCATGCTGCTCATCAGCTGATAGAGAAAACTCTGTGTGTGTTTTCTCCATTAAACCTCTTATTTTTTTACCATTTATAATTTTTTTTCTCTCAGCAATGTGCAAGTGCTCATCCCCTGAAAAAATAGTTAGATCTTCCTTTGAATAATAATAATAATTTCAAGGTGTAAAATTAAGAAGGAGATGACTGCACTGAACACAGTTTTGTGCTCCTTGCAATTAAAAATGGTCTTGTTTTCAGCTTTTATTTAGCAGGCTATGGTAATAAGTCCATGGTTTTATAACTAATGGATCCAGGTAAATGGTTTGCAGATCTTGAATTTGTTTGTTTCCAACACTTCCAAGCATTCTGCAAACATAAAATTTTCTTTGCAACATTGCTCTTGGGGAAGGGAGAGGTGCCCTGGGGATTGCTTGGTGCCCAGAGTGGTACTGGGCATTTTACAGTGCAGCTGTTTTCCAGCACACTTGGATAACCACAGCTGAGTTTATTGACTTTCCAGGAAGGGAAGGTGGATGGGAAGAATGTCAATGAGCAAGTCTGGTTTTTAGCAAAAGCACGATGATTAAAACTTACCCCCCATGTATCCTGCGACCTGGGGCTACATTTAATTGCAATTACCCTGTTCTTACGTGGCCTTTTTTGCTCTGAGGGTCAGTATATGAACACCAGCTACTTCCTAAGATTCCTTTGTACCTTCATCTTCCCAGTGTGCAAATGGAAATAAAGAGAACGATGAGAGGCTGCCTGTTGTCCCGAGGGCTGGACAAGGTACAAACTCCTTGAAGTTACTGCTGCTCTCCCTTTGCCATGTCTGAAATCAATGAGACTGATCAGAGCAGAACCTGAGATAAAATATTCCTTGATGTTTCTAGGTAGAATCAAGGCTGTGTGCTGTTGGAGGGGAGATCTCACAGTGGGGAAGGGCAAGATGCCAGTCAGTGGCAAAGGGGAGAAATGTAACGTTATGACAGCAGCACATTTGCATTTCATTGCATAAATCCTGATTTCTAATAACGACGTCCTCCTGAAGTTTCCATGGGGAAGATTATGTATTCAAGGGTTTTTCTCAACACCATGTAAGGTATCTCTATGTGATAAGGACTAAAATAATATTGAGTGTTCTACTAAAGTAATATTGAGTCTTCTATCTTGGTGATAACATGGTGGCCATGGGAGAATCACTTTTACTGGAAGTAATCAGAAAGTGAAAGAGTGGAACTGCTCGTGGTTCCACAGTTTTACTGAAAAGAGGAAATCAGTGAGGTAAGAAGCTGAGAAATACTAGATTCCGAAAAAGGACTTCCACCATTTGTATACACAAGAATATAGGTGTAAATAAACATGGGAAGTGTTACCTTTTTAACTGCTTCCACCTTTTGTGTGAGCAATAATGTAGAATGTAAAGATAGATGTTTCTCTTGCTCAGACCCTTTGTAGCACACAAGAAGGTGTTTATCAGCTATACTACAACTTTCCTGTGTGGAACTTGTATAAACAACCAGAATAATGCTTCAAAACAACAGCCTTTCTCCCCAGGATCACCAAAGTAATGAGCTCTTTCACAGCCATCAACCATTAAATGTGACAACTCATGAGGAACCTGGTTAAACTCGAGACATCCACGCTGATCCTTAAAATCCAAGGCAATCGGTGTGATTTTAACCTGGGAGGAATGAAAAAATGAGTCCCTTCAGTTCTGGCAATGGGTGAACTGAGAAAGAAGTGATGACGTCCTACAAGATTGTTACTCACAGAACCATTTAGGTTGGAAAAGACCTCGAAAATCACCAAGTCCAACTTTTGCCCCAATAAACCATGTCACCAAGTGCCACCTCCACATGGCTTTTAAATCCCTGCAGGGATGGGGACTCCACTTTGCCCTGGTGTCAGGGCTGGACAACCCTTTTGGAGTAGAAATTTCGTACCATTACAGACTCCAAATTATTTGAGATATTTTTTCTCCTCCAGCATCTCCTATCTCAAATCTGTTCACATTAAGCTTTAATTTGCCACGTGTTTATGCAATGAAATATTTGTGAAACGAGATGTTTAAAAAGGAAGAACTGGCAAAGAGGGGTCAGCAAACAACTTTTGACACCATGTTAGTGCTTTAACATAGTTATCTTATGGCTGAAGGAACTGCAGAGAGCACTTTGTCCATCACATTTCTGATGACCCAGAAAGTTGGAGTTTATATTGATTTGCAGCTGGAGGCAATACTTTCCTGCCAGCAGAAATACAAGTGGTAATAACATCACCGTGGTAAAGAAAAAAAAAAAGAAAAAAGAAAAATTACTTTCAAGGCTACACTTCTCTGTATGAAATCTGTAAATGTAGTTTCCAGAATGTACAGGCTGCTTTATTAGGACCCGAATTGGAGTGAGCACCCAAATACTTATCTGCTTTACAGGTGCTGGGGCCAGATTTGCTGTTTCCTATAGGGCCAGTTGAGTCATGGCCTCTTTGGAGTGGTTTTTTTCCTAATTTTTTTGTGTGACTTCACTAAAGTAAGATAATTCTACTTATAGTATTACTCATACTATTTCATGTTCAAATCCAACTATCCAAGACTTGGCTTTACACAGACCTGGATAACCTAATGTAAGGCCCTGCTTTCAGCAGGAGAATGGTCCAGGTAATCTTCAGAGTTATGTATTTCCACCATGTGCCACATCTGAAAAGGATATTTTAGGATTATTAATGAAATGTAAATCTTGGGCTCTGCTCATGGATGGTAATTACACTCAGAAATCCAAATCTCTCAGACTCAGCATTCAAAGCCATGTTTCGTGCTATAGCATCCAAGGATGGAATATGATCTCATGATTTCACCTCTATGGACTGTATCTTCTATTGACTCTATTGCTTTGGGTCTTTACTTCCATTATCTGGCAAGAAATTGGATTGTAAGTGCTGGCAAATCCACGTTGCACGTGAAGTCACACTTGAACTGTGGGAGGACGTAGAGTCATGGGACAGAACTCTGTTTATTTTTAGTGGCTGACCAGCTGAGGAAATGTGTGAAGAGCCCCACAGAGAGCCCCAGGACCCACCTCAGAGCACGGCCAAGGCAAGCCCTGGCCAGGCTCCATGAGGTCCCTGTCACGGGGGATGGATGTGCATCCCCCTGCCTTCGGTCACGGCGTTTAACAAGCTGTCAGAACCTGCTAACGCTGCTTTTCAGGGAATGCTGCAATTTCCTTTACTGTCTGCAGCTGATGGCTCATAAATGCAAGGCAAGTTAAAAATGAAAATATTCGTCTTGTTTCTGCTGAAGACAGGAACATTTTTAATCTTAATTTCTCACCTACCTTTCATGAAGAATATATTGCACGTGAGTATCTAGTTTTCCATCCATCTCTTACAATCTGTTGCCTACTGGCCTTTATGCTGAATTATTAAAAAGAGGCAAAGAGAAGTAAATAGGATGACTTTAAATTCTTTTTGACCCCTTGATTAAACAGTATCATCACTTTTATAAGAAAGATTATAAATGCCAACATCTAGATCTGTTTAAACTTAGATAACTGTAAACACCTTGATGCCTGAGGACCTTCACAAACCTCAGCTATTTTCTAAACCAAAATAGTTTCTGCTAACAGCTACACTTTTGTTCTTCTTTTGTTGTCATACCCAAAACTGTTACGGAGAGTTATTAGGAAAGAACAACTGGGGTGGAGAGTTAATCCAGTTTGGGTGGTGGGTGCTGTTGTGGCTCCCTCAGCTCCACACTGAGATGCAGAAGGGAGGGTAGAGATGACAAAAGGGCATCTCATGGATCACATTCCCATGTGAACTACCCAAAATTAGGAACATCAGGGCTGTGAGATATGTATCAGCAGTGGTGTGGCCAGAAGGACCAGGGCAGTGACCTGTGCTGGCACTGCTGAGGCCCCTCAGCAGTGGGGGGCACTGGGGCACTGCTGGGCCCCTCATTACAACAGGGACATTGAGGGGATGGAGCCTCAGGAGCAGCTGAGGGAGCTGGGGGGGCTCAGCCTGGAGAAAAGGAGGCTCAGGGGGCACCTGGAATTCTCTCCATTCCCTGACAGGAGGGGGGAGCTGGTGGGGGTCGGGCTCTGCTCCCAGGGAACAAGGGACAGGATGAGGGGAAACAGCCTCAGGCTGTGCCAGAGGATAGGTTGAATAATAGGAAATATTTCTTCCCCAAAAGGTTGTCCAGCCCTGCCACAGCTGCCCAGGGCAGTGGTGGAGTGCCCATCCCTGCAGGGATTTACAAGATGTGTGCGTGTGGCACTTGGGGACATGGGTCAGTGGTGGCCTTGGCAGTGGTGGGAGAACATTTGTACTCGATGATCTTAAAGGTCTTTTCCAACCTAAACAATTCCATGATTCCATGTGTGAGCCAGCGACGGAAGGTGAATGTCACCCGATAGGACGTGGGTGGCAGCAGCTGTGGGCACTGGGAGCTGTCCTGGCTCGGGGGGTGTCCAGGGGAGTGGCACTGCGGTGTTCCTTCTGCACAACCAGCAATGGAGTGCTCAGGAGGGGAAGAAAACATTTCCATCGGTGAACAAGACAGAGCAGAGAGCAGGTAATGTTGTAGTTACACCTCATACCTTTCCCCAAAGAGAACGGCAGGTGACTTGAAAGCATAATTTACTTCATTAAAACAACCCGAGACGGTGAATGGGGGAAACTGAGATGGGATCTGGGCTTTTTGGGTGTTGAATGGCCCCAGGTGTTTACAAGCTTTTATTTCCTTCTTAAACAAGGGTTTTATTAACAAGTGCTGAAGTCAGCAGTGTGTTTTCTAAGGGGTAAATAACTAGACTTGAATTTTTTTTCAGGAGCTACTTTAATTTTTTATGCAGTGCTCGTGCATGTAAATACATACTCCTACTGGAGTAAAATCAGAAAAGCTAGTTCTGTGAGACATTGATATGCTGCTACCTGCAAAGTGAAAATACAGTTTTATTTTAAATATAGATTGTAGGGCTCCTGGTCTTTCACATATTTTTGTTTCAAGAAAGTATTATATCTCACCTTTAAACTAATATGTACTCATGGTGATCGGGATGGGCTAATGAGGCAATCTGAACACTCTAAGTACTATTTATTTTTGATTATTAAATAGTATTTGAAATGTTATGATGAAAGAATGTGGCCTAGCTGGTGTTGTCACCTCATCTTCTGTTTCTGGGGAAGTCACCACGTAGTAAGTCAGAGCACAAGATTTGTGTGTGTGTAAATATATATATATCTATCTATCTGTACATGAACAAGATATAATTAGAGGAAAGCTGTTCCTTGCAATATGGAATTTACTGTATAGAAACTTGAGTAGCTACAGCTGATGCTAATTAACTGCAGCCTGTGGATTTGTGCAGCAGTGGGGATGGTGAAGACAGGAGAAATATGAAATATGGCACAGAATATTTCACTTTAGCTTGCACCTGCTAAGCACCAGGAGCCAAATCTTCAGCTGATGTCAACCAATAGAAATATCAGCCTTCAGAGGGGTGACACTGATTTACATCAGCCCAGGATCTGGCTGGGGACGTTACTGACTTGGCATTATGGACACAGCAGCTGGTGCTGACTTGTTAAGAACAAAGGACCACATGCCAAAAAGCCCATTAAAAGGAGCTCCTTTGATGTTTCCCTTCATCTGGTACAAATTTAAAATGGAGGAGGCTGTCAATTTGCCTTAGTCTAGACGCTTTGTGTCATTGGGTCTGTGTCACACTGCAGTGTGACCTTCCTGTACAGCATCACATGCTCAGAGATTGAGGATTCGATCCTTTCAGATGTTGAAAATCCGGTGAGGAACTGGCAGCCCTGACTCTGAAAGATGCTGCCAGGTTTTGAGACAGACCCCTACCCATGTGATGGGCAATAGCAGTTGCCTCTCCTTACCTCAATTAATTTCCTGGAGGAGGAGGATGCCTTCTCTTCTCTGGAGGGCCTTTTCACCTTTATGAAGCACCATCTCTTGAGCTTTGCTCTTTGTTTCAAATGCCTGCTGCCAGTTTCCCCGTCATCTGACAGGGACAGGGTGAGAAAGGAAGGGGTGATGATGCTCTTTGGGAGTGAGAGATCAGTGTGCAGGGATATTCTTTATTATTCAATTTATTTAAATTACAGGACTTGGTACAGCAACGTCCTTTTGTCTTTCATATGGATGCATGGCAACCATTGGAGATTGCGAGCAATGGATGGAAGCCAGAGGGGTGAATAGGGCTCAAGGTTGTGTGAGCCAAACCTGGTCTTCAATAACATCCCTGTGATGTCACAGAGACCCTGGCTGAGATTATTTTCCTATGGAACCAATTGTTTTATGACAAGTTCTCTGCAGTTTCAGGCAACAAGCAGCCATGGATGGTTGAGGTGTGATGGTTGAGTTTTCTTGGGTTTTTTCTTGTTTGTGATTTCTAGTGGCTGTGTTTGTTTGGTTTTAGTTATTTAATGCCATGATCATAAAATAATTGAAGTTGAAGGAGCTTCTCAGCTTCAGGAATCATGCTTTGGGGGGATTAAAGGCCCAATTTTATGTTGTGGGATATAGCAATGAACCTGTTGGATAGAAAGACCATCATTTCTCTAGAAGACAGATGGATGTCTGCCATGTAAATGATGGTATGGAACACATTTTTAGGGGTGAAACTCATAAATTAGAACTATTTCCCCAAAGATCTTCACATTGTCTGAAGATCCAAGCTGAAGTTCAGCTCTTCTTGTTCTGGCACGTGAGATCTAAGGATTTGATTCTTCCGCTGTTTTCCATCTTGGTCAGGTTGGACTCGATGATGTTGTTTTCCAACCCACACGATTCTATGATTCTGTGATTCTATGAGATTTCTATCTTGAGCTGTCAGAGTTGGTAAAAACGTGAGACAATTTGAAATGGAAGACTCTGGAGGTTGCAAGTCACTCGTTAGCACTCCGGGCGAGCTGCAGCAGATGGAATGCCAGAATCATTATTTTAATGATTAAAAGAGATGGGCTGTGTGGATTCAGTGACTGCATTATGCCACTGGAGTAAAGGGCCTCATTTTCCCCTAATTCACACTTGGTTTAAACCAGGCACAACTCTTCTGCAGTCTGTGAAATGAATCCTTGGCTCAGCCTGGCTGCGGTAAATTATCAGAAAGAGCTGAACTAGGTACCTTGGACATGATGAGAATACCAAGTGGTCGATACATTTCTTACCCTGCAAATCACCATTTAAATGTTCTGAATCATCAGGAACATTTTTTTTTTTTTTAAGTCACACTGCATCAGATTACTCCTTGAGTCACTACAATAGTGCCTGATAGCTTCTAGCATGACATCCTGGAAATGTAAACACGGATTTCTAACTCCCAAGATTTTCGGTTTGTGGCTGTTACAGAGAGTGTCTCAAAAGCACAGCAGCAAGTTTCGAAGTATTTTTCAATAACTGTTTCCATGGTTCTTAACAATATGAACAGACATCCTCTCACTCCAAGGACCAGTTGCCTGGGAGTGTTGGGTTTGTTAAAGACACGGCTCTGGCACAGAATGGCCAAAAAGGCATTACAGGAAAAACCAGGATGATTCGAGGCATAAGTCTAAAAAACCTAAGACTGATTATCTTAAATGAGAAAATAATTACCAGGTGCTTGACCAACCTCCAAATTATGAAAGGTTTAATGAAAAGGAAATATTTTCCCTTTTATCCTGTCCCAGCTCATAGGAAGCAAAGGGGGAACATGTTAACAAAATACACAAACGCTGTAGTCGACCAGCTGGAGAGCAGGAGCTCACTGGTGTAAGTGGTCACATGGAATCGTGTAGGTGGGTTATTAGCTGACCACCAGAATATTCTATGGAAATAAAACACTGGCAGGATTAAAAGTGCAGGATGATCTGCAGATGCCAGGCAGGATCATGTCCTTTTCATAGAATCATTCAGATTGGAAAAAGTCCTTTAAGATCACCGAATCCCACCTTCAGCCAAACACCACCGTGTGAACATAACCATATCATGAAGTGCCACATCTACTCATTTTCTGAACACTTGCAGGGATGATGAGCTCATCACCGCCCTGGAGACCTTGCTCCTGTGTTTAACCACTCTTTCTGTGAAGAAATTTTTCCTGCTGTCCAACCTGCACCTTCCCTGGTGCAACTTGAGCCCATTAAACTGCACCATTTTGCTGGTGCAGCCACTGCAAACCCTTTTTCCACCAAACCTCTCCATGGCAGTGGGAGTCTGTGCATCACATCCTGTCCTGGGCGGGGTGTTACTATCTATTCCCTCCCTGAAATAAGTGCTGTTCCCATGTTTAACACCAAGACAAGATCAATTAATTATCTGTGGAGTGTTCTGAGAAAATAAATTAACCATCACCATGGAGAGGCTCGTTGTGAGGGGCTGTTGATTGGGTGGTTATGGCATTGTTTGCTCTGAAGCCATGTGTGGGACTACACTAATTTTGCCACAAGCCTTCTGTAAACAAGCTGTTTCTTGACATCCAGAAGCTTTTCCTACTCTGGACTGATTATAGGCTTGAAGCCTAACAGCTCCTTGGTACCCATGATAAGGTTTCTCTTTTAAATGATTACAACTTTCTACAGTCAAATATTAGCTTTTGCCAAAAGAAAGCCTCTTCCTTCTGAGAAATGTGTCCACAGCTGTCAACATCTTTTAAAGAAACCCCCAAAGAGGGAGTTAGGAAAAAGACACCGTTTTTCTGTGAGAGATAATTTTTTAATCTAGACTCTTAGCTTGAGGTGTTATTGATATAGCTGAGATAATTAAGCTTTATCCCCACCAGGCAGGGCTGTTTGAAAAAGCATTGGTACAGGTACAATGACACGTTCCTTGGGGATAATGATGTGTTTGATTCTCTCTTGCTTCAAGCTTGCAATGTTTCCTTGAGTTTGGATCTTGACAACACTGGGAATGGAGCTGAGGACATGGCCCAGTTCTGTGTCCCAGGATCCAGCCCCAGGTTTTCCTTGAAAGGTAAATCAAGACCTCGTTTAGCATCACATTTGGAACAGGGAGCATGGGCAGAGCTGCATGACCAGCAATTCAGGTAGTTTCCATGGATGCTGATGCTGCCTCCTGTAAATGAGTCCTTTGACAAACATCAGGAGGCAGTTTGGGACATAGGGCTCATTGGTGGTCAGCAGAAATTTCAGTAAAAACATCTGAATTTTGTAGTGCTCTGTGCCGACTGCAGCTTGTTGACTGATTAAAAGTGATGCCTTTTTCTCGGTGGTGACCTGAAAAATAAATTATCCGTCCTATCTTGCATCCCTTGAACAAACACTGAAATAACTAATAATACTGGCATTGCTCTCAGTGTTTCCATTTCTCTGGAAATGTGACTCAGCCGTGGCAATCCCTGATTCAGGATAAGAATTGAGTCATCGATCGTTGTCATCGGGAGTCCGGAGTCTTGGGTTGGATTAGGGATCGCTGCTCAAGGCATGTGTGGGCTCTGTACAACCCGCTCCTACATGTGCCTGGCTCTAAATCTTGAAGAAAGTAGAGGTTTGTTACATTTGAGGAATGTTGATTGCTGCTCCTCTCTGCTTGGGGTGTTGGCAGCATCAGCTCCCATCACGGCGGTCCGGGCGAGCTCGGCTGCTCAGGACATGGGGCTTTTATTAAATTAAAATAAAAAAGCCCAGCGGGTGGTCTGTAATGTAAATCCTACCTACAGTGGTGATGTCTGAGCTCATTAATGACACACAGTGGAGCAGCCCCGTGTGTCTCCTTCCCCAACAACCCCTCGTAGGGCTGACTCGGTGGCCGGGCAGGATTTGCGGCGCTGCATCTGCTCAAATGAACTTTGGCCAATTTCAAAGGAGCACTTTGTCCCAAATCGTCCCGAATCCCCACTGAAACACTGGGAAGAGTGTTGTATGCAGGGATGAAAAGCTGCATTATCCTGTTGTAAAGTGAAAGAGGGGGGGAAAAAAAAGCAGTAACAATGGGAAAGGGGATGTTTGGCTGGATTGTGTGTGTCTCAAGGAAAGGCAAGTTTAACCTGCTGTAATGCAGGGTCACTTCCCGTTAGCAAAACCCCCCGAAGGGAGAGGGGGGAATGTAAAAAGATACTTTACAGTAAAACAATATACTTCTTTTGCTCTAAGATCAAGGATTCCTTTTTTTTTTTTTCCAAGAGGAGCTTTTGAAAACCTACGCTTGGTTGCGCAGAATATTTTTAACTCTTCCAATATGGTTTTCACTGAGTCATTAGTCAAAAATTGACCTGTTGTCATCTTCTGCCTTGCACAGGGCAAAAGTGACTTTTCTCCAAATGTAATTACGACTTTGTTCCTTAAATTTCCTCCTGTAGGCCGCTGAACTTTTACAACTAGGATCTATACTGACTGAATTTTATTTATGGAGTCATTCTGCTTTCTGTTGCTTTGAGTTTTGCTCTCCCCTATCTCCCAAAGCATTACACTTGTATGTCTTTGCTCATTAGTTTTAAGGCCTTTCTTCAGCTGGGATAATAGAGAAAACATATATTTCTGGTCATCCAGTTGCAATTCTAGCTACTCTCAGAGGGGCATATATATTTCAACTTGGGTTCGTGGGGATTTAGATATACAATTCCAGATATTCTTAATGAGAGTAACAGTCCTAATTCCCCACACAGTGTATTAAAAATGAGTCCAGAATGTACAGACTGAAATGCTGTGATCTTACCTTTAAGTACCTTTGCCTTGTTCTTTTTTTTTTTTTTAATTTTATTTTTTTTCCCCCCAAATATCATTTGCATGTGTGTTCATTAGTTCAGGTAATTGGGAGCTGATCTTTGGAGCCCCTGTCTGGTTTCCCTCTGTGTTTTCCTGGGAATTCACTGCACCTGGGCGTACCTTTGAACAGAAAGGTTAATTCAAGAGGGAGCTGGAGGACAGAATTTAGCAAATTGACTCTGTTATTGTTCTGGTTGCCTGCAGTGTTAGACAAGAACAAGATGCACCTTTTTCATGGCACAAAAAGAAAAAAAAAATCCCGCCATACTGTGAATTTAATATGGATTAACATTTATGTATGATATTAGCACCAGATCTAAGGAAGACACTTTTCATGCAGGAAGGATGTGGTGGTTTTATACCTGAATTTTATGAGGAATTCGGCTTTTTAACCTTTTTTCTTAGGCGTCCTTTTGCCTTCATAAGGTGCTAAGAGGCACCCATCGTTTTTTCTAAATTGAGACCCCTTTCACAGTTTTCTTCTTGCATTTCTTTCCTTTTTCTCCTACCCCCAGACCTGCACTGGTGGCATTTCTTTTAGCAGGGCAGGAGTGAAGTGAGAAGGAAAGGTTGTCTCCTTTTGTGCTACACGAAAGACATTTCCTGCAGCTTAATCCTCAATTCTTGGAGATTCCTGTACTTACACTTGGAATCCAATAACCACAAATCTGGTAGTTAGGAGTCAATGGAGTGTGAATACTCCATGCAACTCTTCTTTCTTTGTTCAGATCAATATGGTGAGAGGGGAGAGATGGGACCGAGAGCCTCCCCCTTCCCTCACTCTGCTCTCCAGTGTTTTATCCTCCTCCCTCACAGCCCATTTGGACCACCCTGATGATTCCTGCTGGAGTTTTGGGTACTGCAGCAGCAAACATTCCCTCCAGGGGACACAGCCATGGTTTGAGCTGTCTGAAAATCTACTGAAGGAGCTGTTTGGCTTCACAACACACATTTGTTGCCTAGACAGTTTCTTGATATGAAGGCAATTTATCTCCTCCTGTGATGCTGCCATGGATAAGCAGAAACTCCCTTCTCCTTTCAGCTTTCTTCTCCTCTCTGTTTTCTGCTGGCCAACGAACTATTTGAATTTAAAAGGTGATTTAATGAGATAATCTGTTTTCCATGCAAGTTCTTCCTGTGGCTTAGCTCCCCTCTTTTTTCCTCCCTCTATCCATTTGATATCTTGGCTGCCTTAGGGACAGGACTTCCTCCTTTGCTGTTCTGCAGTTACTTAATGCTACCTGCTGCTTTCTTCATCTTCTCCTGCCCCACTGCTTGTTCCTGCCTCCTCCTGCAAACACTCTTTGATGTCCATGACCCCGTTAATCCTTCCCAACGTGTTTTCCTCTCGCTTGTGGAAACACAGTGTGTGACTGCAGGTATGGGATCAGTCAGGGAATGAAGGAACAGGTCCCTGTAAATGCAGGAGATCTGAGTGTACTGGCCTTGGACATTCCCAGGGATCCAGGAGCAGCCACAGCTTCTCTGGGCAACCTGTGCCAGGGCCTCACCTCCCTCACAGTAAAGAACTGTTTCCTGCTCTCCAATCTAACCCTGCCCTCTGTCAGTGTGAAGCCAATCCCCCTTGTCCTGTCACTCCACCCTTGTAAACAGCCTCTCTCCATCTTTCCTGATGATTCCTTCAGGTCCTGCAAGGCCACAATGAGGTGACCCCAAAGCTTCTCTTCTCCAGCTGAACAATCCCAACTCCCCCAGCTTTTCCTCCCAGCAGAGCTGCTCCATCCCTCTGATCATCTTGGTGGGCTCCTCTGGACTCCCTCCAACAGGTCCTTCCTCTTAAGTGAAAAAGAAACAACGAAGACACATAACACACCTTTTTGCCAGGGATATCTTGACTCTTCCACAGGATGTATATATATATATTTTTTCATATATATATATTTTATAAGGGCAGTGTATTTTTATGAGTAGTGTCCTGTGTGATTGTTTCTAACGTTTTGTTGCAGTACAGCTGCACAGCAACCCTGACAAAACTTGTGTTAATTTTTAAAATACATGCCTGAAAGCAGGAAAAAGTCTTGCAGGAAATAAAAATTATGAGGACTAGAAGGCCTGAGGGGGGAAAAAAAATTATATTCCCATGTGAAGGATCTGTTTTTCACAGGAACACAAATGCTGTTGGGAAGGAAGAAGAGGAGTTACATTCTTCCAGAATCCAGAGAGGCAATGGCTGCTGCCACTGATGGCTCATCCAAAAGGAGAGATCCCTCCAAAGACGCCTCTAAAGCCAAAGAGATCCAAGCACAAACCAAAATACCTGTGCCCAACAGTCTGTGCAACCTTAAAGCATCATTAAGGATCCTCTTGGAAGAGACTGTTCACAGGCAGACCCAGCTCCTAAAAAGTAAGGTACAAATCCTGCTGTGGTGGTTGGGAATATGGTTTCAATAATGAGATGAGATCAGGCTCGAAGAAAAATGTGAAATAATGGAAAGTCAGGCCATTTTTGTGCAGCTTCAAGTGCTGAGCGTGAGTCATCTGGTGAGAGATCAATCAGCTAATCTGACTATACATTGCTATGGTTAATAGAAAACAAGATTAAAATGAGAAAGATAGGCTTCCTTTGTACGAGAGCTTGAAGAAGATCTTGAAAAAACATTACAATTGCAAAGTCAAGCAGCCCCAGTCCAAGCAAGAAGCACCAGAAGGGAGGTTATTTTTACTGCCTTGTTCTGATACCTTTCTTTCACTTCTGCAACCTGGGGTTTTTTTTTTTGACACAACAGCCTGAACTCTGATTATCAACAAGTTTTCATCATGTAAACCAGAATTTCCTCAGTTCAGCAGCAACTGGGATGTGTTCCTTCCAACATTTTTTCTCACAGCTAAACTGGAGGTGACACAAGCAGCTGTATTCATGCATAAGGTATTTTTGCAGAAGGCAACTGAGATTAATTTGGCTTTAACGCCAATATTTTTGTGAGAAATTTATTCCTTAACAGTGCTATAATGGTCATACAGCCTTTTGTCTTCACAGGATTTGCCTGAACTCTGCCTCAAGTTAAATTTTTCCAACTGGAAGTGACTTTGTTTTAATAAAGTGAAGGATCCACTGCGATCTGTCAAAGACCAAGCTAATCCACACCTCTGTAAATCTGGCTTATCAAGGAGTTTAATTTCATGTTCACAGGTTTCAAGGTTTATCCCAAAATCTTACTGAGAACAGTATTAGGGAGGAAATACATTTCAGGTTTTATAAGGCAAATGTACCCAACACAGATCATTTTAATATGGTTTTTAAGTACAATATAATATGTACAATATGTCATAAAGAGGAAAATATTTTAAGTTTATTGTAACCAAAAATTGAAATAAAACAGTAACGGGCTTTATTCCCAGATATTTAGTTCTAGAAATCAAATTATTTGGCAAGGAAGAAGCACTCCAGTGTGACTTTTCAAAATAGTTCATATGGAGCTCTCCCGAAGTTCCTTTGTAATTTTGGATTCATTCTGTCCTTGTCAACTCTGATTTTTGAGCACACAGCCTCTTTTGCTCCTAATTTGGGCAGGGAGGATCAGTCAGTGAGCATTAAAACTTAATTATAAGCGTAGCAAGTAATTGCTTTCTCTCAATGTGAATTGACAGCTTTCACAAGAATATATTCTAAACGTTAAACTTCTGTGGATTTTTTATTTTTCTTCTTCACAGAGTCTTTCCACTATTTAATGGATATGTGGAAATGATAGAAAGCAAACCATGTTATCGGCAAAGAAAATACCCAATGTTGTTTCTGAAAGCCTCAGTGTGTGCTCCGAGGGGAATTCTATGAGATTAAGGTCTATAACAATATGGTTTTTCGTGCCATAAATTGGAGTGAGCTCAAACTGCGGGTCACAGCATCAGAGCCTGTGTTTTCCATGGCGCTTTTGGGGAAGGGAACACCAGCAAACAGATCGAAGGGTCCGAGAGGTTTAATTACAATTGTGCTCCCGTATGAGCTCTGGCTTAATGGAAAAGATACTCTGGGTGTCACAGGGCACTGAGTAGCACCTGGGCTTAAATTTGATCTCTTCTGCTTAATGAGGCCTATTAATAACACCTTGGCATTCTTATTTCAGAAATCGCCCTCTATGTCTAATGAGGTGGAGAACCCAATAAAAAAAAATTAGCCGTGCGCTCTTAACGAACTTTTAAATCTCTCGAAGGTGATTATGAATTCTGTGGCTCAAGTGACAAAATAAAGGAGCTCGAGGCAGAGGATGAGTGGGAAGGAGCCAGGAGGGCAACACTATCCCCAGCTCAGTGGCCAGGTGTGACCTGTGAGAAAAACAATGTGCTCACCCTGCCAGAGAAAACTCCAGCAGCCCCACGGACACTGAGGGTAAAATATAAATTTATTTCCTTTCCCCCCCCCTTTTATTCCTTTATTTTTTGGGTTTTTTTCCCCCCACAAACACCAGGTGTCGGGGTGGACCTGGCCACAGGTTGGTACCAACCACCAGTTACAGATGTGTTTTTCCTCCCTCTTCTCTGGTGGGTGTTGCAGACCAATCTCTGCCCTGTCTTGTGTCCTAAGACATTCCTAAATGTTGAAGCAGCCTTTGACTGGAAAGTGTTTTCTCTCTGGATGAGCCATAAGTAGATCTGCATGACAATCTAAATAAACAGGAACGTTTGTGAGCTGTGAGTGACAAGCTGCTTTGGTGATGGGGTGAGACAAGGAAATAGGCAAAACATCAAGAACTTGAATCTGGATGACTTATAAAAAATCTGTAATTCAAAACATATAAATGGATAAACTTGATAGGGCGAGGGGGAATGGCTTCCCACTGCCAGAGGGCAGGGTTAGATGGGATATTGGGAAGAAATTCTTCCCTGTGAGGGTCGGGAGGCCCTGGCACAGGTTGCCCAGAGAAGCTGTGGCTGCCCCTGGATCCCTGGAAGTGTCCAAGGGCAGGCTGGAGCCACCTGGGATAGTGGGAGGTGTCCCTGCCCATGGCAGGAGGTGGAATGAGATGATCTTTAAGGTCCCTTCCGACCCAAACCATTCTATGAATAATTCTCATAATTTTAATAATCTCCTCCCCAACTCATTTTGGTGCCTATCACACTTTTCCTTCCTTGAATTATGTTAAAATACAGATTTTTTTTTTTTCCTTTCTCCTTTAGGAAGCCCTAGAAATCCACAATCCTCAGTTCATCTCTCGCTCCCAGGAAAGGCTGAAGAGACTTGAGCACATGGTGCAGCTGAGGAAAGCCCAGCAGAGCGAAGCTCCTCCAGGCATCCTTGGGGCAATTGTTCGCAAGCTTTCCTCAACATCCACGTCCAGCAGGAAAAAGCAATACACCATTCCTGACCCTCTCTGTGGTGAGTTGAACTGGGACCAGCCGCAGGTCTGTAGCTGCCTTTAAAACCTTGCCATGTGGATTGTATTTCCACATTTACTTGGGGAAAAAACCTGAGAGCTGCTCTTCCTGTTTCACCTGCTGGGGCTCCAAATCTGTCCAGATGCTCCCAGCAGGAAGAATAGGAAGTACAGAGGTGGGTGGGTGGGGATGAGGAGTTTTCTGTGTACTTGGTGCGTTCAGGTGGAGAAGAGGAGCCTGAGGGGAGGTGTCGCCTCCTGGCAGTGACACCTTCCTGGGGAGGGGCAGAGGAGGGGCAGGCCCTGATCTCTGCTCTGGGGGACCAGGGACAGGAGGCAGGGAATGGCTGGAGTTGGGTCAGGGCAGGGGCAGGTTGGATCTCAGGACAAGGTTGTTCTTCCCCCAGAGGGTGGTTGGGCACTGCCCAGGCTCCCCAGGGCAGTGGGCACAGCCCCAAGGCTGCCAGAGCTCCAGGAGGGTTGGGATGATCCTCTGGGGACAGGGGGGGACTCTTGGGGATGTTCCTGGGCAGGGCTGAGGGTTGGACTGGATGGTCCTGGTGGGTCCCTCCCAGCTCAGCAAATCCTGGGATTCTGTGGCAGCAGGAGACCTTGGGGACTCTTGGCTGTTGTCACAAGCAGTCGTGTTCAGAGTGTTTCCAGTTGCTGTTGGTTGTGCAGGTGACAGCAATAAATGGCATTTCATCCCCCTCTCAGCTCACAGCATGGCCAGTCTGGGGAGAGAGGTGACAGTAGGGAGACAGATGGGATTTGGGAATAGGAGCCCCAATCCAATCTTCTCAGCAGCTTCAGTTGTGGACTTGTCATTTGATTGAGGAAGCCCATGGCAGTGAGTGGGCTGTGAGAGAGCTCCTGTCTGCCCAGCAGCTGCAGGGCTGCTGAATCAAGGCATCTAAACTCTGTGATTTCCTAATTCAAGTTGATTATGCTGTTTTATTACCCTGGAGATAAACAGCCTCAACACCCAATGAGCAAAACAGTTCTGAGCAGCTCCCTCCCTATAACACCTCTGTAAATATTATCTAAGCACAAGATGCTGAACAAATTGCTTTTCTTTTTCTTTTTTTCTTTTTTTTTAATTGCCATCTGGATGTTAATTAAGCCAGTTGACTAAAGAAAAAGATTTATTTGATTGATTGGCATTCCTCTTTACAGCTTGGTTTTGAATCTGTGGCTGTTTGAAGATACATTATCGTACTGAAAAGTAAATCAATTGAAAGCATTAAACAAGAAGGGACACCTGGAGGGTTCAGGAAAGGGAATATTTGGTGTTCCAGCTCAGGGTGGGGGCTCTGCAAACCCTCCCAGCAGGAGTTCGTCATCTATCTTAGAAAAAGTGGTGAAAATTTCCCCCCCCCTTTTTTGTCATCTTTGAAAGTCCCCCAAACCATTCTGCAAATGCTTTATGGAACAAAAAAAAAAAAGGTTAAACCTATTTCTCCTTAAATTATAATGCGGGTTTAATCTTTATGCTTGTTTAATGATTAATAAAAGCATACTATTGAAATTATATTCATTAGTTATTCAATGAAATTACTATTTCTCTCTTTAAGTGGTTGATCATTAAAGGTAAATTTGTCTAAGGAGGTTCTCTAGTTTCTGTAACTCGTCTGCCTTCATGTCACCCCAAGTAATTTTCAAGTTGTGAGATCTTAATATTTTTCTAATGCCAGAAGTGTCAGATGTCTGTTATTTAAGCATAGCTGCAGTTAATATTGGAAACCCAAGATCCCTGGATGAAGCCCAGCTCTGTAGGCTGCAGCGCAGAGGGGCTGTGTGGGAGTGTGCTGAGCATGTTTAATTTGCTCTGAGTCCTGACAACTGATGTTTTAGGATTTGTCCTGCTGGATGCTGTTGTGCAGAAGGATTTGTGTCGTCTGTGAGACTCAAAGTGGGAGATCTTTGTTTCCTTCTCCCTTGTGCTGCAGGGCAGTGGGTACCTCTGTCCTTCTGATGACATCCCTGTCCCTTTGAAACCTTCTCCTTCCCTCCTTCCCACTCCCCAAAGCAAGGAAGAGAAGTTATCATCTATTATCATTATTGTGTATTCTCTGGAATAGCCATTTTATCACATAAAATGTGCTTTTAAAGTGATGAAGAACTTTGTGTTTTAGAAAACTAAAGGAAAATGAAAGGAAAACGGAGCTGTATTTTATGCAGGGGTGCAAGCACAGTTTATTTACTGGGATGGGAGGAGGACACCCAAACCCCAGTGATTTAAGGAGACCATTTCCCTGGTGGGCACAAGCAGCAGTGTCACCTGCTCTGTGGTCATCTGTGCCCTGTGTTTCATTTGGATCAGTGAGCTCATTTAGAAGGAATTGGGTTTTACTAAATTTAAGGGGGGGGGGTTGTTTAAATTAGGATTTTCTCTGCTACTGGTTGAAATTAGAGAATCATGGAATGGTTTGTGTTGGAAGGGACCTTGAACAACATCCAGTTCCAACCCCATGCCATGGGCAGGGACACTTTCCACTGTCCCAGGTTGTTCCAAGCCCTGTCCAACCTGGCCTTGGACACTTCCAGGGATAGGGCAGCCACAGCTTCTCTGGGCACCGTCTTCTCTCTGCTGATCTAAAAGAACCTCTGCCCACACAGCCCTGCCACAGGTTTCCTGGTCTTGGGAAACAAGCTGCTCCTTCACAGCAACACACACTGGAAACAGAACCCAGGAGGGTAAAATGATGACCTGGGAATGTGTTCAAACATTCAGGCTTGTGTTGATGGCACCTGCAGGCTCCAGGGTGGCACCTTGGGCTTGCTCATTTCTGTTTGATCATCTCCTCCTTTCTCATTTTTGGCCTTTCCTGGTGTCTTTGGGGTTTGTGGAGGTCTTTGTGGCTCTGGGGTTCCCAGGGCTCATTACCAGCACACCCATACATTTTCCAATGGTCTTTCTCAGAAGAGCAGGTTGGCTGATGAGTTTAATTTCCACTGGCCCTGACAGAGTGAGCCAAGGATGGATTACGAGCCCATCCATGGCAGGGCAACAGGAGCAGGTCACTGCTGCACATTTGCATCAAGCATTGACTTTAACATTAGTTATCCAACTAATTGCACCCAGAGAGAACATTCCCTGCCCACTTCCCTGTGTGCCCACATGGGCAGGGGGCCCAGGAAGGGGGGAGGGTGGTGCTTGTCTTACTCAGGTGTCAATGAGGGCAAAAGTGTTGCCTGAGGTGTTTCCCTCTGCACTTGACAAGTCTGCTGAACTTATTTTTCTCTGAAACAAGCTTGTTGCACGTGCTGCTCTCTGGTCTTGCAGCTTTCATTTCAATAAAATAATTTACACCCAGAGCAAGGACCTGCAGAGATTTTTCTCCAACAGGGATTATTCCATGAGCCTAAAATGTCTTTATTGATAGTATGAAATCATTACCTAGCATGGTTTCTCCATGCTTTGACACTGTTGTCACAACTTTAGTTTCTTGTAAGAGAAAGAAATAATTGGCATTTAGCATCATTTCCATATAAATACCAACATCTGTGCAGCTTCCATTTACCTTGCCATCCTCAAAACCCCGAGTTGTTTACCGTGTTTTAATTGTAACTCACGAGCGGGGTTTTACGAACTGCTGAAAGTAATCTCAGAAAAACGAAAACATTTATCCTGCCCGAGATTTTATCATCACAAGAGCTCTTTGAAGGCACAGAACCTGCAACTCTGAGGCCAGCCTTTGTGCTGTGTAATGGGGACTGCTAGATTTCAAGAGTGCTAATTAGTCCAAGATAGACTACTCTGCTGTTGACTATGTCGAACAAATTAGGGATCCCACTGTGACGAACTGAATAGAAACAATGTTCAAATAACTGGATTTAAATCTCCAAACCCCATAATGTAATTACTTCAATGACAGGACTACCAGCTGTTTATAGGCCTTTAAATCTGCATAATGAACAGCCTTGTGATCTTGGTGTACACAGGCACTTTTGGAGGTTTGACAAAATTTCTCAGGCACATATGGTTGTCTCAAACCTTTTGCTGCCCTTTGAGAGGGTGGTGGGTCACTGGAAGTGGCAGTGGAAGTTGAATGTTCCCATTCAACCCTACTGCACTGCCTGCTGGGTTCCTCTGGATCTGCATCCAAATCCTCTATCTGTATTTTGGAAGCAAGTTTGTTTCAACTCGGTCGTGCTTTTAAACCTTTCCAAAAAGCTTTAGTATAAGTGCAGAAGCCTGGAGGGCAAGGATTGCTGTTTGTTTGGGGTTTCGAGGTTTTTTGAGCAGGTCTGTGCCAGGGAGGTTTGTG
This sequence comes from Pitta sordida, assembly GCA_013390025.1. Classification (NCBI taxonomy): domain Eukaryota; kingdom Metazoa; phylum Chordata; class Aves; order Passeriformes; family Pittidae; genus Pitta; species Pitta sordida. The sequence goes on from WEKX01014289.1 coordinate 46,368, forward strand.
TTTGGACTGCTAAGAGAGGAGAAGGTGCCAATCAAACCATTTGCAACAATCCTGCAGCCCCTGAGCTGCACCCTGGTGGCCTTCAGGTGCCTTTGGTGCCTGATGAGATGTTTGCCTGATAAGCCCATGTGTGACTTTTTAGGTCATAGGTTGGACCTGATGATCTCAAAGGTCTTTTCCAGCCTCGTTAATTTGGTGATTCTGGGATTTCTCAGGTTGCTTTTCCCCATCAAACCTCGGAGTCAGCAGTTGGGCACCCCCCTCTTGGTGAAGGCTGAAGCTCTGAACAACGACCAGGCTGCAGCCAAAGAGTTGGATTAGAGAGAGGAATGACTTATTTTGATGATATTATTGTTCATCGCATGGATCAGAGCAGTGCCTGTGAGTCAGCTAAACACAACAGCACTGGCAGTGGGTGATGGTGGGTGACGTGGTCCCTGGGGCTCACTGTGACAAGGGAGGAGGTGACACAGTGAGCAGTGACCCCTCCACGACCTCATCCTTGGGCAGGAGGAGATACCAGCCCCTGTGTGAGGAAATGGGCAATAAATTGGAATAACTTCCAACAGGAAGAGTTGGCCGTGTGGGTGATGTGACAGCGTGGGAATAATGTGGGTGACTCAGGAAGCTCAGTCAGTTCAGTGGGGGATAATCTCATGGGAGTCTTGAAGCAGCCAAATAGCATTTTTGGTCCTGGACATTTTAATCCAGGAGTAAAAGTTCTGATTCCAGCCATGATTAGAAGTTGAAGCTAAAGAAATCAGGTTTAAGAAGCTGGTGCAAATTTTGAAGACCACATTAATATTTCAGTGAATATATCAAGTTCTGTCATGCCTTGTTCACTAATCATTATTTATTAAAAAAAAAAAATCATGCTTTTCAAGACTATATACTTTAATGGAACAAGAAAGATAAGGAAGGCCAAGTGAGATGCTAAATGATCTTTTTTTCTGGATAAAATCCAGGAGTATTTTAGCATCATTTGGGCAGAGGGCACCAAAATCTCCTGCACCATCCCCAGAATTCATTTCGTATGAAAATGTTTTCATAAACCTCTCAACTTTACAGCTTTTTTAGAGGTATTAGAGACTTCTCTGGGAAAATGGGCTTTTGGTGATATTTTTTTTTTCAGTTTACTAAAAAAGTAGTGAAATTAAAGAACCACCACTGCTTTTCAGGGACTGCCAACACACCCTCAAAGACATGTTTTAAATCCTAACAAATCTGGAGAATTTAATTCACGCGAGGAGAAAATGTATGTATATTCTGTATATTTGGAATAAATTTTCCACTCTTTTTCCTGTTTTAAATGTTCCAGTGGTTTAGTGGTAAATAGGAAGTCAGGGGCTGGTTCCAACATGATCATTTCATCTGTTCTCTGTCTAAACATTTACTGACTTCCCAAGCAGGGAAGTTACTCATCCTTGTTGGAGGTGCAGTTTAGCATTAATTAAAATACATTACAAGGAAAGCCCATTTACATTAATTTACAACTTGCTCAAGTGGCTCCTTTCTCCCACTGGGGGAATATCAGGCCACTGGTGCACTCAGGGTTGGTGCAAATACCAGAAACTCAGTATTTTCACAGAGTCTGGATAAAGCACCAAAAAAATATTTCATGCCTGTATGTCTTTACCTTCATTTAACTCTGGTGCATCCCTAGAAACGCTGAATGTCAGCTTTGAAATCCCTTCTTTTCTCTCAGTCACAATTCTTATCTCCCGAAGTAATACAAGGCTATGAAATTTGATAAGGAGCTTTGATAAGGAACCTCTGAAGTGCAATTTAGAAGACTATCAGCTGGGAGAATTGTCCACCTCTTGCCGCTTTTGATCTTTGCTTGGTGGGCAAGAACCTTAATTCAGGTCTGTGTGATGTGCTTGGCAGGTTATTCCAGCTCTGAATGTGTGCTGCTCTCCCACTTCAAAACACACTTTCATCTTGCCATTGAGTATGAACAAATATTTAAATGCACATATGATTTTTATTTGCTCATTTATGCCAATTTTTTATTTATTTTTCATTGAGCTTTGGAATTCTAATCCTGAAATCCAGCAGGGATTAGCCTCGTTTCTTCTTGATGTTTGCACGTGATTTTTTTTTTCCTCATCCATAGTGACCTGACAGGAGCTGAGAGTCACCACGAATGTTTAGCCCTGAGAATTAACCTTTTGACTCCTCCCTGCTTCACAAAGGGTATTTTTCCAACCAAAGTAGATTTGTTGTTTTCCTGGAGGGATTTCCCCCGAGTCTCTTTTTAATCCATCCCTGCACAGTCACACACCTTGTTCCAGTGCTGGGTCTGATGCCCTCCCAGGCTCTTTCTGTGCCACCAGGAGAGGATTATTCTGGAGGAGCAGCCCCTGCACAGCTCCCCACCTCTGTGGTGCTTCCCAGAATTCCCACACAGAGCCCAACCTGGCTCAGGGACTTGTAGGAAAAATACAGATTAGTTTTTTATGTTGTACACTGGGCAGGTTGTGGGGGCTGCAGAACCTTGGGTGGGTTTTTGCTTTTCTAGTGGCTACACACAGAGGTCTGGAAATGTTAATGTGTCATGATTGCCCCATCCCTGGAAGTGTCCAAGGCCAGGTTGGACCCTTCCAGAGCCTAAAGGGGCTCCAGGAGATCCGGAGAGGAACTGGGGACAAGGGATGGAGGGACAGGACACAGGGAATGGCTTTAAGCTGAAAGAGAGTAGGTTTAGTCTGGACACTGTGAAGGAATTCCTGGCTGGGAGGGTGGGGAGGCCCTGGCACAGGTTGCCCAGAGAAGCTGTGGCTGCCCCTGGAACCCTGGAAGTGTCCAAGGGCAGGCTGGAGCAACCTGGGATAGTGGAAGGTGTCCTTGCCCATGGTAGGAGGTGGAACTGGACGAGCTTTAAGGTCCTTTCTGACACGAACCATTCTGGTATTCTGTAACACCTCTTATTTAGGAAAAAAAAGGAGAGGAGATCTCTAAAACTTTTATTGCAGAAATCCTCCATCCCAGAATTCCTGGCATAAAAATTCATTGGTTTGAGCAGCTGCCACTAAGGGCACAGGTGTAAAGCCCAGGCTCTGCTGGCCAGTCGTGCTCCCTGGGAGTATCGTATCCTGGGAGAGGGCTGCCTTGCCCTCGTGCAGGTTTGTCCTGGGATGTTGCTTCCAGTCCCCTCAGCTGTTCTGCTGTGCCCAAGGACAGGGCGAGGAAGTGGCTGTGACGTCAGGGATCTCCTGGTGAGGACCAGGCCAGCACACAGACAAAAAAGGTGCCTGAATTTGCTGTGCAGCATGAAATGACTCCTGGTTTTGTTTTGTGCTGCAGAGAACCCACAGGGATGGTTTTGTGGGATTTCTGACTGATCCCAGGCCATCCTCGGGGTTACAGGACATTCCCTGTGGGAAGGGATGGATCCCACAGCCCTGAACTGTCAGGATGAGTTGTGAACCTCGAGCAGCAAGGGATGGTGCTGGGGCTGTTCTGGAGGGTGCTGGAATCCACACTGATCCCAGGAAATCTGTGACTCTGGGCCCTAATCCTCCACCAGGACCCTCGGGGTCACAGGCAATCTGCTCCCTTCTGTTTCGGGGTTATTTGGACAGCAATAGCATCCGAGTGTTTATTCCTTTTAAGATAATCAACATATAAGTGAACATTAAAGCACTAATAAATAAAAGACAAATTATGTTTTCCGAGCAAATTGAGCATGTTGCTTGTGTGTACTGAAGATTTAATAAACATGATTAAGTGTAGACAACTGCTGAGAGGAGAAATGTTAGTCCTGAGGCAAAGGAGGCTTCCCAGACTCTCTCTCTTTTCTCAAGTTGTGCTTTGAAAACTGCACCAGTTCAGAACAGAAACGGCTGCAAAGCTCCCTTTTATTTCTGATCAGAGGGATGGAGCCCCAATCCTGTGAGGGAAAGCTGAGAGACTCGGGATTGCTCAGCCTGGAGAAGAGAAGGCTCCAGGGAGACCTTGGAGGCTGCCTAAGAGAGCTCCAGGAGAGCTGGAGAGGGACTGGGACAAGGGATGGAGGGACAGGACACAGGGAATGGGAGATTGGGCAGGAATTCCTGGCTGGGAGGGTGGGGAGGCCCTGGCACAGGTTGCCCAGAGAAGCTGTGGCTGCCCCTGGATCCCTGGGAGTGTCCAAGGGCAGGTTGGAGCAGCCTGGGACAGTGGGAGGTGTCCCTGCCCATAGCAGGGAGTGGGACTGGATGAGCTTTAAGGTCCCTTCCATCCCAAACCATTCAGGGATTCTATGATCCTATGAATTTAAAATAGAGCCACAACAGTGTATTTTCCTGTACAAACACCATCCCTTCCCATCCAGAATCCATTTTTGCAAGGAGAGGGTTAAAATCACCTCTTCCTGAGAATCACTAACTGCTAGGATCAGTAATTATTTTCCTGTATCCAGGGAAATGCTGATTGGAATTATCACAGATCTTTTCATAGTTGATCAGGAAAGAGTAATGTAATTTTCTTCCTTCTAACCGTTGCCATATTTATTCACAGCCCTGCAAACCAGGTGTAAATTGGATCAGAAATGACTGTCCTGTTCTCCACACATCTCAGCTGAGGGCATGGCCAGGGTGGAACTGCCTGCAGGAGCACTTGGGGAACATGGATCAGCTGGTTCCTGATCTGGATCAAGGGCGTTCACAGCTCCATGTGCCAGTGACAAAAGCCACATGCCATTAAAATAAATGAGCTCCGCAGTGAAGGTGGTGGCTGTGGGTCACGTTCATCCTTCCCTTTCCATAGGGCAGCTCCAGCTCAATGTTAAATATCTCTCCACTGACCTGGGGGGATTTGGATCCGGCCTTGAGCCTTGAGAAATTTAACCAGAAGCAGCAAATCCCGACTCCACGGAACACAACATCTAAAATTCCAGTGCAAGCAGATTTCTCCAATAGTAACTTTATTTTCTCTCTGCCAGATAACCTCTTCAAACCAAAGGAAAGATTCATCCCCGAGAAGGAGATGCACATGAGATCCAAAAGGTGCAAATCTCTCTGGTTCAGAGTTCGCTCCTGGTTTTCCTCTGACAGGTTTGGGATGGGAATGACAGCAAATTCTGAGGGATGTGGTGGCTGCTCTTTAACTGCCTTGCACTTCAGGAGCAGCAAGGGAAGCTGCAAATGGCCCCCATGTGGAATTCACCCCAGTTTTAAGAGTTCACAAGGGGTGTCCTCTTCCTCTGCTCCAAAATACAACCCCCAACCCAAACAGGCTCCTGCAAGAGCTCAGAATTGGAAAATATGATGAGGAAAAACCAGGACTAAACTAAATTGGGTGCATGCAAAGACCAGGGAAGGCCCAGCTTTCCTTTCAAACCTTTGGGATTTTTATCATTGGTTTTAATGGGGAAAAATCAGACCAGAGATCACCTTTAATTTAAAGGCAGCTCATGTTATTTTCAAAATGGAATGATTGTGTTCTTGGTAAAACAAGTTCCTAGTGACAGTGGAAACACAGTCTGCCATCTTATAATGACAGTTTTCTTATATTTTAGAAAACTAATTGAAAATGATGGCTTGGTCTTAATTGTGTGACATAAATTAAAAAATAAAATAGTGTACAGGCCGGATTCTGGTTTGAATTATGTTGTTATAAATTGAAACCAACTCCCCTGAGCTCATTAGAGGCTACTGCAGTTACTTTGCTGCACTGAGACAACCTGATCCCATCTCTTTCTTTACCTTTTTATCCCAAAAATTAGAATTTTCAGTGAGCCAGATTTTATATAAAACCATTATTGTTAACAATTCATAATTCTTGTGCCATAAATCTGATTTAAGTACTTAGAGATGCCCATTAATGACTTCATTTGCATTGAAGGCAAACCCTTCCTATAGGAAAAAACAAATTATTTGCAAGTCCCACGGGCGACATGTGAACTTAACTTTCTGAATTTATCACAGGATTTATGACAACTTACCTGAAGTGAAAAAGAAACAGGCAGAGAAGCAGAAAAGGATCATCCTCCAGAGCAACAGGCTGCGAGCGGAGATGTTCAAAAAGGTTGGGATTCCTGGGGAAGCCAAGGGGAGCTTTATAACCCTGGGAATGGGGTCTGTGCTCCCCCTGTACAAACCCTGGCAGCAAAGGGTGGGGGTTGAGTCTTGTCCTGGGGCTGAGGCACTTCTTAAATTTGAATTATCAGCTGGATGAATCCCGGAATGGGATGGGGAGGGACCTTAAAGCCCATTTGTTCCACTCCCTGCAATGGGCAAAGACAAATTCCACCCTCCCTGGCTGCTCCAAGCCCCACTTGGGAATAGAGGAATAAGCACCCCAGACTTTTATTTTTTGAAATGAGTGATTGGCTGTGGCAGGAAGCTTCAGGGGCAGGCTGGAGGCAGGAAATCCTGCTCCACAAATGCCAGTTTCTCCTTGGCTGAAGTGCTCCATTCCTCCATCACCCTCCCTGACCGAGATGGGAGAGCTGGCAGTGGCTGGTTATTTTGGGAGGCAATGTCAGCAGTAGATTGGAAGTCTGGGGATGCCAGTTCCATCTCTCTGAAGATTTCTACCACCTCATGTATTTTAACAGCATCTTAAAGCTCTTTTGCTTCGTTTTTTTCCCAGCAATTACTGGACCAGCTCCTTCACAGAAACACGGAGTGACAAAGGACTCTCTTGCCCATCCCTATAATTGGATCTTGAATGCCTTTGACTGCTTGATAAGCCATAAAATTAACAGTTATCTCAATTACCTGGAGGTATTTTTCTTATCTTTGGCTCTTCATACAAAGAAAGATCATTTGTATTTCAATTGAAATTTTAAGGCAACTTTCAAGTGATCAAAAACAGTGGAAAAAGGAACACAGCTGTTTCAGAGCATCACCTTTGGCTCAGTTCACCCAGAGGAAATTATTTTAAGAATTTTTAATGCAAATATTGAATTACAGTGATATTACTTATCCTAATCTTTTTTTAAAAGTGTATTCTTCTCTGTAGCAATAGAACAGCGTTTACAAGACGTGGAAAACTTGTTTCTCTGAATCTTCTGTTAATTGATTTCCTGTGAGTGAAATCCTTAAAGAGAAATCGAATATTGTTATTTCTGATGTTTGGAGAGTAGTTGAAATAGCATTACCGCATAATCACAGCAGCAGCAGCAGTTTCACATTAGTACTTAACATACCAAAAGGGACCAATATTTCACCTTTCAGAAGAACTCCACTCCTGTTCACACAGTGAACACCTACCTGTTGAAGAGCAATATTTAAAAATTTGTTTATAACACTTTTTTTCCCCATGTTTTCCATTGTAATATGTGTTTCACTCCACTTCTGTGAGCATTAAGTATCTATAGAAATGGCGTATGAAGAAGTGGTGCCAAGAAGTGTGTTCGCATCACAACTGCACAACTCAAACCATCTGTAACGTTTCCTCGCCCCAAAAAATATTTAAATCTTTATTTGTACATTTTGGAAGTTAAAAACAAGCAGCTTACAAACCGACCGAGTTTATTTATGGAATAAAGCCTGAGTAAAATATTGATCCAACTGCTCTGTTTTTGTTTGGTGCTGTTATAAATACAACACAATCACTGAAACTGCTGGAGAACTCCTGCTTTTGTACCCACAAACCCTACGGTAAAAAACACAGCCTGCAGAAATCACTGCAAGTGTTAATCTTTGTGGAGTGTGTTTGGATGAGGCTGGAATTTGGCCTTTGATATCTGCTCTTTATTTTTCTAATCCAGCCCGAGATGCAAGGTCAGGTTTTTTTGGAAGAGGGATGTTTGTGAGCTGGGCTTTGGCCACTGAGAGATCCTCCAGCTGTGTGACCCGTGCTGGACACAAGGGACCTGCTTATATTTCATGCTCTGTCTCTGTTGGGTTCTTTTGCCTTTTTGTGTTTCAGCTTCCCCATTAAAGTAGGAATAATTTTGCTCACAGAGAAGTTAGAGATCTCTTGAACGGATATATTGAATCCCAGGCAGAAATCTTCACAAATTTGCCAATTTAGTTCACTAGATTTTGAGGGGACATGGAAGGTGAGGTCATGCTGGATGTGAGGAACCCTGGTAGCTTACCAGGGTTCTTCCCCAGAAAAGTTCTTTCCAACCAGGCAAGTAATGCTGTGCTGGAAACCAAAGTCAAGGCTCCATGAGAGACTTGGAGTAGAACTCATCAAAAGATCTACAAGAAAGATCATCCCCCAAGCTTTGCAGCTCAGCCCCGTGGTAGATCTGCTCTCCTGAGGGTTCACTGATCCCTCCTGGAAGACACGTTTCCTGCCTCAAACAGGAGGGTCCTTCCCTCTCTGCTGGACTCCTGGCTCTCCAGCACAGAGAGATGAATTACAGCCATGATTCACCCACATGGGTCTACTGGGCTGAACCTGGAGGATTCTCTTCCAACCTTTTACTCAGTTCTGGCTCACCACAACAATTAGAGACATTTCCTCTAAAATCAGGGCCCAAATTCCCTTGGATTTCAGCAGGAATTGTGTATTTATCCCCCTTGAGTATTTCTCCTCCTTATTCCCTTGTTTCTTGACATCAGAGAAATGCAGCTTTGGTTGATCAAGTCCTTCAGGAGAGTTATTTCCTGCACATATGTGATGTACAGAGAAATATTGCATACATTGAAACCTGCTCCACTTAATACCTGCAATCCTGCCTGCAGTCTCACCCTAGAGCCACAGCAAGATGGTTTTTCATGGGGAGAAGATATTTGGAATCCACAGAGGACACAGCACAATACAGCCCGAGTCAAGAGTGTCCTCTGGTGTGGGACTGAGACCAGCAGAGAGCCCTGAAACTGTGTTCACTTCTCTGGCAGAGTGGAAGACACAGAGTTAGAAGTAAAAGAGCATTTACATGGAAATTTGACATTTGTCCTACAGGATGCCCCAAAATTCAAAGGGGATGAATCTAACTGCCATCATGCATCCCTACTCCATGCCCAAACAATTTTATATGTACATGTAAAAATATATATATTTGATATGCTTCTCACTCTCTGGTTGGGCCTATCAAACAGGGGAGCTCCTTAAAAATCGTGGCACACAGGTGATCCTCGTGAGGCAAGGATGGATGTGAGTATTTCAGGGGATGAACAGCACAAGCTTCAGCTGGGTTTTTGTCCCTTGGTATCACCCTTGATGTCCTGACCAGGGCTCAACACTTTCTCAGCTGACCTGGTTTCCTTTCTTTTTTCCTGGCCATCCTCGGGAACAGGGATTTGGGTTTGTCTAAGGGTGATTTCCAAATGTTTTTGTTTTCTCTAAATATAATTTTTTAAACCTGTGGGATAAATATGTGGCAACTCCTGGAGGAATTTCTTTTGTATAAACGAGCTTAGGACTTCACCTGGTGAGGAAAATGTAAATCCCTGTCTGGGAATGGTTTGCAGATGATATGGGATATATATAGATATACAGAATGATACAAACCCTTTGCTTCACAAACACAAAAATTCTCTGTTGCAAACCTAATTTCTCTTTCCGAGCCTGAGAAAAGAAGGTATCTGGTAATGCATCCAGCAAACAATTCTAACATTCATTTCAGCTCTACAATCTAGTCATTGTGACAGAAAATAGATTGTACAGGAAAATGTTACTTCAGAAAAGCAGGACCCTCACAGGCACAGCCCTGCACAGGCACCAACTTGGTGAAATTCAGAGTTAGGAAAAGAAGTCGTGTGATTTCACTTTGGACTTGCAGGTGCTTCAAAATGAAGAGTCTTTACCATCAGATAAAAGAGTAGGAGATCACCCACATTTGTGAAACTCTGGACTTTTCCGCCTTGTTGGAAAAACCCACTGTTTGAGTCCAAGTTCTCCAGGTGTCACCAGAGGGGGGACATATTTTCCTGCTGAAACAAGGATTAACATAACTGGTAATAAGCACTGGTTGTGTTTGTTGGGTTGTTTTCCACTCTGCTCATCTGTAGGTGCCCACAGAGCAGTGCTGAATAACAAATGCTTTTTGAAGGGAGGAGATGTTGAGATGGTTTGGGGGTGTCAGGTTTGTCAACACAGTGGCCTGGTCTTGTCCTTCCGAAGTACAAAGCTTCTCCCCAGGGCTGGAATTTTGTATTGTACACCATGAAGCCCATGTGGGCAATGCAGGGGGTTTTAGGTGTGCAAGACATGGGGCTTGTTTGCTCGCTGGCATCGTTAATTTTGCCCAACAGAAATGCCTCATTAAGGGTTGCAAGTCATTGTAGCATAAAGCACTGGGGGTTGCAATGTTCTGTGGATTTATTTAAACCCAAATATTTCCCTGTGTATGTGTATGCAAGTGATTAGTGACTTCTTGGAGTTTACTCAGCTGGTCAGATAGACGAGGAGAATGTCAGGGTAAGACGTTTGAGGGGTTTTGTTGTTGGATATGTGGGATTGGTCACGTTAGTGTAATGCTCTCTGTGAGAGAGCTGATTTACAAGGAAAACAGCACACAAAAGCAGGGATAAAGTTTCTGGCAGCTCTCTCCAGAGGAAACCATTCCCTGATACAGCCATTGTAGTACAAGTTCCACAGCTAAAAACACGGTGCCCCACTTTCCTCCAGTGGGAGCTGGAGAAGTCCCAGCCCCAGCTGAGACCATTCCCCATCTGCAGCCTGCAGAAAAAAAGGGGATTTATTTAACCAGTGGCATGAAGTGAAATGCAAATACACCTGAGCATGAAACCTGAGCATCATTAAAGAAGCTACAGAAACCCTTTCAAAATCACTGTAGGTAGAGCAGCTCAATGCGTGTATGATAATATTAACTAAGTTTTGATTTAAATATGTCTCCTGACATCAAAAATCACAAAAATTCTTGCCCATTATCCTCAGAGAGAGGAGCCTGTGATGCTCAAGGAGTGATGCCAGTGATGTCCTGGTGTGTTGGGCTCTGGTTGTGAAACTTGTCCCCCAGCTGAGCTCCTTGGAGGTATTTTGGAAGATGATGGTTCTGTCTCTTGCAATGGCTGTTTGGCTACATAAAACTGGTGGAAGCATGTCTTGTATACGAGAAAAAATTGTTCCCTGGGAGGGTGGGGAGGCCCTGGCACAGGGTGCCCAGAGAAGCTGTGGCTGCCCCTGGATCCCTGGGAGTGTCCAAGGCCAGGCTGGATCCACCTGGGATAGTGGAAGGTGTCCCTGCCCGTGGCAGGGGGGGTGATGAGATGATCTTTAAGGTCCCTTCCAACCCAAACTGTTCTGTGATTCCCTGGGAAAACACATTTCTGTGTTGAGACTATAAAGCATCCTCTTTTTTAGGGCAAGAACCTTACTTTTCCTCGTTCTCCTTGGCTCTGTACCAAAGCTGTAGGAGGGAGAATTACTTAATATCCATTTTAGATGACCCACAGAATAAGATAATGAGGTGTATCATCTCCTTACCAGCTGCGGAGTGATTAAAATGGAAAAAAGAAGAAGAAACTGCACAAATTTACTCATGGCACACACAGTTAGATGAAATTATATAAACCAGGAAAGTTCAATGAACTGCATGAGATTGTGTTGCATAGACAGGAATACGTAAAAGAGCTCCTAATTGTAGAAATTAGGTGAGATTTAAAAAAACAAATGGCCACAGTGCTGTATTTTTAGACTTCATGTTTAAAATACTTTTACCTTCTGCAGTATCTTACAATGACTACACTTCAGTTAATATATAATTAGAGGAAGATGCTCATGCAAACACCTATTCCATGATGGCTGCTCCATGGTTCTGGAATTATTGCAGGTCTGCAACTGGTTTGAGAAATTGCCTGCTGGAAAATGGCAAAAAAACCTTTGTAAACCATTTTAGCTTCATCTTTTAGGGCCATCTGCTAATACACCGTTTAATGTGCTCTTGAAGCTGTGCTTGAAGAATGAGCATTCATCCATTTCCATCTCATGTGTCTGGGGTTTTTTTAGAACTTTTGGTCCCCTAAAAGGAGCACTTTGTATCCCTGATGTGGGGAAAGTCAGTAAAAAAGGTGACAAAAGGGTGTGCAGGGGAATGGTGTCCAGGCTGATGGTGGGGTAATTTCTGATTACCTGATACAGGTGTCTGAATAGCAGGTCCCTCAGCAGTTAGTAATTAATTGGGATAAATAGCTGTGGTCTGGGAGTTCAACAAGAAACCTCTTCAGGACAGAAGTCTGTTTTTGTAACTGGATTGTCCTCTGAAATCCTGTCACTGCAGAAGGAGGCTGGGAAATATGTTGGAGACAGAGTATGGGAGAGATGATGAGAAAGAGATGATGAGGGCTCCTCTCCAGGGGTAAATAATGGGCTGGTTGCATGTCCAGCCACCTGGAGATGGACCAGGCAGGGGCACCTCACCCAGTGCCCTCAGGGACAATAACAGGGCACTTTGAATAGCCATGGAATTCCAGAGGGGGCTGGGTTGGAAGGGACCTTAAGGATCATCTCATTGCATTCCCTGCCGTGGGCAGGGACACCTCCCACTATCCCAGGCTGCTCCAACCCGGCCTTGGACACTCCCAGGGATCCAGGGGCAGCCACAGCTTCTCTGGGCACCCTGTGCCAGGGCCTCCCCACCCTCCCAGCCAGGAATTCCTGCCCAATCTCCCATATCTCCCTGCCCTCTGGCAGTGGGAAGCCATTCCCTGTGTCCTGTCCCTCCAGCCCTTGTCCCCAGTCCCTCTTCAGCTCTCCTGGGGCCCTTTAGGCTCTGGACGGGGCTTTAAGGTCTCCCTGGTGCCTTTTCTTCTCCACGTGAACACCCCCAGCTCTCCTGGCCTGTCTCCAGAGCAGAAGGGCTGCAGCTCATGGAATTATTTGCTTTGGAAAAACCCTTTAAGGCCATCAAGTCTGTTAAGAGCAGCACTGCCAGGGCCACCACTAACCCGTGTCCCCAGGTGCCACATCTCCAGGTCTTTCACATCCCTCCAGGACTGGGGACTCCACCACTGCTCTGGGCAGCTGTGCCGGGGCAGGACAACCCTTTCCATGAAGAAATGCTTTTTAATATTCAGTTTAAACCTGCCACTTCATCTTCCCCATAACCCCCCAATGCCAGTGATGTCTCCAACAGCACTGCAGTGATGTCAGGGAAAGGGAGCCACCAGTGTGTTCCAGAATTCTGATTTATGGAGGAATAACCCAGTGCTCAGATATTATATCCACATTAGTTCTTGGTGACTAATGTTGTTACAGTGAATTCCAGAGGAATTAGTCATGAATACCCACTTACTGTAAAATGGTGCCAAATATATACTTAACTTGTAATGCTACTGGGAGCACAGATATAATTTTGGTGTTTGTTATTATGTAAAAATATAACTTTGAGGGCTCATTGGCCTAAATTTAATTATGTAATGGCCTAAGTTAAACTGCATGAAAGATATATAATTATGGGCTGACTGTGCTATCTAATACTATTAGCTGGTGTTACAAACCCAACATTTTACATCTATTTGTTTTTTAGTTTGGAGAGATTTCACTTGCTGTGTCTGGGACCCAGAGCAAATGGGAGTTTTGCAACAGTCAGAAAATGCCTATAATAAAGAAGCTCTGTTTCATTCTTCTTTTCATAAATAACACGAGATTAAGACCTAATTGATTTCATTCTCCCCTGATGTATGCCACAGTAATTTTTAATGATTTCTCTCAAGTTTCCCATTAGGAATATTTATTTTTCTTTAAAAATGCCCCGAAATTTGCTGTCCTCCTAATTTACTGTCCCAGCTTTTATGATGATGGATGTTGCATTGTTCTGTGGTTTGCAGAGGGCTAGACAGGAATATTAAAAATATACGACTTCATAATTTTCAGTCTGAGTTGAATACTGTCCTCTTGTGAGACATGTAAAAAATTGTGGGCTTTTTTCCTTTCTTTTGTTTGCAGGGAGACAGTGAAACTTGAGGCAACAGATCAAAGAGCTCATTCTCAATGTCTCGTCTGAAGTAAAAAACAAACCCTGCAAGTTTAGTGGGTTATTTGTTGGATTTACAGGGATTTCAGCACAGGGCACCTTCCTGGCGTGTTTTCAGGAAGGTCCTGTCTGATACAAGGATCCTGCTGGAGAATCATCACTTCCCAGTGTTGAGATTAGTAAGAAAGTTTAAAATGTTGGGTTTTTTCCACCATGGAGGTCTAGAGCAGTACAACCATGACAATTTGTTTATTTATTTATTTATGAAGGTATTTGGTCCCGTGTTACTAAAACAGAAGAAGGTTTAGCCAGTGTGGTTTTTCCTCTTCCTGGAGGAGGCTTGGAAGAGAAAAATGTTGATGGCTAATTTGGTGTGGGGTAAAAGTGGGAATCATAGAACCATAAAATACCCTGAGCTGGGAGAGACCCACCAGGACCATCCAGTCCAACCCTCAGCCCTGCCCAGGAACTCCCCAAGAGTCCCCCCCTGTCCCCAGAGGATCATCCCAACCCTCCTGCAGCTCTGGCAGCCTTGGGGCTGTGCCCACTGCCCTGGGGAGCCTGGGCACTGCCCAACCACCCTCTGGGGGAGGAATATCTTCCTAATATCGAACCTAACCCTGCCCTGGCACAGCTCCAGACATTCCGTTCTGTCGTTCCTGATTACAGAGAGCAGAGATTGGAGCTACCCCTCCACTGCCCCTCCTCAGGGTTTTGAAGACCTCAGTGAGGTCTGACCTCAGTCCACTCCAGGCTGAACACACCGAGTGCCCTCAGGAGCTCCTTGTATGGCCCTTCCAACCCCTCACCATCTTCCCAGCCCTCCTTGGATGCTCCCTGGTAGCTCTGAGCCCCACATCCCCTGGAGTGTTGAGGCTGCTGGGTCAGAGTTCTGGGGGGCACAGAGGTGGGGGCACAGGAGGCTCAGCTGCCAGCGCTGTCTGTGCTCCTGGAGAGCTCAGTGTTTGCATGACCCGGGGTTTGTGCTGCAGGAAAAGAATGTAACCAGGGACAGTGTGAGGTTTGGGCTTTTGTGTTTTAACTGCTGAAGAATTTCAGGGGTTGCTGTTGTTGTTGTTAAGGTCCTGTATCCTTGGAGTGGTGGGTTTCTTTGTTTGCTCTTCCTTGAGCTCCTCTTGGCTTTTTCACCCTTGGCCCTGTTACAGCAGCCTGCAACAGGCTCTGTGCAGCTTCCCTGGAAAGTCGTAGAGAGAGCTTAATCAGCATTAAAGCAGAGCTCACTCCCCTGCTTTGCTACAGGAAAAGGAGCTGTTTTCCAAAATTATATTGCCCGTGGAGCAGCAGGATGAGCTGGGCAGAGAAAACAGGAGCAGAGGAATGTGATGAGCCCATACCACTCACCATCAGCCCTGCTGTCCTTCCAGGTAGAAACGATGCTGCCAGGGAGTGTTCCCCAAACTCAGCTTCAGGGAAGGGGCTGGCTCCCTCTGATCGTGTTTCACCCCTGCGACAGACTAAAAATTCGGCATCTCATTTATTAAATGTATAAAGAAATTCAGGATGGATTTGTCAATTTTATTTAGGCTTGAATTTCATGTTATAGCACTTCGTCATTCAGACAAGGCAGGAATTGCTTCAGTTTCTTCACTATTAAAAAAAAAAAAAAAGTATGCAGAAACATTTTGGGTTTGGGGTTCTATGATCCATGACAAAATTAATTCAGTGCTACATCTTGTCAATTTGCCATAGTGGCTCAAGGTTCTCAACAGGTACAAAGGACCATGTTACTTCAAACAGCTCAACAAATCCCCAACTTCCTAAATGTGCTCCTTGCCTTTGTGCAGCAAGGGAGAAACCTGAGTAAATCCTTGGTTCTCAAAGTCATGGAATCACAGAATGATAGAGTGGTTTGTGTTGGAAGAGACCTTAAAACTCACCTTGTTCCAGCCCCTGTCATGGGCAGGGACACCTTTTGCTGTCCCAGGTTGCTCCAGCCTGGCCTTGGACACTTCCAGGGATGAGGCAGCCACAGGGGAAGTCTGTCCCTCTCATTTTGACCTCACTGGGCACCAGCTGGGCACTGGGAGCTCATGGACAGGGATGAACAGATGGATCCTGGTCAGTGGAGCTCTGGGAGGAGCCGGGCACTGCCTGCCTCGCTGTTCCCAGCTGCACTGGCCAACTTCAAGCTCTGAGACAGAAATTCCAGATGAATTCAGTATTATGGCGCCTTTAGGACAGGAAAGGAAAATCCTAACCAAGCAAGATGAGTGGGGAGGAGGGTATGAATATATTCATTGATCACAGAATCATTGCTGACCTTGCATTGTGCTGCCTGGGCTTGGGCCAGACTCCCTGTGCTGCTCAGGCCAGCACACCAGCTCCTCAAGGAATGCTGGAGTGCACAGAGGGTGGAAACCTGCCCTCGGAGAGGAGGAAATCTGTCGAATGCAACTTCTCTCGAGTATGTGCAACAAAGAGAATTGACAGCCAGTATTTCATTTCAGCTGCTATTCTGGGGAGCTGTTATTTTGTGTCTGAATGCTGGGACAGAGGTCTGGAGCTGTGGCTAAAGGTCAGCCTGTGTGATGCTGTATCTATGCCTGTTAATTATAGAGGACTGTAATATGCCACTGCAGTCCCAGTTCAGTGGGATCTTGATTGTGCAGAGAGTTAATGAAGTGAGGGAGGACTGGAGACACAAAGTCTCAGCAGCTGGCTGGGGGACACACAGATTTCAAAGGGAAAAGCTTTTTTTGTTTTGTTTTGTTTACTCTGAGAAGGAAAAACTTCAGCCTGGAGGCCCCAAAACTGGAGATCCCTGTAGCTAAGCCCAGACAAGTCTTCATGCATTTTGGCACATAAGGGAATCAAAAAAAAAAGTTCTGGATGATGCTCAATGCTGTGATTACAGTGAGGTTTCCTGGATATCCAAAAGGATATCACAGCTGATCTGGGAGGATGTGAGAGCAGTGAGAGGTGCTTTCTGCCCACAAGAATCTTTTATATTGAAATTGTTCTGCTATCTGAGGTGGCTTATCCTCTATTAATTTAACTCAGGGTGTAACACAGGGATGCAAATCCTGCTCCAGCAGGGAAGGGCAGCAGATACAGCTTTGCTTTCCTCTTCCTTTTTTCCCTTCCCTTTTTTCCATTCGCTTTCCTCATACTCCACGCCCTACACCACACCAATAACCCATCTAACAAATTCCACATTTATTGGTTGCGTTGCCTTCCAGCTAATGTCACAAAAGCACACAGGATCGTAGTCTGGAGGTTTTACACTTAATATATTGTCTCTCTGCTCCTTCTTTTTTTCCTGTTATCTCCATCAGTCACTGATTCCTTCTCAAAACTCCTTCTTCTTTAGCCAAGGGGAAACTAATGGAAATTGATGTTTCCCTCAGTGCATCCTCCTCCTCGCTGGTGTCTGTACTAACCCGTCTGTTAAGCTTCTTTCCAGGTAAGTTATTCCACACGGCTCTCTTCCTTATTGCTCTCTTCTGGATTGACCTTTTCAGTGCCGTGTGGACTAAAGCTCCTGCACGAATCAGTAATTTGATAACCAGAGCACAGACCCACTGCCTGCATTGTCATACAGACCAATATTAACTGTTAAAAATCCCCTTTACGAATAGTTTTCACGTGTAAATGCGAACTGAGAGTTAAGCGGCTCCAGTCTGACCCGTTCCAGTGCCCAGTCAGAGGCAGGAGAGCTGGGGAGGGAGGGATGCTGGCTGCAGCCCTGCCTGGGGAATGACGAGAGGTGAGGATTAATGCAGGACACATTCCCCAGCACCATGTCAGCATCACCAATTCTCACATCCTCCGGCTGAAAAGACGTGTGTTAAACGTTTCCCAACCACTCCAAGGGCAGGTAGGGGCCAAGCAGTTGAAAGACATGCCTGAAGAGTGACCCTGATAGGATCTCAAAGATCCTTGTCACTTCATTCCTCGGGCATTCCTCTTGCCACAGGCGACCCAGAGCTGCAGGGGGAGTTATTTCATCCACACATCCCAAAGCACTGAGGTGCTGCAGCAGCAGGATCTGTTCTCTTTGGCTTGTCACTTGTGCCTGACTTGCTTTTCCTGCAGAGGTTTAAATCCCAATGCAAACCAAGCAACCAGCATGTGCCAGCCTCTGTTTGTAGCAACTGGGAATGAAGAGTGGTGTGGTGGGTTCCCCTTTGCCAAGGAGATAAAATAAAGAGCAAAAAGAATATTTAGTTGTTCAGGTGCTGTTGATGTTGCAGGATGGCCCTGGAGTGGAACTTGGGTGCATGCTCTGGAAAGAAAAGCTACCCAGGGTTGAAGAAAAACTAAATACACGGAGGAAGGAGATAAGTGGGATAAAAATGGAGGGGGGGAAAATCCCCATAAAGAAGCGGTAGTAAAAGAACAGAGGTAAAAATAACCTCAGAAAGCAGTGAGACACCTCCACACACCTTCCGCTCTCCCTTCATCCCTCTCCCCTGACTGCTAAAGAGCAAAACTCGGAGGGAAGGAAGGATGGATGGATGGATGGATGGATGGATGGATGGATGGATGGATGGATGGAGAGCCACTGCCCACAGGAACAACCTGAAGAATCAGGATTGTGGCCCTCTTTGAAGCAGCCACGCAACCTGGATGCAATTTTCATTTCCTGCAGGGAAACTCAGCCTTGTTCTTCTGAAGTGGATAAACCAACCCTCGTAAAACTAATTGTGGGAGGTGGTTTGACATGAGAAATTAAAAGGCAAGGCTTGGCCTCTCTTGTGCACGTCTGTAGGGAAGCAGGGGCACGTCAGATTACCTGCCCTTTGCCTGGAGGGGTTTCTTACCGAAAGGATTTTGAAACAGCTGTGAAATTGTGCTGCAGTTCTCCAGGGCCAGGGCGAATTGTAATTCAGTAGGATTCCTACATGGACGTTGCTAATGAAAAATTTGGGGCTCTTTCATGATAAACTACCAGTTTATCAACTTCAAACCTGTAAAATTAGTGTAGTCAAATGCAACAATTCCTTTCTGGTTACATTTTGGGGGAGAGGAGAAGGAACTCTGATAACATCAACTTCGTTCATGCTAATAAATGACCAAGATGTAATTGGCTCCACATTCTCAGTTATCAAATACTGTTACTTATATAAAACTACTACCATTGAAGTGAAAAGCCTTGTGGGATTACCAAAACTCTGCTTAGGAGTCTTTAGTTCCTTTTGACTGACTTCTTTTTTAATGGGGAAAATACCTTCAAAGACTAAAGATGTCTGCATGGCTTTTATGGTGGCTTTCCACAAAGGAGCCTTCTGTTTTAATTTTAATGTTTTTAACCAATGTTGTGTGTGGAACACGTATGGCCCTAATGAGATAGTTGATCTAGTTCGTTAGTTTATATTTAAGGGATGAAAAGTTGCTGGGGACAGCTGTTAAATTGTAATTGATAATGGGTGAGCAGGGAAAACACAGCATTTGGGTATTTAAAGCTATACATAGGAAAATTCCTGACTCCTGGCAAGGATAGGGGTTCCTGGGAAGGCACATGATGAGGAAAATGTGAGACTTGAGGGGTAAATGAGGATAGAATTCAAATTGCAGAGCAGCTGGAGGTGAGTCCATGGGGAAAGGTACTTTTTTAACTGTGAAGGGCAGCAGCTGAAAGAGCCCCCTGCACATGCTCCACAATCCCAGCCCTTTTCCCGGGTTCTTTGTGCTGAGGTGGCATTTCCCTTTATCCCGGGGCTGTGACTGTCCCCAGGGTGGCTCAGGGATGCTGCCAGTGGCAGGAAGGGGGTGCAGTTTGGGAACCACAGCAGTTTGTCCCCATGGAGTGCCTGCTGCCACGTTTATCCTTGGAAGTGGTGAAAGGGGTAATCTGGATCACTGAGAATAATCACCAGCCTCTGCTCCAGGAAAGACCCAAAGCTGGGGTTCCAAACCCCATTTTTAATTAAAATAACAAAGCTATTTTACATGCTGGCCTACAGTCACATATCAGGCCAGCTCTGCCAACTCTTACACAGAGATCATGGAGCCAATCCACAGAATTAAGTATCAATATCCAAATACGATATTTGGGATGAATCTTAATAAATTAAAACTCAAAACTGCATAATAAAAGTCTGTGGGGATCTTCAAGATTGCTTCCTTTTTTTTCTACTGCTCCACAGCAACATGTGGGCATTACATGTGTTTTGGTGGTATGTTAAGGAATAGATAATCTGTATTTGGTTATTCTCCCAGACAGTCAGTAATAATAATTTGAATGAGGAAGATTTAAAAAAAATTCATCTGGCAACTCTGTGGGTGTGTTTCTTTGGTTGTTTGGTTTTGTGTTTTTTTTCCTTCCAAAACCCTCGCAATATAAAATAAGGAACAACACCAGAAACAACTCCAAAATAATTATGAAGCCAATAAATAACCCCTGAGCTCTAACATATGCAGATGAATTTCTAGAGAAGGCAGCCAGGGCTGTGTGTGCAGGAAAAATGGGGAAACCTTGGAAGCTGGGATGGGGGGGACCCTGGAGCCCCCCAGGATCCTGCAGCCATGGGGCTCAGTTGTTCCACGATGAGGAGATCCCCAACTGGGAGCTCCTTGCCAAAACAACAAAAAAATGAAAATAACCAACCCAAATCTCTTAAAAAAATAAAGAGGAAAAAACCCAAACCAAGTTTTGTTGGGTTTTTTTTTTTTCTGTTTTTCCTTTTTTTTTTTTCTCTCCTTCCCCCCTCCGAAGCCGAGCCCAGCTCATCAGCAGCTGAGGCAGGAGCAGGAGGGGTTTTGGAGTTAACTGCATGCAGGAAATCTCTCACATCCTGAGTCCCAGCTCGCTCCTCTGTAACTGTATATTATGGGGCTGCTCTCCAGCCCCAGCTGATGAAAGTTTGTCTCCCTCAGTCTGGGCTGAGATGTCAAAGCGCCTCCACGCCGAGCGGCCGCTGCTGCCGCCGCTGCTGAGCCTGTTCGTGCTGCTGCTCCGCGCATCGCCCCGCGCCCGCGGTAAGTCCTCCGGGGATGCCGCGCTGCGTTTTCAGGGGACAAGGAAGACGCAGATGGCTTTAGCAGGGGAAACCCCGCTGCGGGGATGGGAGGGAGGGAGGTCCCGGCCGGGGACACGCGGAGCTGCGGAACTCCCGCTCCTCTACGCGGCTTGCCGGGAAAACTCCGCTGTGCAGAGCCCCCAGCCCCGCCGGGTTCCAGCACTCCCAACCCCGGCGGATCCCTTCCCCCGGCACCGTCAGCCCTTGGGGTCCCAGCCCTGCACCCCCATCCCCGGCATCCCCTTCCCCGCAGGGTCCCATCCCTGGCACCCCCAACCCCACCGGCTCCCGACTGCCGGCACCTCCAACCCCCTGTGCTCCCAGCTGGGTATCCCAAACCCCCCGAGATCCCATCCTTGGCACCCCAACCCCGTGTGCTCCCAGCTGAGTATTCCAAACCCCTCGGGGTCCCAGCTGTACACCCCCATCGCCAGCATCCCTTCCCCTCGGGATCCCATCCCTGGCACACACACACACACACACACACACCACCCCAGAGGGAGGGGTGGCCCCGGGGACCCCTCGGTGTGTGTCGGGGTTTGCCCTGCGGGGTCCCAGGGGACAATTCCCCACCCCGCTCCTCCCCCTGCAAACAGCCGCCGGGATTGAATTCAGGGTCTGGGAGTATTGTCGGAGTTTGGCCTCTGTTTCCAGCCGGGAAAAATTGCCTGGAAAAGCCAAATAGTGATGGCAAAAGCATTCTGGCTGGGGAACTTTTTTCGCGCCGCGGCGTCCATTCAAAGTGAGCGCAAGGCAGGGATTGG
The DNA here is from genome assembly GCA_013390025.1 of Pitta sordida. Taxonomy (NCBI): domain Eukaryota; kingdom Metazoa; phylum Chordata; class Aves; order Passeriformes; family Pittidae; genus Pitta; species Pitta sordida. Next base: position 67,937 of record WEKX01014289.1, read on the forward strand.
GAATGTTTTGGAGCGCTGTGCTATCCATGTTACCGATGGGGGAAGCAGCCTGGAAAAGCGACTTGTCTCTTCCTACAGCGAGTCTGGGGCTTACTCCGGAATTCCCGGAGGGTCCAAACCCTCTCCTCTTCCTTAAGCAGCAGCTGACAATGCATATTTTGTGTGAGAGGAAGGGAGATTCTCCTGCGCTCAGGGCTGCGTGTGTCCCTGTGTGTTACTACAAACTTTGGTCTTTTTTTTTTTCCATTGTAACTTTAAAATTTGTAAACGTCTGCTTGTCTCCAAATGTATTGACAGCAACTTTTCATGATGCTTTGGCTCTGGGCTTGCTAAGAGAAAGATGGGGAGATACTTTAGCACAGGATGAAATTCCAGGGTGGGAAAGTCAAGGTGTTACATTTGATCAAGCACCTGGGATTTGTGTTAACGAATTAACAGGAGTTGCAGCTTTGCTTTGCCTTTGTGAGGGGTCTTAATTAATTTGTCTCAACACTTATATTTATTTAGTGTATTTGGGATGAAGGCTGCAGAAATTCTCAGGTAGATGGGGAGAAACAGGTCCCCTGTGGCTGCTCTCTTGTTATGGGTTGAGGGTCGGTTGGTTTGGGTGGAGGCAGCACATACCCCTTGTCTGAGTGTGGGGACACTGTGGCTGCCCAGGACCCTCCATGGTTAGGAGGTGGCTTGGGCAGAAGGTAAATTTAACTATGCAACCAGGACAGTTTCAATTAAAATGCTCCAATTAGTTGTCCTTACAATAATTAGAGGGAAAACTGCGGGTGACTTGGCTCCAGCACACAGGTGAATGAACAGGGTGGTAAGAGGGGGTGGAAATCCTGTTACTTGTGGCTTGGGATCTAGGGTTACTGATGAATTACGCTCTCTGTGAAGTTTGTGCCCACTGCTGGTGCCCAAACTTGGGTGCCAGTGGTGTTGCTGACCCTTGCAGCTCAGCTGGAGTCTGGGTTTGCCTTCCTACATCTTCCCCACTCCTCTTCTTTCCATCACACGTCTATAACTTGCCCTTTTCCATCTGCAGCCAGTGTGCTCAGCGAGCATCCCCTCCTTAATTCCACTTTTTCCTGTGGAAGTAGGGAACAGCTTCAGCTTTGCCAGAGCATGTGCTGCTTTCTTGGTCGTGGAGGTGCTGAAAGTTACAGCCGCGTGTTTCCACGCCGGCCAAGCTGTCCAGTGACGAAAAGTCCTCTTAGCTCTGCTGGCACAGGTCTCAGCAGGCATTCTGGAGCTCTGCAGCTTCTCCCTCGGCTGGCTTTGCTGCTGAGCCTGCTCTGGGCACGGTGGGAGTGAGCTGAGGTGCTGCCAGGGCATCCTGATTTTGAATTAAACACGTGCTCAGTGATGAAGAGAAGTTTGAGTTACGATACGCCTCGAAAACTGGGTCTGAAGTGTGGCAGGAGATGTGTATAATGTGGGTCTGCCCGAGAAATGGGTCCAATATTAAGAACAAATTATCAGGTGATGAACTAGACAACTTAAAAGGAGCCTCTCTGCTCCCTTTTAGTATGTTTTCATTCCAGTTTTTATGGTTTTACAATTGCCCTTCTAGTTTTCAGTATTGCTCTTGGTTGCTGGCTGAAGGACCTCCTGGACAGAAAGGAAAACTAACTGGAGTGTTGGCTCCAGCAAAGCAAAATTAGCTTTGCTGCCCTTGTGAAGGGGGATATATACAGTAGGATAAAATCTAACCTTATAAATTCAGGAAACTGCCTTAAAATCTACATCTGTGTGAGCTTTTTGTGGTTGAGGCCTTTCTGTGTCTGCAGGGTGAACCAAGTTATGCTCTGTACAGGTGAACTCCAACTTAATGTGTCTGTGCAAACTCTGATATCTGTTTTAAATACCAGGTGTTAGCTGGGAAAACAGCAGAAAAATGAATCACAGAATGGTTTGGTTTGGAAAGGACATTAAAGCCCATCTTGTTCCCCCCCTGCCATGGGCAGGGGCACCTTCCACCATCCCAGGTGGCTCCAAGTCCCATCCAACCTGGCCTTGGAAACTTCCAGGGATGGGGCAGCTACAGGTTCTCTGGGCATGAAAAAATGAAAATCCTAAAACTGCAGCCCAAAATTCTTTACCTTCCATTAAAATAACTTTTCTGAAGATTAGATTTTTTTTTTTTTACTGATTCCAACTGCATTGAGTACAGAGGAAATAAATTTTACCTTCAATTAAAATAAATCTAATCTTCAGAAAAGTTTTTTTTTTACTGATTCCAGCTGCATTGAGTACAGAGGAAATAAATTGCTGGAGCAGGAATCTTGCCTTGTCTCTCACTCTAAACTTCATTTCTACAGTTCTGTGTTTTAGAGTTCACTTTCAAATAATGTCTTCTTTCAAACTGCTCCAGTGCTTGTGGCAGATATTTCTGGTCTGTGGTTAATGTGGGTAACGACCTCCTTGCCTGACCATTATCCCTCTCAGGTGCCCTGCAGGTTTCCTGGCATGAGCTGTCACTGGCTGTGGGGCTCCACAAACTGTGCCAAAATCCTCCAACAGAGGAGATTATTCCCACTCTTCAAATCTTGTTTGCATAATCATTAATCCCCTGCTCACTGGGGAGCTCATGGGTTGTTCACTGGTGGTTTGTTGGGTGTCTCATCTCTTGGGACTTCTGGAAACTCTCCACCCAGCCCCAAAGATCCTCCTTGAACTAATGATTGACAAGTTGCGTTTTGGGTGGCTTTTAATCCTGCTGGCAGCACAGAGGCTGCCCCAGTGGGACTTGTCTAGTGACTGCAGAAGATCAGGGCTGTGTTGAACTGTTAATTCCACCAAGGCTCTCACCCATGGTCATGAAATTGTGTATTAAAAAGGTTGAAGTCACATAAAGGCTTATTTGATCCTCCACCAGCCTTGTTCAGACCTCACCTGTGCTCGTCCTGACAGAGTTATCCCTGGAGTTCCTAAGAGACCCCACATTGCCAGTGTGAGCTGTGCAAGGAGTCCAGCTGGGCTTTGTTTTACCAGTGTTCACGTGCCTCCTTTTGGGCAGCAGGATTGTGCTCCAGGGGTCCTGGTGTTGCTGTGAGCCGCCTTGGTGGCTCACTGGGCTGATGGGGTGGGTTTGTTCTTGACTTTTGCTGTGAGAGTTGTTATAAACCAGGAATTGATATTGTTAGGATGTTTGGAAATAGGTGAAATACTCTTAAGGTTCCAGAGCCAGGCTCTGCCAGCCCAGCAGGTTCTCCCCATCCTGCTGTTCATACTGGAGGGATTTTTTATGTAATCCCTTTTCTCAATGGCTTTTTTTCCTCTACAACTTCCTGTGTTTGACTCCTCATCCTCTCAGATCTTGCTCTCCCTGTGGCATGCACGTTGTATTTCAAGTAGCTTCTTGAATTTCTCCCGGGACAAAAGCACATCATCTCCACCATTTTGTAGGACTAAAGGCCTAAATCCCACCTGCAGAGGCTTCTCTGAGGTCCTGCTGTGTCTCCAGGGTGAATCTATGAGAAACTAAATTAAAAACAGAGGGGAGGGTTCAGTGGGATATTGGGAAGGGAATCCTGGCTGTGAGGGTGGGGAGGCTCTGGCACAGGCTGCCATCCCTGGAAGTGTCCAAGGCCAGGCTGGACAGGGCTTGGAGCCACCTGGGGCAGTGCAAGGGATGGAACTGGATGATCTTTAAGGTCCTTTTCCACTCATGAGGAACCCAGAGCTTGAGTAAATCTCTCAGAGCGTTGCATCTGATTCTTGATGGCGCAGTGTAGTCCAAAAGGTCAATCCCTTTTGCTCCTTTCTAACACAAAGCAGTGTTTAAATGGTCTTAAATTTTTATCTTCTTGATAACAGGATCCCACTAACTGAGGAAAGGGATAGTTTCTTAGTGGTCCCCTCCTCCAGGGTGTTGACTATTGTCTTTTTAGTGTCATGCAAGAGTTTGGGCCTGCATTGGCATCAAGTGAGATGTTGGCATTGGTGCTTCAGAAAGTCACTTGATGAAATGCTGACTCCTCTGCTAAATCACTTCAGGTTGTTTCATTAATTTTTTTACACCACGGCTCTATGAGTTTGCTGCTTTCCATGACTTGGAGCTAGGACAAGAAATATTTGGTTAGTTTGGGGGCGGGAGATCATCCATTCACAAGGTCAACATGATAAAACCATTTATTAGAAGAACAAGTTCTTCCTTGTCCAAAATACATGATGTAATAAGGCAAGAAGTGCAATGTTTCATGGTCTGTTAGCCATACTGGGTAACACACGTCCAGGCATAAAAAGTTGGATGCAGGATCTGGCACAAAAGAATCTTTAATTAGTTTATTTTGAGATATTTGTGAAAGGGAACTGTGTCAGTCCCTGGAAATTTAGTATAATGGTATATGTCATATGCATTTAGTGAAAAACCTCCTCCTGACAATGGTGAAAGTTTGCTCTTTNCCATCCCAGGTGGCTCCAAGTCCCATCCAACCTGGCCTTGGAAACTTCCAGGGATGGGGCAGCTACAGGTTCTCTGGGCATGAAAAAATGAAAATCCTAAAACTGCAGCCCAAAATTCTTTACCTTCCATTAAAATAACTTTTCTGAAGATTAGATTTTTTTTTTTTTTACTGATTCCAACTGCATTGAGTACAGAGGAAATAAATTGCTGGAGCAGGAATCTTGCCTTGTCTCTCACTCTAAACTTCATTTCTACAGTTCTGTGTTTTAGAGTTCACTTTCAAATAATGTCTTCTTTCAAACTGCTCCAGTGCTTGTGGCAGATATTTCTGGTCTGTGGTTAATGTGGGTAACGACCTCCTTGCCTGACCATTATCCCTCTCAGGTGCCCTGCAGGTTTCCTGGCATGAGCTGTCACTGGCTGTGGGGCTCCACAAACTGTGCCAAAATCCTCCAACAGAGGAGATTATTCCCACTCTTCAAATCTTGTTTGCATAATCATTAATCCCCTGCTCACTGGGGAGCTCATGGGTTGTTCACTGGTGGTTTGTTGGGTGTCTCATCTCTTGCTTTCCTTGGGGTTTCTGGAAAGTCTCCACCCAACCCCAAAGATCATCCTTGAACTAACGATTGACAAGTTGCATTTTGGGTGGCTTTTCATCCCGCTGGCAGCACAGAGGCTGCCCCAGTGGGACTTGTCTGGTGACTGCAGAAGATCAGGGCTGTGTTGAACTGTTACTTCCACCAAGGCTCTCACCCTCACCCATGATCGTGAAATTGTGTATTAAAAAGGTTGAAGTCATGTAAAGGCTTANTCACATAAAGGCTTATTTGATCCTCCACCAGCCTTGTTCAGACCTCACCTGTGCTCGTCCTGACAGAGTTATCCCTGGAGTTCCTAAGAGACCCCACATTGCCAGTGTGAGCTGTGCAAGGAGTCCAGCTGGGCTTTGTTTTACCAGTGTTCACGTGCCTCCTTTTGGGCAGCAGGATTGTGCTCCAGGGGTCCTGGTGTTGCTGTGAGCCGCCTTGGTGGCTCACTGGGCTGATGGGGTGGGTTTGTTCTTGACTTTTGCTGTGAGAGTTGTTATAAACCAGGAATTGATATTGTTAGGATGTTTGGAAATAGGTGAAATACTCTTAAGGTTACAGAGCCAGGCTCTGCCAGCCCAGCAGGTTCTCCCCATCCTGCTGTTCATACTGGAGGGATTTTTTATGTAATCCCTTTTCTCAATGGCTTTTTTTCCTCTACAACTTCCTGTGTTTGACTCCTCATCCTCTCAGATCTTGCTCTCCCTGTGGCATGCACGTTGTATTTCAAGTAGCTTCTTGAATTTCTCCCGGGACAAAAGCACATCATCTCCACCATTTTGTAGGACTAAAGGCCTAAATCCCACCTGCAGAGGCTTCTCTGAGGTCCTGCTGTGTCTCCAGGGTGAATCTATGAGAAACTAAATTAAAAACAGAGGGGAGGGTTCAGTGGGATATTGGGAAGGGAATCCTGGCTGTGAGGGTGGGGAGGCTCTGGCACAGGCTGCCATCCCTGGAAGTGTCCAAGGCCAGGCTGGACAGGGCTTGGAGCCACCTGGGGCAGTGCAAGGGATGGAACTGGATGATCTTTAAGGTCCTTTTCCACTCATGAGGAACCCAGAGCTTGAGTAAATCTCTCAGAGCGTTGCATCTGATTCTTGATGGCGCAGTGTAGTCCAAAAGGTCAATCCCTTTTGCTCCTTTCTAACACAAAGCAGTGTTTAAATGGTCTTAAATTTTTATCTTCTTGATAACAGGATCCCACTAACTGAGGAAAGGGATAGTTTCTTAGTGGTCTCCTCCTCCAGGGTGTTGACTTTTGTCTTTTTAGTGTCATGCAAGAGTTTGGGCCTGCATTGGCATCAAGTGAGATGTTGGCATTGGTGCTTCAGAAAGTCACTTGATGAAATGCTGACTCCTCTGCTAAATCACTTCAGGTTGTTTCATTAATTTTTTTACACCACGGCTCTATGAGTTTGCTGCTTTCCATGACTTGGAGCTAGGACAAGAAATATTTGGTTAGTTTGGGGGCGGGAGATCATCCATTCACAAGGTCAACATGATAAAACCATTTATTAGAAGAACAAGTTCTTCCTTGTCCAAAATACATGATGTAATAAGGCAAGAAGTGCAATGTTTCATGGTCTGTTAGCCATACTGGGTAACACACGTCCAGGCATAAAAAGTTGGATGCAGGATCTGGCACAAAAGAATCTTTAATTAGTTTATTTTGAGATATTTGTGAAAGGGAACTGTGTCAGTCCCTGGAAATTTAGTATAATGGTATATGTCATATGCATTTAGTGAAAAACCTCCTCCTGACAATGGTGAAAGTTTGCTCTTTTCTTGCCTCTTTTTTTAATGTGTTCTAATTCTAAAAGCAGCTGGAAGATAAATAAACCTCATGTGTGACTGTTTACTTTTGAAAGAATATATTGGGATATAAACTTCACTGAATCCAAGGAGTTATGGGATTGTTTTGATATAGTCGTGTAAAAAAATTAAAAAATAAAAAGCCTGGACTTGTTCCTCATGCTGCTTTTAATAAGGTGAGCACATGGGCCTGGTCCTGTGTGGAGCTGACTGTGGGCAGTCTGTGGTTCTGTGCTGTAGACCCTGGTGAGATGATGTGAGGAGGACTGTTTAGCCCAGATTATTTGGGGGTTTATGGCATTCATTTTCTGCCATTGAGAGCACTGAGGTGACAGAGGGAGCTGAGGATAAAATGTGCCCTCTGCAGCACGTAGGGACACAAAGAGCATCTCCCTTCTGATCCATGTTCCTTTTTGAATTGGAGATCAAAAACTGTCTCCAGGTTAAAATCCACTCTTGCTTTTTGACACAGGTTTTTAAAGCATGGGTTTCAAAAGTGCGTTCTAAAAGAAATGGGATTTATTTCATCTATTGCTCCCTAAGAGAGGAACATTCACCCACTGAAGAGACACTTCACGTAAACACCTGTGGTTGGGGGGCAAGCACAGGGTCATTGCAGAATAGACCATGGCATGGTTTGGGTTGGAAGGGACCTTAAATCCCATCCAATGCCATCTCCTGCCATGGGCAGGGACACCTTCCACTCTCCCAGGTGGTTCCAGCCCTGCCTTGGACACTTCCAGGGATCCAGGGGCAGCCACAGCTTCTCTGGGCACCCTGTGCCAGGGCCTCACCACCCTCACAGCCAGGAATTCCTTCCCAATATCCCTTCTAAGTATCTCCTCTTTCAGTTTAAATCTTCAGACATCAGAAAGAAGGAGTTTGTGTTGACTTTGTGTGGTGTATGTTCCTGGTCTGTGGGGCTCATCCTCAGCTGGAATAAATTGTCTCCTCTGTCCAGCCTGATTCTGGTGTTCCATGCCATCATTTAAGATCTGCTTGGCAGCACCAGAGGGTGTGTACTAGATGAAAAAAGCTGTGTTAGTGACCTGGGAAGAAGATATCTTGCCCTGTGGAAACCATAAAAATAAATGTTCATTACTCCTGTAGCTCCTCTGAAGGCATGTGGGAAAGTCAGGAGTTATGGATCCAGTGCTTATGAGGACACACACAGAAACCTGAGCAGGATAGGTGACTTCAAGAACATTAAGTATCCCTAAGTTTTCTTCTCATTCATGTTTTAAAAACCAGAAAAGAGTCTTCAGTGACAGTCTGTGTTAGTACAGGTGCAGTTAATTTGCCTCTTTCTGCTGTTGTGTAATGTAAGTAGCAGGTATTCCCATACAAACAAAAACTCCTGATGGATATAAACTCCCCAGCCCAGTAGCTCATTTTCTGGGCTTGGGAAGGATCTACAAAACACTACCCATGCATGCTTACCTAAATTAATCCTGGAATTCACTTCAGCTGGATTTGTTGTGTGTTCAATGTGATCTCCCAGAGAACATCTGAATGAATGATTTGTTTGCCTCTTTTCACTCCTGGCTGTACACAGGGAGGAACATCCCTCAATTCAGCCGTGCTGAGGATTCCTTGGACTCGGTAAGGGATGCCAGTAAATCATCAGAGAGAAGGATTTGTACTGTACCTTTTGAAAGACCAAGAGGAAATTGTATTTTGGGAGAGTAATTTGAACTTCATTGAGTGAAAGTAGCCTTTCATGAGGAGCTGGGGAGGAACACTGGATCTGGATTTTCACATAATTATGTGGACTCATTGCTGAAAAGTGAATTTATATTTAGTAGTTTATTCTTTGCCTTTGGAACTCTGTGGATTAGTTGTGCCTGTGGTTGTAAAGCACAGGTTCTTGTTTGAGTAAGTGTTTTTGGTAGGTGCTGCCTTGCTGATGCTCATTGATACTCAAAATAAGCCCCTGTGGGACTGGGATCCTCTGGGATAAGGAGCAGCACTTTAGGAAGGAGAAGATATAGCAGGACATCCTTCACTGTGGCATCCTGGAATTACAAGTGCCAAAGGCGTTGTGCAACCCTCGAGGATTTTCATCCATTATTAGGCCTTTCCTGCTTATTTTTACAAGAAGGAATGTCTGGGCCATGGATATGGTGTGCATCAGGACTTGGAAAAGCAGCAGCTTAGAGCAGGGTTTGCAGCAAGAGAGCAGGAGTTCTCCTAAGCTGTTGTGTCACGTATCGTTCCAGAGCTACTCTGGGTTGGGATCTTGCCTTTGAGACTCGCCCTCCTCTGTGAACTCCACCCCTGAGCTCTTCCATGGGGGAAACCTCTGGATACACCCCCATCACCCCGTGTGCCCAAATGCCCTTTGGTTCAGTGCTTTGCTGCTTCATTTCTCTCATATTTTGAAATGTTCTCTTCTAGGAAAGACAAGACCACTCTGTCTTTGGGCTGGTCCTGAATAGTAATTCTTCAGTCAAACATAACAGCATCCCAAATGAGCCTGGGCAGCTGTTTCCCAAATATAGTCTCTGTGTATATTCTATGCACATAATAAAGCTGGGTTTGGGCTATTTGAAATGTTCTGCAGTCTCCCTGCCCCCTCCTGCAGTCAATGGCAAATGTTGTTCTCCAAACTCCACTTGTCACATTTTGTTCTGGAGAACAGGGAGGATATTGAGATACACTGGCTTCTTTCCTTGAGTGCATTTCAATATGTATTTTGTATAATGAGAGCCCAAATCCTTCTCGCATTACTTACGCTTTAATCACACCGTGCTCTCCCCACGTTGATCTAATGGCATTTGCATCAGCAGGAGGAACTCTGTGTGATGAGCAATATTTCATCTGCAAACAGAGGAGACACATCTCGGGGTGGAAGGAACCGCCTGTCCTGGGTTTGCTTCTCCAGCTCTCCAGCGAGGCGTGGTGTAGCATCCCGATTTGAGAAATGGATATTCAGGAATTAGAAGGTGTAGTTTGTTTGTTTGTTGGGGGTTTTTTTATTTTTTTTTTTTTTATTTGAGAACCTGTCAAGTGTGATAGTTCCCTTTTAATTTTCGAGTAAATGGCTTTTTGGCATGTGTTTGCTGCCGAGAGGAGCGCTGGTGCCTGGTGCAGCAGACATCATTTTGTACTTCAGCCATGACATTACTCTATATGAGAACTGAAAAGTTATATAGATATTACACCAATATATAAACCATGTGTGTTAGAAAGACAAGTTCAGTTCTGAAATATTTGCCTTAGCTATGCTTTTCACTTTCAATCTGTGCCAAACATGTGCTTGAATGACTGATGGAGTCATATGGTTCCCTGAATAAAGCACTTTATTGTGCACAGACTTAGAGCCTTCCAACAGTTGTATTACAGAAGCTTGAAGATTAAGATGATCCAACTGCTTAGGGGGTATGTTCCACAATGAACATTTTCTTTTTTTTCTTCCCCCCCCCCTCTCCTTTTTGCCCTAATGTGTGTCATTAGTTTGTTCAGCTGGTTGTGCAGTGACATCGACCGCAGAGTTATTTGGTGGAGAAGAACAGCAAGTTACCTTCAAATTGAAGCTTTCCCTCCCTTGTCCATGTCAAAATGTTGAACACATGACTTAGTCCATGGAGTTGATGGGATTTCATGGAGGAGGGCTGAGAGGGCTGTTCCCTGTTGCTGATTATTTCATCAGCAGAATTAGATTTAGGAAAGGAATAACTCAATTCAAGAGCAAGTGATGACAGGAGATAGAGCTTAGAATTATAAACCTAAATATTAGACCCCATGTTTTCCATGCTGTTCAGTTAATGGGGATCAGGGAGTCTCAAACCCCTTTTTCTCAATTTGGTGCTCATGGAGGCGTTTGGTGTGGAAAATAAGTGACCATTTTCCAGAGCCATAGACGGGGCAGTTCAACGTTGACGGTCCTGTCAGTCTGGAGAGAGGATCTTTTTCCATGAAAAGCCAAAAGAACAGAAAATTCAATTCAGAAACACGTGGAATCATCTTGCTGCTGCCTGCCCTCAGGCTCAGCAAAGACCTTTGCTGACTTTTGGTGTTTCAAAAGTTTTTGTACATGAGTAGTTATTTTGTCATTTCAAGGAAAAGATGAGATTCAAGCTTAAGAAGATCCATAGAATTAGTTTCTTTCTAAAAGCTGCTTGTTCTTGAATGCCTGAGGTCTTGGGTTTGGGAATTGGGGGAGAAGGGAGCAAACAAACAAAACTTTGTATTTCGTTTTGTGGTTTGCCTTTTTTCCCTTTTATTTTTTATTTAATTTAAATAGTTATTTTCCAGGCAGGCCATGGAAAGACTAATTTTACCAGATTTTATAGAGAGAATCAAGGCACCACTTAGATGAGCAAAGGTTTGCTGGAAAAATAATTTATTATTTTGAACAGATAAAACATTTACTGCAAGAGATAAGATTTTTACTTTATGCACAGTGAAATCTTGCCCAGACTTTTGTGATTCTGTAGAGAGAAGGGCAGAGCCTGGCGTGTTACGTGCTGCACTTACAAAGCTGTGGGAGTGCTGGAAGTGGGATAATGGGAAGCACCTTATCAGTGTTGTGGAGTTTCTGCTTTGTGTCCTTTCTTTTGAGAGGGTGTCTGTGTCCTCAGCTGGTGGCGAGTGCAAAACTCAAGCTCTTGCTGAGTTGACCCTTTGAAATGGCTGGGCTTGCTTTCCTTATTCATTTAGTCATCCAAGGCACTGGAAATCTCGCACTGGTTTATTTTGCAGTGTTTTTACATTTATTAGCAGATATAATGATTTTTTTTTTGCATTTTTGTTGCTATGATGCCCAGAGAGGTTGTGGACTCCCTCCCTGGAAGTGTCCCAGGTCAGGTTGGACGGGGTTTGGAGCAACCTGAGATAGTGGGAGGTGTCCCTGCCCACGGCAGGTGATGGGACTGGATGGGCTTTAAGGTCCCTTCCAACCCAAACCATCCTCTGATTCTGTGACTTTATTAAGTGCCAATTTATTTTTCCTGTCTCAGGCAGAACAGGTCCCATTCTAGAAGGTGGTTTTAGCCAGGTCTGTGCCTGGATAATGTTTAGCTTGGGTGATGTTTAGGCTTTTGCTGGAAGATGGAGTGAAATAGAGGACTGGAATCACACATCCCCACGCATTGGCCACAGACTTGTATAGCTGACACTTTTTTTTTTGGCATGATATAGTCTGAGCCCTAATGTCAACAATTTCCATTTAAAGCAAGTAGATTTTTAATTTTTTTCCCCCCTTGGTGCATAAGAGCTGGATGTGATCCTCTTTGCTCAGAGGTTCTCTACTGGAATCCTATCTCACCTTGTGTATAGCCAATTTATACTCTTGCCACCTATAAATAAATCAGCACTGGCAAGATAAATACCAAGAGGTATATAAAGCTAAAGGACAATCATGGATCCTGTCATCTTTGGTTTTCTAGATTATGTAAAATAATTCTTTTAGTTCCCTTCTTGTAATTCAGTCTTTCCACTTCCCTGCTCACCCTGGCTGCCTTTCCAGTCCACCAGCTCCAGGCTCAATTAATCTTTTGTGAATGCAGGTGAGGAGAAATGCCCACAGCATTCCAGATGTGCTTCTATCGCCAGGTCCCAGGAGTAACTCAGATATCTGATATTCCCTGGAAACACTTCTTTTGATGCAGCCTTATCAACGTTCTGCTGCAGAGCATGTGTGGGTCATTCTGGTGTCACTTGCCTTTGAAGATTAATGATTAGAACTGAAAACTTACTGGTCCCTAAGGGCACAGCCCTCCCTCCTGTGCTACTTGGTTTCAAGCCTTTGCTCCAGCCTGGAAGTTACTGGAGTTTTATTTTATTTTTTGTAATATTCCTGCTCTTCTCTGTGCAGATGTTGTCTCCTCACTCAGATTTCAGGAGCATGTTTGAGTAAAGGTTGCTGGTAAAAATACTAGGGCTGATCCTAATGTGTTTTCTTACTGAACCTTGGTAGAAATCTTCCCTTGGCTGGTTGGTCAGTGATGTTCTCATGGGTAGACTCCTCATCCTCTTTCGCTCCCTTCTTAAATTTCCTACGTTCACCTCTGTCTCAGATGACAACGCTTGGTTCCTCCTCTCTCAGTGTGTGTAGTTTTGTATTAAAAAGTTGTATTTTGAGAGCGGAGGTTATAGAAGAGTTATCCTGAATGAGAGAAATGTGACTAATGGGGGGATAAAGCTGTTCGCCAACTGATGGGTGTCACTGGGATGGGCTCTTTTGGGATTCCTGCCCAGCTCTGAGGCACAGAGCAGCTCTAAGGTGTCCCACGTTACAGGGGAATCTGTCTGGGGACAGAGCCTGTGGGGATGGCTCAGTACCCTGCCACAAACCCGAGTGCCAGTGGTGGATGAAACCATGAGCAAATCCCTTCCTCTGCAGCTGGGATTGACCCATCCAGGTCATGGATCCCACTAACTGTGAGCTAAGGTGATGAAAAGAAGGAGGGAAATGGATGAAGTATGTCCTTCCTGGCTCTCAGGGCTTTGCCAAAGCCCTGCAGTCCAGAGCGGTGCCCTTTGCTGGTGTTGGTTTGCTGAAGGATTACCCAGTGCTATTTTTCTTTCCTATCCCAAGATTATTCTGGTGCATTGGTGTTTTGTGGCAGAGCCAAATGGAGATAGGGTGTGACTTACAATTTTGAGCCCATTTGTAAGAGAAAAGGTAATTTAGCCTTTTATTCCCTCACTTCTGTTATTTTCATAGCTCAGCAATAAGGGCAGTGGGTGACACGAGGGATGTCTGGGCACAGTGTGGGGAAAGGCCTGAGGTCTGGAATGGAGACAAGCATCCCACAGCATCACTGGGACCCTGCCTGGGCTTCCTTGGGGTTCTGGGACTGTGAGAGTCCTTGGGTGCCTCATGCCTGATGGAATGCTGGAACAACTGTCCTGTGAATAAAGGCTGGGAGGGCTGGGGGTGTTCACCTGGAGAAGAGAAGGTTCCAGGGGCGTCTTAGAGCCTCTTCAGAGCCTAAAGGGGCTCCAAGAGAGCTGGAGAGGGACTGGGGACAAGAGATGGAGGGACAGAACAAAGGAGGATGGCTTCCCACTGCCAGAGGGCGGGGAGAGATGGGATATTGGGAAAGAATCTTTCTCTGTGAGGATGGGGAAGGACTAGAACAGAATTCCCAGAGAAGCTGTGGCTGCCCCATCCCTGGAAGTGTCCAAGACCAGGTTGGAGCAACCTGGGATAGTGGAAGGTGTCCCTGCCCATGGAAGGGGGTGGCACTGGATGAGCTTTAAGGCTCCTTCCAACCCAAACCATTCTGTGATTCACCTCTGAGCATTCACCTCTCTGTTTATCATAAGGACAAATAAATTGCGCTGCCTCACTAGGAGCTTATTAATTCTAAGCAAATGCAAATCTGGAATGTCTGGGCTTCTTCAGGAGGCAGTGGCTGCTCAGCAAAGATGTCACATCACATGCTCCGAGTTTCTTTTGCACAGGGCTTGGAGGAACCAAAACACAAAGCAAAAAAGATGAAAAAATTATTCTTAACTTCTTTGCCAACAAGTCCTTGTATGATACTGTGCAAAGAAGTAAAGTTGTAGAAGTACATGGCAGATGAAAAATATTTAAGCCACACAAAAGTCACTGACAGGTAACATCTACTCATCTCACTATTTGTACAAAGTAGCTTTTATATTAGTGGGGAAAAAGGGGGAATAAAGGACGCTGCATCAGCTTGTGGGCTGTTGTGGATCAAAAGCATTACCTTCAGTGCAGGCTGAAAATAGAAAACAGACACAACTGTGAAGGTTTTCATGTGAAAAAGTGGGAGACGAGCTCACGTCAGGAAGAACTGGACAGAATTTCATTGAAATGGAAAATAAGTAGGTGAGTAAGTAGGTGCATGTGACACAAAGGATAGGAAACCTGGGTCTAATAAAAGTTTCTGGTCTTGCAGATGGCCTGATTTTCTTCTCCTCTCATGACACTTCACTGAAATTTAAATTCTCTGATTTCAATTATTGCACTATTTATATTGCTGTAGTACCAGGAGTCCCTGTAGAGAAGAGGCCTCATTATTAATGTAATGCAAACAACTCTAATGGTTCCAGCTTCAAAGAAACCCTGTTGAAAACGGGTAAAGGAGATGAAGAGTGGCAGAGGGGAAATACCAGCACATCTGTGTGCGTGAGGAACTGCAGCACTGGGAGCTCGGGGGATGTGCTGGAGGTGATGGAAACCCTGTCCTGTCCCATTGTGCCCCTTGGCTGCTCTTTGGGAGGGCTGGGCTTGTACTCAGGGATGGGTGGCCCAAAGCCAAGAGAAGAGAGCTGGGGCTGTGTTTTGTTCAGCCATTGTGCAAGGGATGGGGTGAAATATCCCTTGCTGGGATAAATCCCTTCGTGTTCCCATTTTATTTATTTTGCCTGATATTTTTGTACATTTTTTGGTTCAGGTTTTGGGTTTTTTTAATTCTCTCCTGATTTAGAATCTTTCTCTGCCCAGTCTCTGTCCCACTGGTCAAGCCCAGTGGCCTTTCAGACCTTTCCCACTCAGCTGGATAAGTGTGAGTTGCTCTTTATCAGCTGGGATCCCTTATTCTCTGCACCACGTTCTTTGAACCTTCGCAATCAGGCTGCAGAATCCTTTTAAAAAGTTTTGCCTTTTTCTCTTCCCCATTTTTGTATATTTAAAACCTGATCTAATTTATCAGCTATACATGTTTCTTTATTTTTTTTTAGCCTTTCAGAAAGATGCTTAGCCCATAAATAATGAAATTACATCACAAAACTCCCTTGTTATTCGGTTTACAAAAGAAACTGCGCTGTGCCTCTATCACACTGAGGGCAGCTGGGAGTTAAGCAAGTGCATAA
Organism: Pitta sordida; assembly: GCA_013390025.1. NCBI lineage: Eukaryota > Metazoa > Chordata > Aves > Passeriformes > Pittidae > Pitta > Pitta sordida. Next base: position 83,531 of record WEKX01014289.1, read on the forward strand.
TGTTAAGCCTGTGCCCAAATACTCTCCAGAATGAGGCCCAGGACTGGGCTGCAGTGCTTCCTCTGCCTTCCGCAGGAAGCTGCGATTTTTATCACACCCAATAATTTAAATAAAAACATTCAGATAAGCGGCCAAATATCTGGCTGAAGGAAAAGCAACTAGACAGAAATTGATCTTGTGTTTTATAAATGCAGTGGCTTCAGAAGAGTTTGCAAGCCCTCGAGCTTGTCTGCTTTGTTTCCCCCAAATAAATTATCTTTTCCAATAAAGATATAACTGCTGCCTATAAACCTGTCTTGATGTCTGTCTCCAGACTATCAACACTTCTGCACAATGCATGTTTTCAGCTGCAGATAAATAAGCATGTGGGCAAGATTAAATCTGCTCATTGTAGCCTTACTTTGTTATGCACCACGAGCATCACTTCGCTGGGATGGAGGAGAAGTGGGAGTGGCAAAATTGAACCGCAGTGTCTGTAGATTTTCTTCCTTTTTGCCATGATATTTTTATAGCTGCTGTACTTTTGGACCGTGCTGTGTATGTAGGGGATCACACATCTGTGTACAAGTGCTGATCCTCCCCTTTTTCTTCTGGTTTGGGTAATGCTGTGAAGTTCACGCTCTGCAGAATTAATGAGACAGGCCACTTGCACAGGAAGGAGGACCACAAGGACTTGGATGCCTCCTGTTATCTCCCTGCAGCTCCATGGGCTCAGACTGTGTGGAATTCGTGCAGACATGGGAGGATAAGGTTCCTCATAGGCTTTCTTAAAATTCAGATCTCAGGAAACTTTCAGAGTGCAAATCCTACAAAATAATAGAAGGGCCTGAGTCATTTAATTCAGACGGTCGAGACTGCTCTGGTGAGCCAAGAAAAAAGGAGATCAGGGTTAGAGCCAAACTCTTCTCATTTCGCTGAGCTATGCCTCATAAATTTCTGTTCTGGGCAGGGAGCTTCATGCCTGATAATGAGAATAAAGGGTCTGAGGTTCTGTCTAGATCCTTGTCAGCAGATGAGATAGGATCTCAAATGCCTCCACAGGAGTGAACCCAGTTGTAGGCCAGGTTTGGATCATCTCTTTCAAGGGCTGATCCTGTGTCCTCCCAGACCCCTGTCTCTCAGACTTGGGCTGCGCTGAGGGAGTGTGGGAACCCTGTATAACAAGCAACTTTTCTGTCTGCAATGTGCTTTACATTTTTGTCTTGGGGTGATTTTTTTTTTTGGTGTTTTAAGCAAAGTGTCATATCTTTAAAAGCATACTGGGAAATACCAAACTTGTCTTCCTCTCGCATTGGCTTAACTGTAATGGTTGCCTAGATGCTTTCAAGCTCATTCTAACAGGGACTTAATTGGGATGATTTTGCTGAGAATATAACTGTTGATCCTGAGTGTGTGTTAGGTGAGCACAGGGGGTGGTGAGATGGCAGCACTGGGCTGTGTGGGCAGGTCTGACCCCACTGCTCTTCTCTCCCTCCCATATGTGGTTCAGCCCTGGACACACAGCTGCCAAAACTGCCCCATCACTTTCCCTCTGCACCTCAGAGCAAAAAGGGGATGAGGGAAAGGAGGAAGAGAGGTGCCACTGGCCTTTCTCCATATTATTGGGGGTTGGACACGTTTCTAGAGCAGCTGTGAGGACTCAGGTCTCATCCTCATGAGATCCCAATGCGCCAGAGGGATCAATGTCATGGTTGGTCAAGAGTGTGACAATACCTGCCAGTGTTTGGACTGAAAAACATCCCTATCTGCTCTTTAAAATTCCTTGTCAGTTCCTTTTCCAGCTCTTGCACTGTGATTCTGATTTTAGGGCTCTGCTTTGACAGGCACAGCACCTTCAGGATGTTTAGGGAGGGGGAAACACTTGATAAATGTTGCGTGCAAAGAGCTTTTTGACCTGGTAGTTTGAATTGAAGTCATGTGTCTGTGTAGGAGTGGAGTTATTCCACTGAGAGTTTATATTCTTTTTCCAAAGCTTTTTTTGTCCCCACTAATGAGGATGTGCATTCTTTTTTTATCTTTGCATCCTGATGCCTCTATTCCTTATGTGCAGCCTTGGTCTTCTGCTGCCACAGAAGCCCCCCACCTAATCCACCTCCAACTTCCCTCCCTTCACTCCAGCTCTTTTCAAAATTCCTGTAGGTTTTGGTGCTGACAGTATGACCCCGCAGTGTTTTAATGTTTAATTCTTTTCCTGAATTATTTCCTTTTCAAATATGATGCCCGGTCCCTTAAATAACAAGGTTCTTGTTGTCAGATGCTCATCCCAACTAACCTGAAGCGCTTCTCCCTGTCCCTAGGTGAGAATGTGGACAGCAAATTGGAGTCCTGGAGGCAGCAGATGTCAAAGGAGGAGTCAAAAGATTATGAGATAACAATTCCCTTCCTTTTGAATGGAGAACAGTGGAGACCAGTGAATGACACTTACTCAAAGGTTAGTCTTCGTGTTGCCTATTATTTTATTCTAAAGTGTGTAACAATTTAAAAGCTTTAGGGGGCATTAATTGCATTTTCTTTATGATAGATTAATCTTAAATATGTTGATCATATATATTTTTGCTGTCAGATGTCTTTGGTTGAAATTACTTTTTTCGTGCAAAGGTGCATTCTTCTTTCTGATGACACAACTGGAAGCTGAAAGTACAATAATAATAATACATAAAGTCATTGCTTGAGTACAGCCCCAAACCTGAGGGAGAGTCAAACACAACAAACACCTTTTTTTGAGTAAATACAACCTGACAGTGAAAACTTTAAGGAACAGTGTGAGGACTGTTGCAGTGCTGTCTGCAGCCTGAGGCATTACCTGGAGCCAATAAACCATTCTGGGAGCTGGTTCCCAAATTCCCTCCCAAGTGCTGTGTGGGGAATCGAGGGTGACTGTCCCCTCACACTCTTATTTCCCTTTGCCTAACAAGGGATGTTCTGCCACTGGCTCTCTCTAACCAGAGGTTGTTTCCCCCTCATGACAGGCCCTGATAAGCTCGCTTTCTTTTTGTCCCCCTCATGACAGGCCCTCATGCTTCCCTCATTTTTTTTCCCCCTCAGACATTAGTGGATGATCTGTGTAGCTGCTTTGAGGAGAAAAGGGCTGTTTTCTGTCTCTTTGGGCTCCTCCTTGAAGTATGAAGACAGTTTGTCGTTTATTATCACCAAAGATGTCATGGGAGTCTCTTACCCAACCTTTTAACTCGGGTCCAGTTTAGTTCCAGCTCATTTTTTCAGTTGTTCTTTTAATTATGGGAATGAGCTGAATTTTTAAATAGTTTAAGAAAAGAGGGAGAAAACATCACACACAAACAAAGCAAAAGGCCCAGAGAGCCCATTAGAACCAGCTTTCATTACTGGATTGGGAAAGTGTTTCATGGAGAAATCCTACTTGATTATTGCCACTGCTTGGAGGACAGGCTTTGAATCACGTTGCTGACTGACAGAAGTAGGTGTGAAAAGATGTTTCAAAACAAGGGCTCTGACTTCCAAAAACTCTTGTCTGGATTAAAATATTGCTTTTTTTTTTTTCCCCTAAATAAGAAAGAAGGGCCAGTCGCAGTTTTGAGCTGTGCAGTGATGAAAGGGATATCACAGTGAGTGTATAGGGGCTTATCTCGGAGAGATAACACAGATGGCTTGGGCCTAGATGTATGTGCAACTCTATTTTTAGCTCATTTAATTAGAAACAGGCATTCTCCATATAGAGGCCTTTTAGCAACTCACTTTCTGGGAGAGTTGCAACAGAGTATCTTTGTGTGAGTAATGATAATGTGATTTATCTCATTAATTTGTTTCCCAGAATTAATCTTTCAGTTTAAGATGAACGTTAGAAAAGATTTGTGGCTTGGTAGAGAGATCCACGTGCTGTATCAGCACTTTTCCCCCCCCCACTTTGAATACTTCTTTTCCATGGAAACATAAATTAAATACACAAAAGTGCACATCAGGCTGTGGGAAGAACAACAGCTTTAAACTAGTGGAAGAGTAATGAATAGCTTGTCACATATATATTGATCAAGAGCACAAAAGTTAAATACTGTTGTACTTGATGGTTAAATAGGATCTATTGTTCTTCGACTCATTTCAGTGTTCCTCTCTTTTATTTTAATTGTATATAAAGTTTTAAAAAAAGTATGTACTTGTAAGCAGGGGAACGGTATTGCAATAGAATATATGGTAAAATAAATAATGGAGTGGCTATAAAAATGCCAAAGTATTAAAGTTATTAGTGTATAGATAATTGCCTGGCAGTGATTGCCCCATTCCCCAAGCCTTTAACCATAAATACTCCTGCTTAACAATTAGTCCCTGGGAAAGCACGCTCCTCATTTAATGCAGTGTGTTCTTTCTCTCCCATCCTGGAGATAAAACTGTCCTTTTATTTACCCCAGGACTCACTCCAGTATCTGTTGGAATCTCTCATTTGGAAGCTGTCAGGGCTGATTATTAAGCTAATGACTTTCTGTGCCGTACACTGTGCAGAGCAGGAGCAAAAAATCTGAGGCCAGTCACACTTTCTAATGGCACAAACGCACAGACCTGCTTAGCAGCAGCAAGAAAATTCCATCTACTGAGGAAAAAAAACATTAAAAGTTACTTAGTTGTAGCCTGGTTTTACTTTAATCCACTTGGGGTGCACTTTTTCAAGGACATCCAATGATTGAAGTTCTTCCTAAGAATGACAGTTCAGATTAATGGTAGGCAAACCACAGATTTAAATTCAGACATGTCATTAAATTATATTTAAAGAATTTGGGATTCCCTAAGTATAAATAGAGTGATTTGTTTCAGGAGAGAACTAATCATTTACTGAGCTGATCAATTTTCTCTTCAGCTTCCCCAACCCAAGTCAAAGCTTTAAGAGGCCAAGACCAGGATCTCATGGCGGGAATATCAGTTCAGAAATGCTGTTGGCTTATTTCTTGTTTCAAAAGATGGACATGCTCATGCAAACACTTTATGTGGAATCATAGAGTCATTTAGGCTGGAAAAGGCTTCCAAGATCATCAAGGCCAACCTTTCACCAAACACCAGCAGGTCAACAGAACCAGAGCACAGAGTGACACATCCAAACATTCCTTGAGCACCTCCAGGGATGGTGACTCCAGCATTTCCCTGGGCAGCCTGTTCCAATGCTTAACCACTCTTTCAGTGAAGAGATTTTTCCTGATATCCAACCTAAGCCTCCCCTGACACTCCCTGGGGCTGTTTCCCCTTGTCCTATCAGTGTCGTATATAGTGCAATCCATTTGTAATATGAAATACAGATACTTGAGAGAATTCACTGTGGAAATACCTCTCTGGTTTTGCAACTGTTTGATGCTGTTCATCTAGTTACGGGTTGTTAACATTTCTCCTGGCATCTCTTGTTGAATGCAGAAAATTTAAATCACTTTCAGCCGGGATATTTTAATGGCTCCCAGTTAAATTCTTTTATTAACTGGATACAATATTCAGTTGCTAATCCTGACCAGGCTGCTAAAATTAGTGGCTACTATTTTGAGTATCCAGTTGTTGCCAGCCAGGGCTGCTGACGCGTGGCCGCGTCTGGGGGTGTGTGACAGAGGACTCGGGACCCAAAGGGTTGTGCAACATCACTCTGTGCCTTCAAACAAGAGCTGCCCATGTTCTGTGCAGATGTGACTTCCTTCTCTGCTGGAATTTTGTGTGCATTGCAGAATGTGTTGAGAGGTCTTTATACATTGCAGCTCCAGTTGTCCTTCCACTTCTCTTTTTTCCTTTGCTCAGCACTTCGCATTCTGTGTTGATTTCCCCCCTCTCTGACTGCTTGGTTTAAACCCAAGAGGGTTCGGTCCTGTTTTTTCCTAAATTTTTCTAAGGTTTCTAGAAAATTATTACATTTTGGTATTATTCAAGGGGAGGGGAAAGACTCTTTTCCCCTGCATGTTTCCAGCTGAATATTTTTCTTCAAACTTGGCTTGAGACTCGCAAATCAAGCCAAGTTTGATGTGAGCTGGGTCAGTGATGTTTTAGTACACAGAACACTTTAGGGAAGAAGATTTTTTAGAAGACCATCTGTTTGGCTTCGGGTTTTATCCTCACACCCTGTTAGGGACACACACTGGTTGATGTGTGCCAGATCCCTGCATCCAGATCCCTGCATCCTGGGAGCTGGAGGTCNACAAATTTGAATGCAGTTGAACCTGGGCAGATCCTGGAGGTCCTGGAGCTGAGTGTGGCTCTCTGAAGAAGCCCCGGAATTCTGGGAGTTGCTTTGAGTTTGGGAGTTGTTGGCCCAGGCAGCTCTCAAATGATGCAGGGAATTGGATTTTTGACATTTAGATTTGGGTGATGTGTAAATCAATGAGCAAATTTTGCTGTGTAACTTCTTAAAAATAATTCACCATGAAAAAATAGGTGCCCACAATATGTACCTGTCATTGTGTTAGAGCCTTAATCCACTTGGATCACCAGGAGCCTCACCTGATTCCTTTAAAATACTGTCACTGACCCCAATATATAAAAAATATATTGGAAAAGCCACCTCTCCCTCACCTTGTGGGGAGCTGGACCCGTGGTTCAGTGGTTTCCCACACACTGAGAGATTGGGGTTGCAGCTGGGGTTAGAGACAAGCAGAGGAAAAAATCGGACTCTGTACGGGTGTTAGGTGGTGAGTTGGACTAGATGATCCTTGTGGGTCCCTTCCAACTCATAATTTTCTGTGATTCTGTGAAAAGAAAGATGCCCACGATGGGCAGAGAGGATGGCAAGAGCTGTAGAGGAACAGCTCTGACTCCAACACCAGTGNGTGCTTATGGACCTCCTTTTATAATTCTGATCTGTGTATCCCTCCGAGTGTACAATTAAACTGCTCCACACACAGGGATATGCTCCAGTCAGGACACAATTCCCATAAATAAAGACAAATTTGAATGCAGTTGAACCTGGGCAGTAACTGAAGGTCCTGGAGCTGAGTGTGGCTCTGAAGAAGCCCTGGAATTCTGGGAGTTGCTTTGAGTTTGGGAGTTGTTGGCCCAGGCAGCTCTCAAATGATGCAGGGAATTGGATTTTTGACATTTAGATTTGGGTGATGTGTAAATCAATGAGCAAATTTTGCTGTGTAACTTCTTAAAAATAATTCACCATGAAAAAATAGGTGCCCACAATATGTACCTGTCATTGTGTTAGAGCCTTAATCCACTTGGATCACCAGGAGCCTCACCTGATTCCTTTAAAATACTGTCACTGACCCCAATATATAAAAAATATATTGGAAAAGCCACCTTTCCCTCACCTTGTGGGCAGCTGGACCCGTGGTTCAGTGGTTTCCCACACACTGAGAGATTGGGGTTGCAGCTGGGGTTAGAGACAAGCAGAGGAAAAGAAAGATGCCCACGGTGGGCAGAGAGGATGGCAAGAGCTGTAGAGGAACAGCTCTGACTCCGACACCAGTGGCTCTTAAATCCAAATAGATCTGAAATTCTTTTCCCCTGAAGGGAGGGGGCAGTGGATTCAGGGAACATTAAGGCTCCTTTGCCAAGCTGAAGTTTTCAAGGCCAGATTCTGAGCTTGTGTGAATCCGTTTCCTTCCTTTGGCTGGGCTGGAATAAATCAGGGTTGCAAATTGAAATCTTAAAGAAGTGCTTTAAAAAAAGGGGGAAAAGAAAGATGAGAAGGCAGAGTTCCTTTACTTGTAGCAACACTCTTTTTTTCTTTCTTGGTGTTATGTTATGCTTTGAATATAAACTCTAGCAATGAAATGCGAAGATAAAGATGAAAGCCAGCTATAAAATATATATTTAGACCATATTTCTTCTGGTTTTTAAGTGTACACTTGTCACAGCTCAAAAGATTCTGCATGTGAAGTGGCAGAGGATTACCATTTCTGGCTGCTTAGCATGCATTGCATCTCGTTTTTGCTCCTGAAGAAGCAGCTTTTGCATCCCTGCCTGCCTCATTCCTCAAGTGTCGTGCTATGGATTTTGCTCAAAAGCAGGCATCAGAATCTTGGTTATTTGTATGGCATTCTGGACACTGATTATGTGAATCTCAATGTGAAATTCACTATCTAAAGAAGCATCATGAGCTCTGACAGTTGTTAGTTATCTTTATGGTTCTCCAGATTTATCACGTATATTGGATATTACGCTCATGCTTTTCATCTTTTTGCATTTTTTTTTCTCTGCCTTTCCTGGAAGGCTCTAAATCAACACCTGCTGAAAAAGGGATTTTTTTGCCATTGAAATAAAAAAAAAAATGGCAGGACCAGGAAATAACTTTATATTTGTTAAGAAGTCATTGTAATACATAACGCCATTTCCTCCCACAGAATTAACAAGGATGGAGAAGACCATTGAGATCATTGAGTCCAACCTATCACCCACCTCATCCTCCCACTTGTTACTGGGGAGATTCAAGAACATATTTGGAGCTGCCAGGCTGGGATGGGCCTTACCCATCTGAGCCTCTCTTTATGCCCTTGCATTAGTGCATTTCTCTTGCACGCTGCCAGGAGAGGCAAAGCCAGTCCTAGTCCACTCTGCCATCCACAGCTTTGATCTGCACATGGGCTTCTGCATCCAGTAGAAAGATCCCAGTATAATGAGGTATCACAGAATCCCAGGATGGTTTGGCTTGGAAAGGACCTTAAAGCTCCTCCAGTTCCGCTCCTCTGCCCTGGGCAGGGGCACCTTCCGCTATCCCTGGCCTTGGACATTCCTGGCATGGAGCAGCCACAGCTTCTCCGGGCAATCTGTGCCAGGGCCTCCCCACCCTCCCAGGGAAGATCTCTCTGCTGGTTCATGTTTCCCCTCTTACATGACTCTCCTCTAGGGTTTGGTGCACAAAGTACAGCTGAGAGGCTCCCTATGGCAGATAATTAATTTAGTGCTCAGTGTTTTCAAGAGCAAACCCATTCAAGTTTATTTCATAACTGGCATAGCCTTCGTGCGAGTGATAATTGTTTATATTCCCTTCAACTGAGCCTCCTGCTGTTCCTTTTCATTTGAAATAATTACCAAAGTTTAGACTTCTAGACAATTGTATTAAGGGGAATCATACAGTGCTGCTCAAACAAGGCTTTGAAGAGTGAGAGGACAGCTTTCGGAGCTCTTTTACATAGTTGTTTTACATATCTTAAGAGAGAGAGGCATAAACAGAATTTATAGACCTCTCCATATTTTTTATGACTCATGAGCATCCAGTATGAGAGGCAGAGCTGTGGAAGGCTGTGTCACCAGCTGGGAATGCAGCCTGGCACAGGCAGCCCCACTGGTGTGAGGAGCAGCACTAATCCATGATAACCTTCTCTGGGAGATCCCCTCCCCGAGCCTTTAATTAATAACCTGGAAGTCATTAATTTAATAGCCTGGTAAACAATCTGTTCCTTCTTTAGCTTTTTCTTAACATCTCTTCTCCTGCCTGGTAGGGCCACTGCGAGGGCTAATTAGTTCAAATGTGCTCTGTTGTTTAATAACTCTTCTCTGCTTGTTTAATTTGGAAAGAGCATGGTGGACGCAATTAGGAAAGGGAGCGTGTCACCTCCTGTGGCAGCCAGGGGAATTTCTGTGCTGGGAGAGCTGGATTGCTTCACTGGGTGAGCAAAAGCAGCTTAGAGCCCTCCCCTCCCACCTTATCTTGGGCAAGAGAAAGTCCTCGAGCAGGAAAACATGTTGCCTTCTTCTCCCCCAGCCCGGTACCAACCCATCCAACCCTGTTTAACTAATTGATCCATCTGATAATTTAATTTATGACATCTTTTAGAAATGTTGATGGATGTCTCCTGGTTCCAGGGACTTGCTGGATCTTATACAGCAGTTACAGGCTTGAGAAATTCCTGGAGTTGGGGCCACCAATAAAAACTTTGTGCTGGTGATTGAGTGGGGAAAATTCTTTTCTCTGTCTGCACTGAATCGGTGCCCTGGTTTCAGCTAGATACACCAGTATTCATTTCCTGCCTGAGCCACTTGGGCATAAAGTGTTAAACAATTGGGATTCATCCCAGAAAACAGCCCATTTCACTTCTGGCTTAAGTGATACAGCGTGTTAAGTTTGTAAAGCTTTGTGTGACAGTCCATGCCCAATATAAACAAATCACAGGTATTACTGGAAGCGATGGCTGTTTTAATGAACAGAAAGCAGGGTTTCATATTAACAGCCCACCAGACACCTCCTGCTCTCCTTAGTATTTTGTAGCCCTCGACAGGGTGAAAGTCCCTTTCCTGAGCTTGTATCACGCTGAGCTGCTGGAGGAATTTTGTCATACTTGGCCAGTGAAGATCTCCAGTGCTCAAACAGTGTTGGGCCAGCTCTGTCTCCCAGTACCACCCTCCAGTCCCTGCCAGCACTTGTGTTGATGGGGCTCTGCAGAGGGTTTTGTTGGGACCCACCAGTTATGAGGTAGTGTCTCAGATCTGAGCTCGAGGAATCCACTCCTATGTCCTTCCATGAGGTGATGGGGCTGAAGCAATGCTCTTTAACACGAGTTTTCAGGCTGGTGTTTAAAAACAACCCACGTCATACTCGCTGTATTAAAATTAAAAATTAATTTTATTACTTACTGTTATCAACCCTTTAAGGTGGGAGTAAAATCTAAACCTAAATTATTGCTTTATGCTGGGTTTGTAAAGTGCTTGTACTGAGGCATTTTCATATTGAATTAATTTAGCTTATACTTGGCTATTTCATGCCTCTTGCAACAGATCTTGTGAACGTAAGGTATGAATTTCAGTGTTGGATTAAAATGATGCTTTACTTTCCAGCTCCGAACATGTGATCAGTTTTTTAACAGGCAAAAGGAGAATCTCCCTTGCTCTTAATTCCTATTGTGGCTGCCTTGAGTCCAACTGAACAATTCCCCCCAAATTCTCCTGATATTTGGAGTGTTCAGCTCCTGCAAGGAGACCTTTGTGGGCTTGCAGGTAACAGCAGCAGAACTTGGGGCCTTTCCAAGGACTCTGAGCAGGGGAATACCATGGAAACTATGATCTGCTGATATATTATGTGAGGAAGACCCTTATTTCAGGAAGCCAGAGTAAATTGGATTGTACCCAGGGTGTATTTCAGGGGTGAAGAGGTAAATTTAGCTGGTTGATCCACCGAGTCCTATAGTTAATAAGTCCAACGCCTTTGTTGTTGAATTATAATTATATTTCAATGTGATTCATGCAATCCCCAGTTGGTTTGCCTCTTCTATAGAAATATTTCTCGTTTTTCAGAATTATTATGAAAAGTCGTAGAGGTTATATGCAGTTTAAAGCCTTATTAAAAAATAATTAGGCTTGATAACAAACTTTTTAAAATGCAGTAGAAGTATCTTGACAATAAAAGGATTTCAAAGTGTTACTACTTTTCTAGAAATAAAATGCCTGCCAAAAAATCTGCCAGCTGTTTGTGGAAAGCTTGTGTAGATGAGCTAAAAATGATCTGTATCCTTTTGACATCATAGCAGAAAGTTTGTGTTCCATCCCCACGTTGTGGAAATTGTGTGTTCCTTCTGTCTTTTCTCAAGGACACAGTTCTAAAGTTGAGTTTTTAGAGCTGAGTTTCATAAGAAAATTGCAAGTTAGGGATGAAGTTCAGTGAGCCTGGGGCTGAAATGCACTTGGTGATAATTTGTGTGATGCATTTCCATTTGCACAGGGAGCGTGTGCTGGGGGTGATGCCAGGGCCTGTAGGTGTTTTACTGGACTTGATCCCACCCCTGCTCTGCTTCTGCTGTTTCTGGCCAGTGTAACCACCAAAGCGCTGGTGACAGTGGTTGGACTAAAGTGTGTGTTGGACACACACGGTCCCTCTGACACGGCCACTGAAGTCCTGGAGGGGTCTTGTCGCTCTTGTTAACACCAGAGTGTGTTAAGCCCTGTTCAGATCTCCAGCCCCGGCTCTGTCATTGCCCTTTCATCCTCTGCCCATGTTCCAGGACGTGAATATGTTGTTTGCTCTGAAGTTTGAATCACGCTCAGGAAATGAAGTGCTCTTCTGTCCTGCCCTCATTCCTTTGCCCTTACAGTGTCTCCTGCCTTAGGACCAAGTTTATTTTGCTTCTGCTGCATGACCTTGTTCCCCCTTCTCCTTCTGACCTTCTCGCTCCACCAGGAGCTCCTGGGCGGTTTCTTGGCAGGATTCATCTCCCAGATTGTTCCTTCTCTTTCCACTGACCACATCCTTTGAAGACCATTTCCTGCATAAAAACGGTCTTTTTGGGGTGAACCTGCCAAACCCTTCCCAGCCAATCATCATCGCCTGGAGTGATTCATGGAGTCACAGGATGGGTTGGGTTGGAAGGGACCTTAAAGCTCATCTCATTCCACCCCCTGCCATGGGCAGGGACACCTCCCACTGTCCCAGGCTGCTCCAACCTGGCCTTGGACACTTCCAGAGATGGGGCAGCCACATCAGCTCCCTCTGAGGTGGCAGCATTTTACACTGTGTGGTTAAGGTGAAGCCATAGATAACTTTAATATTCAGGCCGCCTAAATGGGCATAGGAGCAAACACTTTTAGCCAAATCTGCTGCCTAGTGAGGAGAGGCTCAGATCTTCCTCGAGGTGCCTCATTTTTCGCCTGCTGGTGGACGCTCTTTCCCAGCACCCTCCGTTTGTGTGAGCGTTGGAGGTGGCAGCCTCCTTTGGCTGAAATCCTCCACCGGTGTCTTTGAGAGGACATGATTTACTTTACTTTCCCCCATTCCATCATCCTTGCCTGGATGTTTTCACGTTAAGTACATCTTGTCCCGAGCAAGAAACGCCGCTGAACGAGCTCTGCTCGGGCTCCTGGCAAAGGGCGGGGAGACAACAGCTCTGCGATGTGTGAATGGGAACAGCCAGCAGCATCCCTGCCCCTTGGCAGAGCCTGAATCTGCCCTTTGCAAAGCAGGGGGGAGTTGCTGGAAATGAACCCGTTGCAGGAAAAGTCAATAAGAGGAACCGTGTGATTTTGTTCTCAAAGCAACTCACAATTCCTGCGTTAGCCTTGCCCACTCCCTTCAGAAGGAAAAGTGGGATCCTTACATTGAATATATCCAAGAGAAACTGCCTTTCCCTCGGTTTCAACAGACAGAAACATTGTTTAAACCAGACTTTTTTTGGCATTTACTGGCATTACTAAGAAAGAGTTGGCAAGGAAAGCTGGCAGAAGGAGATGAGTTGGATAAGCTTTAAAGATTCTTTTTTTTTTCCTATAAAATGAATATCCAGAAGCTGTGTAAATGTATTTTTTTTCAGTTTGAAAAGTGTATAGAAGGACAGCACATACACGTTTTTTTGACTGGAATAACAGCTAAGCTGGCTGTGCCGTCCAAATACTTTTCCATCAATTAAAAAGATTGGGAGGGAGAGAAAAAAAAAAAGAAAGACAAAACAAAACAACATCTCAGGAAATCCCTAGAATGTTTATTCAGGAACAGAGCAGCCTGTTACAATCATTAGCTTGCAAAGGTATTTCTGTTCTAGTCAGAGGGCTAAGTGAATTTTACCCTTTTTCCTGCCAAGAGATGGCACATTTGTCAGTGAAGTTGCTATCGAGGCACATTGAGGGGGGTAAATCCCTGTGAATAAGTGAATGGCCAATGTAAAAACCCAACCCAACCCAAAGTCCACCCTGATGAGAGAAACTAAAATCCATCAAAATGTCCATAATTAAATGTAAAGCACCGTATGTCGCGCTTTATTGAGTTTCTATTTACTGCTTAAGGATTTCTGGTTGTAAAAGGCAACAAAAAGATATTTCAAAATGTTTGACCGTCATTATTCCTCGTGTAAAATTTCTTCCATGGATTTTAAAGGGGAAAAAATGCTGGGGTGGTTTAAAGTGTGATCTGTGGGAGCCCTCCAGACCAAAGGGGCTCTTTCCCAGAATCCCCAGTGGAGGGAGAGAGGAAAGGAAACTGCAGCTCTTGGGAGCAGCAGGAGCCTGGGAACACTGCGAGTTGCAGGGGGCAAATTCAAGATATGAGTGGAAACAGTTGGGTTTTTTTTAAGATGGAAACCTAAATCGTTTGCTTTGTGCGGTGAAACATCTTCCCTTTTACTGTCCTGCCTGTTCCTATCTATAAAATGGGAATAAAGTTTAACCTTGGGATAGTTTGATTTTGGTAACAACCATTTCAGATTAAAAGGAATTGTTTTAAAAGATTATTTTGTATTTGTGCTCCTGCTGTACAACTTCTAGGGAGCAGGGATTTGCAGTTCCAGGGGGAAAAGGCATGTCTTGCATGTGTGGGTAAATCCCACGTGTTGTCTGAACAAGGGAACAAACATTTTTAGGATTTCAGAATTAAAGGGGAGGAGTGTTTGCATTCTGTGTATGAGGATTTTCACTCTTGCAGTCTTGGAGGCAATTTAAAAGCAGCTTGTATATACTGTGAAGAGCATTAATTGAGATTTTTGTAGTGTATTATGAGCCATTTGACTCATAATTTGAGTCCAAGATTAGTGCAGTCACCTTTCTTTGAGGGAGGTGGCACTGATGTGAAAACACTTTAAGGGACATTTTGAGAAATCATATTTTAAGATATTATGTACTTTTCTTTCATGTGTACATTTTTACTGCTCTCCAATATGCAATTTAGTCATCAAGCATCAATTTATTTTTGAAATGCAATTTATTAATTTTAACACACTTCCCTACATCTTTTATGGCCCAATTTAAAAAGAGATCTCCGCGTGTAGAATTGAAATCAACTCTAATTTCAGCCCTCGCAGAATTAGCATTTGGAAATTTCTCCAAATTTGTGTGTCTGAGAAGGAGAGAATGGCAGCTGGATTTGAGTCATTTCTTTAAAAGAGATTCCTGAGTCCTCCCCACCACAAAGAATCTCCCTGTGTCTCTATCAATGTAGTAGATATGTGAATATTTAATCTATAGATATTGATATCTATATGTACACACGTACAGCTGCTCTCTTTCCAACCTTGTCTCAGCTCTTAAAACAAGTTTGGAATTAATTTTTTTAACCCAAATACGGGGGGAGAATCAGCTGACCAAGGTTACAGCAAGATTTGGTGTTGCAATCAAATCATAAAATCAAGTCGTTGAGGGGAAAAGACACCATTGGGTGAAACTCTTATCAGTGTTTCTGCTTTGTTGGGACGTGTTATTAAGGAGGAATTTCATTTAGAGGCAGAGCTTATCAGTGCGTCCTTGTAACGTGCTCCCAATGTCAGAAACTTCATGTGAGGAAACAGAGCTGCTCTAATTTTAGGGCAGGCACTGAAAAAAGAGAAGCATAATGTAACAGAAATAAAAAACACTATTCAAAGTGTGGATATTATCTGTATCATCTTCACAGAGCTTAAAATTGCTTAAAAAGCTGCTGCAGACGTTGGCTGACGGACATGAGGTGCCTTGAGGAGCTCCCCATTATTGTGTATTAGAGCTGCACAACATTTCCTATGATTCTATTGCATTAGGGCAGGTAAAAAAGGGAGGCTTTGATATTTCTGGGTAAAAAAAAGGCCTTTGAAAATTCTTCACGTCCTTTATTACTAAATGATTTAGACAAAGGGTCCAGTCTCTGCTTGAAGTTTTCAAAGGTGATGCAGGTTTGTTTTTCCAGCGAAATCTTTATCTTTCCCTGTGAAAGGAAAATCAATAGAGCCCTGGTGAACACAGAGCTGTGTCTTACCCAGGTATATTCCTTCAGCTGAATGTGAATTCTGACATCATTAGCCATCACACTCAAGCCAAATTATTTGGAAAAACCAGGGTGTGCTTTGTTTTTTTCAGCAGCCACTCTGCCATTTTCTATTTTTACCTTCCGTATTTTTATATTAAATAAGTGTATTTTCTTGTCAGAGTGATGGGACTTGCAAAAGTTCTTCAAGACCAGTAGTGAAGTTATTTTGAGGATCTCTTCTTTGGGTGGCTGGCACCTGGCAGTCTACAGCGAGAAATTTATTCAGCAGAAAATAAAGTCGTAGCAATTTATTGCTGTCTTTACCTGTCCCACAAAATCATTCCTCTGCATCTCTTGGCATGCACAAATTTGCTTCTTCATTTTTAGGCAGCTGTGCCTTTTCTCTTGATGCAATGTCACCGTCACAGCCTCGCAGGATGGAAAGGAAATAACTTGTCCCACATATTTAGCCTCAGGTAAAGTTTGTGTGTGCGAGGTGTTCTTCGCTGTGAATTTTGATTTGCGGCTAAAATTTGATTGAGTTGTTTGGGAGGGTGCAGCAGATACACCTTCTTTATCAAATCCATTGTGAGATTTAGGTGTCTTTAAAAACAGAGTGTGTATATAAAAGCAAATGTGTGTTGTCTGCGGGGAATAATGAAGCATCCCTGAGCTGAGGCAGCTCGGGAATCCCTCAGGGGATGAGCACACACGTGGCATCTTTGCTCTTCCTAATTCTTTGTCTAAGTGCAACCAATTTATTTAATCTTCAAATGTTATTTTCTTGTGGCCCTCCATGAGTTGTCCATCAGGGATCCTCACTGAAACTCTCCTGATGATCAGGGCTCCTCGTTTAAGCTTTGTGATGTGGCTCTAAAGCGCTATTTTTCTTATCACCTCAGGAAATCAGCAAGGTAAGGGGAACCCCTGCAGAGCCCTTCGCTATTTATATGTTGATGAGCCTGGATGAAAATATCCAAAAAATACTTTACATATACTTTTAGACCTGCCAGAAGTCTCTGTCTGTCTCCTGCCCTGCTCTGGGCACACAGTGTTTCCTGGCACTTTGGGATACAACATCGTGGTTCCCGTATCTGGGAATCACTTGGCACCTACAGGGACACTACTGAACCTTTCCAGAACCTTCCTGTCTGCATTCTGCCAACTTCTGTGGCTCAGGAGTACGAAAACCAGAAGCTAACAATATGTCGTGTTTCATATACTTGTGTTGTTACATTTCATTTAAGTATTTACTGTGGTGCAGCATTAAGGTTTGTGGCATTTTTTTAAGGGTTGTAAAAGTGTGGGAATTCGGTAGTTTAGGTGCAAAGCTCAGGGAAAGGTTGGACTTCGTGTTTTCTGCAAAAACCAAACCAAGTGTTGACTGGCTCAAGAGCAACAACGAGGTGCAACCTGTTCATTCCCAGGGAAGTGGTGGGGCCTCTATCCCTGGAGAGATTTAAAAACTGTGTAGATGTGTCACGTGGGGACATGGGTTAGTGGTGGGTTTGGAAGTGCTGGGGGAAGGGTTGGAGTTGGTGGTCTTAGAGGGCTTTTCCAACCTAAATGATTCCATGACCATAAGGGTTGTTTCCAACCTAAATGATTCTATGGTCATAAGGGTCTTTTCCAGCCTGAATGATTCTATGGTCATAAGGGTCTTTTCCAGCCTTAATGATTCTATGATTAATCATCTGGTGGTTGGAGGACTGATGAGTGTAGGTGTGAGGCTGAGGACCAGCCACTGAGGCATTGAATCTTAGAGGGGACCGTAGGTGTTTCACACCTGGTCCTCATTGAATAATTATTGGGAAGAAGAGTCATTACAATAAATAACAGAGATGGTTCACTCTGGGAGGGCACAAGAAGGAGTGTGAGGGAGGGTTGGAGGTCTGAGATCTTTGTGAGGAGCAAAGAACTGGGACTGTCAGTCTGGAAAGAAGGAGGCTGAGCAGGGCCATGATGGATCTCCCAGTATGGAAATGGCTCAGGAAGGTAAGAGGGAGTTAATTAGTTTGTGTGTCACTGTTAGATGTGCTCCTGCCTAGAAAAGACAAGAGGAATGGCCTTACAAGGCAGCAAGGAACTGCTCAGGAGTAAAGCTAATGAGAAAAGGATGTGTTTACATGCATATTGTGAGCAAGGGAACCTTAGAAGTCTCTGAGTGCACTTGGTTCTCAGAATAGACAGAGAAACAGCTGCTAATGAGAGTGATAAAGTTGATCCTGACATGGGGCACGAACCTCTGAGGTCCCATAAGGCTCATTTTCCATGATTGGATGTGTAGTGGAAGCTATTCTTCCTCCTTCATAGAAACCTGAACTTTGCCACCTCTGCATTTCAAAGGATATGATTTGGATTTTTCTGAGTTTTTAAATACCTGAAACTTCATAGGGAGCCCCTCCATGCCCCACAGCTTTGCTTTCTCTTCTAATTATTAGTTTTCCACACCTTAGAACCAGACTCTAAATAATACATTGAATCCCTCCAGGGATGGGGACTCCACCACTGCCTCAGGAATTGGCCAAATCCTGAGCTGACAATTCCAACTGTTCACAATAAGCACCAAGTAATTCAAGTAATTCTGGGACACTTGGGTGCCAAGTCCTGGTAGATCCCATGGGCTGTGTGGAGATGTCTGACTTTTAATTACCAGCGACGTGGTAACGAGTCTGGGGTTGTTCCTTGAAGGATCATCTGAATGAAAACACGGCCAGGCCAGAGCTGCTTGGGAACCTTATTTTTAATTTCTTTTCAGCATCTTTCCAGCAGTTTGGTGTCAGTGGCCATGGGGGAAGCAGAGGGGATGCAGGGTGTGGTGTGTTCAGGGCACATGATGCTGTGTTTGGCCTATTGCTTGAAATTTTCAGGTGTTCAACAGATTTTTTCACTCAGTGTTCCCCAGTAACAGCTTTTGTGGTTACCAACTCTTCCCAATACTAAGCTGGAAAATATGATTTTTCTGTTTTTATTTTATCTTTGTCTTTCCCAACGTGGTCGGTTTGTAGCTCTAGATCTAAAAGGGAGGCTCCCCTGTGTCTAAACATGAGAATTCTCCTCCCGAAAACAATAAATGTCCAAAGCTGATGGAAATTTAACAGGATATGGCACACAATTCATCCGGTGGAAATAGCTGAATATTCTGTGTATCATGGCCCATCCCTGGGGAAACTTGTATTTAAATTTCCATTGGGGCTTAATCCTGGGGAGGGGAAAAAATCTGAGACTGAAACAAGAAACACAGACTTTGAGGCTCTGACCAACATCTAAATCAGTGTCTTGTCAGAGCTTTGTTGCTTTTGCTCAGGCAAAACCACGGAACATAGACTGTCTCAGGTGATCTTCATTATCCTCTTTTACCTCTGCCAACTCTGCTTCTGGTTTGGGGCATGGAGGCAAAAGTAGAACAGGACTTGTGCAAATAATGGAGTGACAAGAGAGGGAGAAACACCATAAATGGGTCCTTGAATGATATTTTAGCGACTCAAAGCTGTCCAGGAGGGCAGGTGGAGAATTTTCTCCCATGATGGGACGCTCTGGTACCCTGGGCTTTCCAAAGAAGGATCTTGAAGAGAGGTCTGATTCCATGAAGGACAATTAAAACTGAGTTTGCAGCTTATAACTCTGCTGGCTCATCACCTCCTGGCTGGAGAAGCCACTGCTGCTTTATCCCATGATCCTATAGCTGCTGTCAGGTCTGTTTGGCCACAGTTCCCATGGGATTGGACTCCAGCATCCACTGCCTCAACTGCAAAGTGCTCTCGCTCATCCTGTTTTGCTGCACTGGCCCATGAGGCTGAGGGTGGGTAATTGAAATGTTTCATGAGCCTTCTGCAGGTTTTTTTTTTTCAGTTTCCTAACCCTGTGCAGTCAGTTTGGGAGTATTTCTGCTCCTTTGTGCTGTGCTGGAGCAGCTGAAGGTGACAGCAAACTTTTCTTTGGACTTCCATCACGTGTTGCAAATGCCTTTGAGATGTTTCTTTCTTTGTTACCTGAAAATACTGTGCTATATTGATTTTGGGTTTTTTTCTCTAAGGGGCTGAAAATTTCAGCACTAACCCTGAAGCCAACTGAAATAATTGATTATCTGTTTTTACCTCCTCTTCAGTTATTTACCTTGTGCCCTTTGATGGAGAAAAGGGTGTGCTATTTCTAGATGATTTAGTGTAAAGCAGGTCTTTGCTGAGCTTTAATATCAATTTATATAACCTTGATCCAGGGGTTATTTTTTTAGACCCGGAGGTTTGTCTAACATGCCATGAGAGAACTTGTTGTAGAAATATTTTTCTATAGCTTATTCTTCTTGGAACATGTGGGTAATGTGAAAAGAAACAGATTTTCTGTAAGTTCAGATAGCAGTTGAAAATACTTAAACTATCTACAAGAGTAATTAGATTGGCTCTATAACCCAGTTGGGCATCTTAAAAATAAGTTTTATCATTAATGGATTTTGTACACAGGTTTTTTGTGTATATTTATTAATGGTACTGGCATTTTCCTCTGTGCTCTGTCTTTGCCTTTGTGGCAAGAAAAATGCTGATCATTAATATTTTAAATCTCTGGGTGTCACTCAGAATAAAACATATGTTTTTGTTCTAGAGAATGCTTTCTTAGATAACTTTCCTGTGCTTTCCACACTGCTTCATGCCATTTGTTTTCTACAAGAATGGAAATGGATAGTTGGGGTATCTGTGAGCAAAGTCTAATTAAGCAGAAAAATGTGACATGCTGCCCAAAGGTTTCAATACAAGCTGCTTTACCAGGAAATCTTCAGGTCCTTCTTTCCCTTAGGGCACATTCCAGGACATAAAAACGATTCATGTGTCTTGGAAGGTACAGCTTTGGGATGTTTGTCAAGTTCTCTTCAGTAGCCCAAGAGTGGGGTGAAATCGCCATTTCCATTAGTTTTTAAAAATAATTAATATTTTATCTGTCTTTGTAGAACTCATTTGTCACCTCCAAAAGATCATCAGACACAAATTGTGGTTTGAAAGAGTGGAAGTTAGATCCCAGCTCCTCAGTCCTGCTTTGCATTCCCGTGTTGGTGATGCAAAAGGGAACTGGAATCCAGAAGCGTATCTGCGACTGCAATAACAAATTAGCGAAGGAGATTTAATCTGAGCCACAGAATATGAAAAGATGTTTAGAGAGAGAGAAGCCTGAGCTCAGAGGTCTTGGCACAGACCTGGTGCAGCGGAGCCCCGGGATTGGAGGGGTCTGAAAGTGAAGAACAGCATGTGAATTAAGCCAAATAAATTAAGTGATTTAAGCATTAATCCAGCCAACCCTCCAAGTCCATTCCGAGAGGCAAAACATCTATCATTGCTTCTCTGGAGACTGTTGCACTCTGGAGAATTCAGTTTAGCCAGGACATTTAGATCTACCCTTGCATTAAAAAAGAAAAATTCTTAATTTTCTCATTGTCTGAAGCTGATTGTATCTTTTTTGCCTTGCAGTAAGTTTCATTTAGTTGCAATTACTCTGGCTTCGAAATCTTGAAATCAAATGAATTAATGAAAATGGAAAATCAGAACTCTTTCCTAATTAAGAACGGAGCTTTTCAAGGAATATGAAAGGATCTAATTTAGAGAAAGATGTTTGGAGAGCATGAAATGTGGCTTGAAGGAGATACATGTGCATTTAATATAACTTACTGAGCCCAGCCAGATTTGTATTGACGGGAAACAAAAAGCATCTGAAATGCTCTTGCAGTGATAAAATAATTTATGGGCTTTCTTGAAGCATTCTGACTTGACTTTCAGTGCAGGGGAATGGGTGGCCACCTCAGTTTGCTTCTCTGTGGCCACAGTTACTCCTGTGTTTATCATCTTTTCTTTCTGTGTCAGTACAGCTGAACCATGGCAATATTGGGACTGTGGGTTTGGTTTTAGTTTTTCATAGCTTTGTAACCCTCTTTTTGTGGATGTGGGGAAACCTCCATCCTGCCCCCTGGCTCTGAGGATGCAGGTGACACTGAAGTAAGGGGTGGTGAGGTGGCTCAGATCTCACGGTTCAGAATGGATTTCATTTTCTATTGTCCCTGAAACAAATTCTCTTGATCTTCTGCTTCCCTGGAAAACAGAAATACCTCGTGCTACAATCCCTGTGTGTCACACATGGAGCTCATCTGCTTGTGTCCCCCTCAGCACGAGAGACAGCTCCCACTGAGGGGAACATGATCAGATTTAATCTGGAGGACGTGTCATTTCTTATCATTGGGAATTTAGCAGTAATTATCATCGGAATTCTCGTCCCCCACAGCGCACAGCACGCTGTGGGTTCCCCACATAATGACGTGCCTACAAGAAGAGGTGTTTCTAAAGACTGTCAGGTTGGCTGTTCAGCTCCAGCTGTTGTAAAACAGGGGATGGGTGGGTAGGAAAATGCTGAGCTATTAGCTGAGAATCATCCCAGGAAGCGTGGTGGGACAAAGGGAGTTAGGTGCAGAAAATATAATTACACTGGATAAGGAATTAATGTCGTCATTGATACAGTCCGTGCTTATCCGTGATTCCTTGAGCACATTGGAAGCACATCGTGTTGTAATCAAACTCCCAGTAAAGGAGGTCACAGTCCCCAGTGTCCTTGCAAAGAGGGGGAATTTTACTTTTCAATCTACGTGTAGCAGAACCCAAATGGGATCTCCTAAATTTGCCAGGCAGAGTCCTCAAAGAAGTTCACGTGCACTTTAAATTGGCAAATATCAACAGCTGTTCATTCCCATTATAATTACCCAGATTGCAGAGGACCGTCTGCAACGAGTTCTGCTCCCTAACTAAGGCTGCCCAGACCCTCTGCAAGTGCTTCCTCCCTGCCAGCTCTATTAAGTTTTGTTTTGTAACAATTTACTACGGAACAGGCCTGTTTTCTCTGCACAGCCTTCCACCGAGCATTGTTTAAGCAGCACATCGTGTATTCCAACCAAGAGGTACTTTTTGCTCCCATCTGTTTGATAGCAGAGCGAGCAGTTGTGATTCATACGTGCAGTGTAAATACTGTGTAATGACTATGGGTTTACTTTGAGCAAATTCCAGGTTGTTTCGTTCCTGCGCCAGGTTTTGGTCCATTTTGGAGTCAGGGAAGAATGTCTGATGTTGAGCCTGAAGTTTTCAGGTGTTAAATGTCTGAGTGGCCCATCGTTGTGCAGAGGTGACCATGGGAGCAGGAGCTGCCTCAAGCTTCTCAAATCTCATCTATTTACCTTTTCTGAATATAAGCCCACACAGAAACTCACAGGGTGTTTCTGTTTAAATGTTTTGGGGTAACATCTCTGGAAGTCCAAGGCCAGGCTGGATGGGGCTTGGAGCAACCTGGGACAATGGAAGGTGTCCCTGCCCATGGCAGCGGGTGGAAATGGATGATCTTTGAGGTCCTTTCCAACCCAAACCAGTCTATGATTCTATGAAGACAGTAAGGAAAACAATGTAGGGGAGGATTAATATTTCTTAGCCAATCTTTTGATCAGAGTCTTCAACAATTTTTTTTTCCTCTATTAAAAAGTTCTTTCTAATTGCGAGTTGTTCAAGAAGCTCAAATCTGCATTGGTGCCATGAACCTCCTGCCCAGCCCCTTTGGGAAGTCACAGGGTGTCAGAGGACAGGCAGGTCCTGATCCTTCCGGCCCCTTCAGGGGACGGGTTGTGGCAGCAAACAACACACCCTCCCATCAGGCTGGGAGTAAAAAGCACTGCTGCTCTTCGCTCTCTTCCAAGCTGAGGTCCTGCCACTCGTACTGATGGGCTGGGTTAGAGCTCCTGCACTCCATGAAGTCACATCAGTACCTGGATGACAAAATTTGGTGGTTTTAGGTAGATTTGTGGGAATAGCCCACCGCAGGGAATGCAGGCAGCCTGTCTGTTTGGGATACACCGCCATGAACGAGAGCTGGCTGAAAGCACACGTATTTTATTATTATTTTTATTGGTTGTTCTTAATACAAAATCAAGTTCACAGTTTGGTGCAGTCATTTCCATTCAGCCCAAACCATATGCCGTTGCATTTTCCTTTCTTCTTCCCTTTGTGCTCCGTGAATGTGACGAATCACCCTCTCCCAGATGCCGAGCAGATTCCTGCAGGTCCCCCAGGCACGGGGGGAAGTGTGAGAAACACACACCGAATGCTGCTTGATGTGGGTTTCACACACCCCACCAGCCCCCCCCAGCTGCAAAGATACAGGAAGGGCTTTGCCACCTTCCCTTGGCTGCTTTGTGTTCCAGCGCTCATCCTTCTCCCAAACCACATCCTGGAGCTCCCCTCCCAACCGGCTCTTTCGAAGTGTTGGCAACGCCAGTCCCCTTGTTCATAATTCACTCCTGTTTGTTCTCCCAGCTTGTTTTGAGGGATCTTTGAACGATTTTTCGGTTGCAAAGTTTGTCCTGCAAAGGGAATATTGATTTTTGACCTATTTTTAACTGATACAGTTCAGAGGATAATTGGAGAGCTGCTGTAAAAACCAAGGCTGCCCTATTTGCACTGCTTTGATTTAATTAAAAACACAGAAAGAATGTGTTTTCTTTTCTTTTATTTTTTTCCCTGTTAGACTATAAAGCTGTGAATTTTTTGTTAATCCTTTTTTAGCTGGTCAAATGCTCCTAAACATCTTTCAGTGCAACCTGAGTGCCTGATAATGAAGTCTGGTGTAAAGGTTGAATTGAGCTTTCATGCCTGACTTTTTAGTGACACCAAATAAATTCACAACATAACAACTCAGCCTCAGAAGGGACAGATTCCTTTTAAACATCACACTGGTTATTTTGGATTTGCTCCTGAAATAGTTGATCCTTAGTGTTGTGACATTTTGAACGTGGTTTTAGCTAAGTTATTCTTTGATTTAAAAAAAAAAAAAAGTAAATCAGGAATACCTCACAGAAAGGATGGAGCTGAATTGTGAGCATGATTTCCCTTTCCCAGAGAAGTCATTAGTTTTGTATTTCTGCATGGAAACCAGGAAACTGGGAGCTAGAGCTGTGTAATTTTATTGATTTCGGTCTGGCACAATTAATTTCTCGGTTTCATCTTTCTTGAGAGTTATTTGCTCGAATTTTTAACTCTGGATGGGGACCCTGGGACGCCAACAGTGAGCAAGGAGCTGTTGATTTAAATGGCCCTTTGTAGAGATTCACAGGGCCTTCAGCAGATGCTGCCAAATAACCTGATGGTCAGAGCCTGGGACTGTCCGTGCTACAGAGGCAGCACAGATAAACATGGAGATTTTTCATTTTAATTGAAAATGGTTTTAGCTTATGAAGAGAAACCTCCTAAATGAGGGTTGTTCCCAAGGTTATCGTGTTACTCCTGTTTTCTGTGCATTCCATCAGCTCCATGGTGGGGTTTTCTGTCGTTCAATGAAAGATGTCCCTGCTCATTGCAAGGAGGGTTGGACCAGATGGTCTTTAAAGTTCTTTTCCAGCCCAAACCAGCCTGTGATTCCTGTAAGGAAGGCAGGGAAGGGGCAGAAGAGCTGCTGCCATTGCCCTGTCCCTGCTTTAGGAATCGTGCAAGAAGTTCTGTTTTGTCTTTTAATGGGAGCCAGGTTATCTATAAAAATATATATTTATGTATGTTTATGTTTATCTATCTGCCTGGTAGTGGAGGGAGCAGGAAAGGGAGAGGATGGAAAAGCTTGACTCCCTCCAAGAAGCAGATTGATTTACTATAGAAGGAGTTAATAAAAAGAAAAAAGAAAAACAAAAAAAAAAGCAAAAAGGAAAAGAGATTCAGCTATCATGCCTCCCAGATAGAGGAGTCTGATATCTATTTGTCCAGTCAGCAAGAAAGCAAAAAGTATAATCATTCTGTTTGCAAAGAATCGCTTTAAAATAAACTTGGGAACAAACTTGGAAGTTCTCTGGTTTCCGACGTTATTGGACTGGCTCAGCCAATTTGTTAAGGGGCTGTGAGCCTTTGCTAAGCCATTAAAGAAAAAAATCCAACTGCAAAATGCTCTGTTCCCTTAGTCGCTGCTCATTAGATGCAGCCACAGGGATACACGCTTGTCATCTGACAGTAAGGAAAGCACAGCTGAATTCGTTGCCCTCAGGAACTTGCAGAACAATTTGAATTAAATGTTTGTGCTTTTCATGTCCACATGAAATATCTCTTGGTTTTGGAGGTGTTTGCAGGAAACGTTGCTCTTTGTGTTCACTTCTAAACTAAAGCCAAAGGAGGAAAAAAGAAATATTTCTTGATTTAAAAGCATTTGAGACAGTTTATGGTATTGGTTGCAGGTTGTAATTATCTTAAATGTATGTACTTTGTAGACAGCTTGCATTTGTTGGATTGAATTCCAGTTACCATGGTAAGATTCCCCAAGTGACTTTATTTCTTATAGATTCCCCAGCTTTTCCCTCTTTGTGTGTCATAGATAGGAGAGAACTAATATCAGCCCAAAGATCTGATACCTATAAATACACCTTTTAGCCTGTGAAGGCACCGCCACAGAACATCAATGTGTGATAAATAAGGAAAATAAAAGCTATTTTCATATAGATAACAGAAAATGGCAGAGAATTTATCCCTGCTGGAAATGATGCACTCTCTTTTTCTTTTCAGTTATGCAGTTTCTAATTCCTGGTGTTAACTCTTCTGATACAAGAAATACTGCGGTTGTGTGGAATGTAACTTATCTGATATATCTCAGAAGTCCTTCATTTCCAGAGCTATGCTTAAGAGATAACATAAACTTATGACCCTTCACTGGTTTTGTGTTGGAATGTCTGTTTTCAGGAGCACAGAGGAGAAAGTAAACAGGGTCACAGAACGGTTTGGGTTGGGTTGGAAATGACCTTAAAGATCATCCAGTGCCACCATGGGCAGGGACACCTTCCACTGTCCCAGGTGGCTCCAGCCTGCCCTTGGACACTCCCAGGGATCCAGGGACAGCCACAGCTTCTCTGGGCACCCTGTGCCAGGGCCTGCCCACCCTCCCAGCCAGGAATTCCTGCCCAATATCCCTCTGGCAGTGGGAAGCCATTCCCTGTGTCCTGTCCCTCCATCCCTTGTCCTCAGTCCCTCTCCAGCTCTCCTGGAGCCCCTTCAGGCTCTGGAAGGGGCTCCAAGCTCTCCCTGGATCCTTCTCTTCTCCAGGCTCAACAATCCCATCTCTCCCAGTCTGGCTCCAGAGCAGAGTTGCTTCATCTCCCTCATCATCTTTGTGGGCTCTGGACTCAATCCCAAGTTCCATGTCCATTTTATCTTGGGGGCCCCAGAACTGGACAAGGTGCTCCAGGTGGGATCTCTCCCGAATGGATCTTACTCTTACAGTGCTTTTTGCACAGTTTAAGACTTTACATCTAAAAATACTCCCAGATCATCCCCTGGCAGAGTACTCTGACTATCAAATAATTAAGTTTGGTTTGACTTGATGTGATTTCTCTGTGTTCAAACTAAAGCCCAGGGAGCTCATTATGAAATGTGACAGTCTATGAGGTTTTGCTGCGTTTTTATTTTTACTCCACGTTGACTGTCAGTCGCCCTGTTGTAGACAACTAATTACAGCCCATAGTTCTCATGATTAGACTTTTCCTTACAATCTTGCCCATTTTGACCCATTTCAGCCCGGGGTTGTCCCACCACTGACCTGGCAGGACAGTTCATGCAAACTGGGACCTGGCACTTGGCAGAAATTGGTGGGTGTGGATGAACTTGGCCACACAGGCAAAGGTTGGCAAGGTTGGTTTGAGCAAAGTTAATAACAGCTCTGGAGGGACTGGAAACCACTTTGCTGGATTAAACAAACCTGCCCATTTCAGTTTAGTCTGTTAGCATATAATTTAAAACTTTGAAACCAGAGAAGCAAAATCATCCCTTTTTGTTTCTATTTCTTGTTCTGATCTCTATTATCTGGATTTGGACATTGGATACAGCTGAAAATGCATTTCTGTTTCCAGAGGAATTAATGCTGCTGGTTTAGGTTCATTTTCACTCTTTCCCTTGTCTGTAGATATTCCATTTATTTCTATTATGTAATTGCTTGAATATATTTTTTTAAATTTAAGCGTGTTCATGCTGGGCTAACTCATGTATCTGAAACCAATAAAATCCTTTCTCTTTTAGAGAGAGGATGTTGCAAAGATATATGTGTTAGGGCTCTCCATTTCATCAGTTTACTGTCTCTTCAAATATAATAAATGACTTGCAGGGTTCTCCAAACCTCAGTATCAGTATTTTAGTGCTCCCAGCACTACAGTGTGGTCAGAGAAAGGCCCAAAGGAAGGGATGATCCAGCAATAATTAAGACTTTTTCCCTGATTACTGTGCAGAAAAACATGCTCAGTGACAACCCCTTTGTATTCAATTTCCAGGTGGGCATCCCACCAAGGTGACCAAATCCAAACGGGTGGCTACGAGTATTTCAGGAATAAAAACTGATTATTTTGAGGCTATTTTAATTATGAAAGTAGTCCCAACACCATCTCCATGTTCACAGAGGAGGCCCTTAGTCCCCAAACTGTCCTTGCTTTTCTCTTTCTATGTGGAGATTTGAAGGTCAATGTGATTTAAAATGAAAAAATAATAGTACTCAAAAACCATGTGTGGAGAACTGTTGTCACTCAGAAATAGGTTCCTGTCTCATCAGCTTCTAGTTATTCAAGAAGTGGTTTATTAAATTTTTAGTCTGTTTTGTCAGTGAGATTTCTTGCTCGACCTTGACTTCCTCTTGCACTAATTTCCTTCAGAATATTGTGTCACGATCCCCAATTCAAACCAAACACCCTCAACTAGAAAGGAGCAAATTATTGACACACTTTGATGCATATTTTGGAAGTAAAGCCTCTAAATAAGAGCAGAAAGTTGTGGAGAGTCCTACTTTAATCATGCTGAAGCCAGTTCTGCCTCTGAGGAGACCAGGGAACAGCGTGTGTGCGTTGGGGAAATCTCTTATGCCACGAAAAACTGCCAAAAAGAAAAGAGCAAACTGCAGTTTAGGAGTGGAAAGAGCTAGAAGACATAAATCTGTAAGAGGAAAGAAAGTAGAACCTTACAGAATTTTCATTATGGTTTAAATAATGCTGCTCTCATCAGGTTCACTTTCCTTTCCTGATAATTTTAGAGGGATCAATGTGGGAATAAATGGATGTATCAGCACAGAAATAATTTTTGGAGATAGACTTGCAGCAAGTGGCTCTTTCTGAAGTGTTGTGAGCAGGAGAGGCTGTGCCCTCCCAACGTGCTTTTCGATGATTCCAAACGGAAAATACAAATCAGGGGTGTAATGTCTGTATTTATGGTCATTCCCGTTTCATCTGGAGACTCAGTTTTGAAAATATTGATTGTAAGGGGAGGGTATCGCAGAGCTTCATGGGATTCTAATGAGCTTTTAAGGTTTTGTAGCAAAATATTTCAGGGGAAATTCCACCATCACTGGAAAAAGTATAGTAAAATAGCTGAGTTCATTTCACAAGTGGATACACTTAAAGAGAAGGGAGGGGAAAAACCCAAACATGAACCTGAAATGCCCTTTCTGAAAGATATTTATTTTTCTTTAACATTATAAATTTATGATTTTAAGTATTAATGTGTTTTTTGCTACCCTGGCACCTGAGCAGTGGGTAATTTTTGCTGTATTTATGCTTATGAATTCTGGTCAGAATAAGAAAAAGTGTAGTTTCATCTCTTCCCAGATGGAAAAGAAGGAAATGAGCCATTTGTGTGAAAGAAAAATCGACGGCAAAGCAGGATTCTGAACCTGGGTGTTGTGCAGAGTGATCCAGCGTCCTGGCTGGGGCTGTTATGGTGCTCCATAATAAGAAGCTGGAGCTTTAAGAATTCTCTGAGAGATGATTTGGTCCTGTAACAGTCTGTTCTATTCTGCAGCTGCTTTTTTAACTTTGCGACTTACTGACATCCATTGACTGTCAAATAAGTACCACTGTGAGCTCATGAATAAACATAGTTGTCATTTCCATATTAACAGAGGGCCTTCAGCTGAAAGGAATCCATTTGTGCCACCGCAATATCTTAATTATTTACTGTGTTATATTGTAATTAATTGTGTTTTACTCTCTCAAAACTCTATAGTCTCTATATCTTTCGGGGTTTAGAACCAAAGCACTGATACTAAAGTCGTAATCAACGCTGCTCCTAAATATTCATGCCAATAAATGGCTCCCATGTGTTTGCAGAGTGCCAAGGATAGTCTGAAGCATTTATTTAGCATTCTAGTGGGATCTGGTTTCTGCAAAGTTCACGTAGATGCAGAATTTCAATATTGTTGCTGGAAAAGCCCGTTTGAATTTGCACGAGCAGTGGGGCAGGACACTCAGAGGAGAGCTGTGGTATCTCAGTCACAGTCTGTGCTTAATAATGTCCCAGAGCACTGGGGACTTGTCAGCTATTTTTTATTCTAACAATTCTATTTAGTCTGCAACAGCCTCCCAGTAACTTCACTTTTTAATACACAGCTCTAATTTTTCAAATAATTTCAAGCCCGTTGCATTCCATGGGCAGGATGTTCTGTCTGTCACGGAGCCGGGGCCCGGCTGCAGCAATCACAAATTCAGGCACATTTCCCAATAAATCAATTAAATACTAGAACCCAAAAATTGTCCTGCTGCAGCACTGCAATTGGCTGCCATAAATCTCCAGAAAAGCAGATTGAGTGTAGGGAGGATTTATTGAGCTACCGTTGGAATCTCAAACAAGGAAATGCTGTCGCGCAATCCAGTGAGTTTGTTTAATGAAATGGAAGTTCAGGATAAACAGTCTTAAAATATATGTGAGCCGAAGCTTTTGGATTAAGAGTAACCAGAATATTGTAAACACTGCTTTCTCCTTTGAAGTGCAGTTTCCAGATCCTCTGTAGGTGCAGTGCCCCTTTCTTCAAGCATTTGAGCTTCCCCTGCTTCAGATCCTCTCTCACAGCATCCAAAAGAATTAATGGATTTACCTTTGGATGCTCGAGATGAAAAAGAACTTGTTTTATGATCAGGGGAAGGGCAGTATGAAGATGGCACGCGGTCATGATGGTGTTGGAAATGCAATCCAGATGTCCTGCTCCCTGCTCCACGCAGGAGTGCATCTGGGATTTCCTTGTGCTCCATTGTCAGTGTCTTGTTGAGAAAAATCTCTTAAATATTTGTATATGTACAAATACTTTGTCTGTTGTTCCCACAGAGATACTTGATAATACTGTTGGCCATATTCCTATTGATATTTCCTAATTTTTGGACTTGATGATCCTTGTGGGTCCCTTCCAGCTCAGGATATCCTAGGCTTCTAATTGCTCCAACACCACTCTTTTTGGTGTTGTTTTATGCTAAAACTTAATTATTCCTTATGAGAAGTTTGAAATACATCTTAAAGTATTTAACTGTTTACAGAAAAAAAAAAATACAGCGTGACTGTACTTTATGTTTAGTTTCCATGATGGTCTTAGATCCATGTGCATTTCTACAAGAGAATATTTGGAATTCTCCCTGAAAGGAAAAGCATTTCTGTCAGAGCCACCCTGCTGACTGTGGTCACAGCACTCCAGGTCTGCCTTTGAGGGAGGAGGTTCTGGATTTGAACATGAATATATTCAACTGAAAATGGTCATGAAAAGCCCCATCATCCATAAAAAAACCCTGATCATCTGTACCTCAATTTAAAAATTAGTCCAGCAGGACTGAGCATTAAAAAGAGATCATATTTCTGTTTAATGTAGTTATTATGTGGAGAGGAAAGGGCAAGCAGTGATAGGACAAGGGGTAATGGCTTTAAGCTGAAAGAGGGTAGATTTAGGTTGGGTATTTGGAAGAAATCCTTCCCTGTGAGGGTGGGGAGGCCCTGGCACAGGTTGCCCAAAGAAGCTGTGGCTGCCCCTGGATCCCTGGAAGTGTCCAAGGCCAGGTTGGAGCAGCCTGGGATAGTGGAAGGTGTCCCTGCCCATGGCAGGTCTGGATGGACTTTAAGGTCCTTTGCAGCCATTCCATGATTCTGTGATACATTCAGCTCTGTGGCAGAGCAGGGTGCAGGATGTTGGGCTCTGGGTTTGGACTCAACCAACTCTGTTTTCCTTTTTCAGACTCACCCAGCACTGCTGCAGTTTGTAATTGAAGCTGAAAGCAAACGCCTAGTCCTTGATCTGGAGAGGAACGAGTAAGTGCCCTTGCTGCATGTTCACTTTGTACTACAGCCCTTCAGAGAAGGTTATAATTTTAAAATGGATGGTTTAAAATTAACCTGGACCAGTTTTGCTACTGGTCCCTTATAAACAGTTCTCTAACAAGAGAGTTTTGTTCCAGTTTGGAGCGTGTGTGTTGGACATTGCTGATAGAGCAACAATCTCTATGGTTATCTGCATTTATGTGGGGCTCAAAATGGACATGTTGACTCTCCCTGTTTTCCTGTGTGTTTGATTTGGATTTGTCCTCCTTTCCTGTGGTAAGCCCTCTTATTTATAGTAATGTGGAAAATCCTTCCCTATTTGGAAAGTTTTTTGGAGGGCTCATCCCTCCTAACGCTGCCTGCAACCACGTTTTCCCCCATGAAGTAGCTGACAGCATCTGCTCAGGGAAGATGAGTCAAGACTCTGGGCCTAATCCCTGTTGGAATTTTAAACAGGAGCTCTCTGGGGTTGCTGGCAAGGGGGTGATGATGGGATGTTTGTGCTGTTCATGAGGGAGCTGAGCTTGAAGCTTGGTTTGTGTTCATCTTCTTCTGTGTGCTTTTGACAACCCCCACTTGTGCCCGAAAGTTTTCCGAGAGGGATAACTGACTGCTGTAGACATGGTCCCATGGGTAGAACCCTAGTAGGGTTTTTAAAGGGATACAGAAATATCCAGAAGTGAACTCACTTCTCTGGCAGTCCATGACAAATGGAAAAAGTCATCAAAGTCCTTGCCTGCCCCTCGACTCTTCAACCGCTTCTCCTCTAAGAGAGAATCTCAAGAGTTTCTTGTGGGAATCCAGTTCAGGACGGCGACGTGCTGTTTGTCAAAGGAAAACCAAAGATCACTCCCAACCTAGGCAAGACTTCTTATAAATGTTCCCAAGGCTCTGCGTGTTCTGTAGGTTTCCCTGCTGGGGAATCAAAGCCACAAAGGTGTTTTTTTAGTGTAACAGAGAGGCCGTAGACGTCAGCGATGCAGTTTTATGTGTTAAGGGGAAGGAATGTGTCTGTGAAAGCAAATGTCCAGGGGAGGCTGGGTCCGTGCTGCCTCAGGCTGCTGATGGACAACTTCAATGCAAAGCAACGGGGCACCTCTTTAGTCCTCTGCAGTAAAATGACACACAAAGCTTTTTATTTCTAGTCATTTGGATGAACCCTAACATTACCCAGCTGTGATAAATCCCAGTTCGCTTTATTATTCAGCATCAAGCCCCAATCTTGAGTTTTCTTGTTATTATTTTAATGCTTCGTAGTTGTTGAAAGCATGTCCTTGAGGGGTGTGTAGATCCCCCGTGCACAGGTTGCTCTGTTCCAGTAATTAGAGAAGGATTTAATTCCCTTAGTAAACAGGGGTTTAACTTTATATTCTCTTAATCTTTGTCAAAGGGTGTGCCTTTCTTCAGGAATGGGAAGTATGCAGCAATTGAGGAAACTATTTACATTCCATGTCAGCGATTAAAAGAACATAAAACTGCTAATACAGGCCTTGCTGAACATACCCAACTGCCTTGTACCTGTAATAAAGTCAGATTTAGAAGATTGTAAGATATAATCTGCACCTCTTTTAGAAGTAGGAGGTGAAAATGCAGTAAATTACCTCTGTGGGCGTCTGTCTGACTGACTGGAGTTGGAGATACTGAGATCTGCTCCTTAAGAAATACAGTGTTTCTCAGGGAATACTTTTTTAGTTTACCTGGGGTAAACTAGGATTATTCTTTTTTAGTTTAGCGGGGTGTCCAGCAGATGATTTTCATTCTGGAAGAGTCATTTATGGTGTTAACAACATGAGATTCCTCATGTCAGTGAGAGCTTGTAGGTGGTGGAGCAGAGTGGTAGGATGAGTCTTGCCTGTGGCATTTGTAGCACACGAGGCAGTTCACAGATGCCAAACCACAGAACAAGTTGGTCATGGTTTGCAAAATCATTTCTCCCTTTTCTCCAGCATTCCTGACTTTGATTTTCAGAAGAAGTGATAGTCTGAGCGTTGCAAGTCCGTGCAGAATTTTTTCTGGCGCTGTGTGTAGGTCAGTTTATTACCTGTTTGTGTAAATAACCCCGTGTGTGGATCTGCAGGACTGGTCTGTGCTCCCAGGGAAAACAATTCCAAAGCCTCCACGTGCTTGTCTGTGGAAGTTGGTGGTTGTGTTTCTCCTGCTTGTGATGCTGGTGTTGGACATGTTGTCACTGTCACGGAGTGGTGGCAGAGTAGGTGAGGCCCTGGGGGCATGGATCAACCAGGATGGGGACACTGCTTGTTCCAGAGGGTCTGCAGAGTCATAGAGTGAAAAATAATACCCAGGATGTCTGTTTTCATTGGGTCATGTAAAAAACCCCCAAACCTGGATGTGACTTTCCATGGTTGAGAGGAACAGCTGCTTTGAGTAGCCTTGACATTAAACTCCATTTATTGAAAACCTCAGAGATTTCCCAAACCTTGAGTTTTGAGTTTCACAACAAGATTCAGATGCATTAGGCAACCCCAAGTGGGGAGCAATGTGTTAAACCATCTGTTATCTGTGGAAATATTTAATGTCACTCTGGTGTTTGCTGATATTTAGACTCAGCAAGATGTGTTCACATGCACTGGGCAAGATGTTCTTAGTTCTGGAGGAGTTACTGGTACCCAGCTTCACAGCTCGGGGCTTGAAACCTTCTCGATGGCTTGCAGCTGTTGGAATTACTTTTGTGTATATTCATTAAATACTTTAGTGATTAATTTCCAGGCACTGCCCATTTGTAATCGCAAAACTAAAATTATTTGCGGCGAGTTCAATTTGTCAAGGGCGGAAAACCTGCGAGTTCGTGTTGCAAGTACATTTCTTACTATGATTTAGTTGCAGAAGATGATTGCACTCTTGAGGACCTTAAGCTCTGTAGTACCTTAAATGTTTTACAAACACTTGTCATATGGAGAGATTTCCAGAATCAGCAAATCATCGATCAGCTGCAAAATAAACCACTTTTTGGAGCAGCTGACTGTGCTTTTGTGAATTACATCAGCAATACTGATGCTCTTCTGTTGTGCAAGGGACAGTAATATATGCACATATAAATTCCTTTAAAGTTGATGGCGGCACGTGGGTCTTCGAGGGAAGCAGGTTCCTGGTTGTGTCAGTGAAACAGAACCCCTGGAAGATTAGATCTGAGCTCGAGAGTGGAACAGTATGTGGCTACTGGCTGGTTTGCTGTGGCTGGAAACATTTTGCACTCTGTCAGGACTAGGTCTGTGTACAACAAAGTACTCGAGTGTTCTTTCAACTTTAAACAGATGAGTAATCCAGGTAAAGTCAGCAGAATTACTGATTTTCAAAATTAATTTCATGCTTAAATGATTTGCTGACACAGGTCATAATTATGAATGTCAAAGAAATATAACTCTGAACAGATGTCAGGGAGCTGTTTCAGTGCTGACTCCTGTGCCTACCTGGGTCTGGGTCAGATAAAGAGCTGAGATAAGTCGAGGGCATGTGAGGGTGAGTGTGGAGGTGGGATGGCTTTGCCCTGGGGACATCCACACCATCCCAGGTGTGTCCTGGGCAGGTTCCTCCTGGTGGGACTTCATTGCCCGGCTTTGCAGAGCGAGCAGTGAGGGTGAGATCAGTGTGGCTGTGGCTGATGAGCCACTGGCAGTGTCCCTTGGAATGCAGAAATGGAAAGAAAAAACTCGAACCTTTTAGAGAGGCTGAGTTCACTGTTCATTGCCCCATAACTTCATGCTCCTTTTTGTCAGGTTTATAGCACTGCCTTAGCAAAGCAATATAAAAAAGGCAATATATGAGGTTAGATGGCTGCCTTTTGTTCCCCCAGTAAAAATTCTTCTCTTTTATCAGGAGGCAAAACTCACCTCAGGCCATGGTACAAGTCTCCATCTTATCCTATAAATCCCTTGGGATCCCAGAGATCTCCAGAGATTTAGATAAACTCTGCCTGTCCCCCTTGCACGTTGGTGACTTCTACATGGAGACACAGTGCCCAGGATGTATTGGGATGTGGTGGCCCAGTGTTGAAGGTCACCGGAGGCTCAGCTCCAGCACCAGGGAGGCTCCAGCAGCATTCCCTGGGCTGAAAAACAGGCAAGAGGCATCTCCATGCAGAGTGTTGGTGTGCCCTGTTCCAGCGAGGCCTTGGTGTTCAGAAATATTTTGTGTTCTTTTTGTGGTTAAAAGAAAAGGAGTCGTTCTCTCTTCTTTTCTGCCCGACCTTTGTGAATAGGAACCCTGATTGGTGTGCAAGTGACATTGGAGCTGGATTAATTTAGCAGGGAAACAACCCATTTCCAGTGCCAAAGAAAATAGCTGCCGAGATTTGTTAATGAATTGACATGCTTATACGGAATCAATGGCTTTGAAATGGGGATAGCGGAAACAAATCTAAACAAACAAATCCCAGAGAGAGCGCCGGGGACCTGTCAGACTATACTTGCCATTGTAATTCTGTGCTGTAACTCAGCCAAAAAGCTGTGACCTCAGCCTGTTTTATCTGCAAGTGCTGGAGCTGGCAGCTGTCCTGCAGCGTTTCAGCCTGAGCTGACAGTTGGGATTTCACTGGGATTGAAGGAAAAGTTTCAATTTAATGGAAGTAACAGTTTTTCCCTTCTGCGGTGCCTGCAGTCAAATGGCCCAAATCACGGTGAAATGGGAAGATTCAGCCACCACAGCTGCAGGAATGCTCAGCCTGTGGCTCTGAGGGTGTATAAGGATGGCATGTTTAGTGTGGGCTTTGAGGTACCAAGGTTTGTTCTGAGATTGAATAGTGACATAGGTGTGGTTGGG
Source organism: Pitta sordida (assembly GCA_013390025.1). Taxonomy (NCBI): domain Eukaryota; kingdom Metazoa; phylum Chordata; class Aves; order Passeriformes; family Pittidae; genus Pitta; species Pitta sordida. The sequence continues at coordinate 119,960 of WEKX01014289.1, forward strand.
GCTAGTTTAGCATGTGTCATTTTGGAGTTGTGTGTGGAAGTGAAAGGGTTCAGCTCCATCAGGACAGAAACTGCTGCTTTCTTGGTCTGGTTTTTCTCTCCTTAGAGTCATAGAAAGGCTTGTGTTGAGAGGGACCTTAAAGACCATCTAGTTCAACCTCCATGAACATAAGGACTTCCCCATAAGGAGTTCCAACTCCCAACATAAATACATCAAAGGATAGGAACAATGAGAGGAGATATTTATATCCTGATATAATATGCTGGAAGTAGAGAGCATAAAAAGGCTGGAATTTATTCTGGAGACCTTCTTGTGGCAGAATGTCGTAATCTCTAAAATAGTCAAGTCTATTTGTTTCCCATGCCCCATAAAAGAGCAGGACACTGGGGCTGTGACAAGTTCCCTGGAGAGAAGAGAGAGCCCTGTCCCACTCCCATCCCAAACTCTGACTTTGGGGACATATGTGGGATTGGGAGAGCCTGGGATGCTCTGTAGCCTGGCTGTGTGTGAAGCACTGAGGTCATGATCCCCCTTCTCAGATGGGGAAACTGAAATATGGGAAGTTTACATGTTTCTGTGTGTTCCACAGAACTACAGGCCTTGTTCACATAGCGCAAAAATGAGTCTGATGGGTAGGACAGGCCCTGTTTTCTCTGCACGAGTGTTGTCCTGAGTTTCCAGACCTTTCCCAGTTGACAGCTTTGAACCAAGTTAACACGAGGTTTTGCTTGTTCACTGTCTGTCAGTCAGAGCAAACCTGGAGCTGGACCTTCCAACTAAAGATAAAACAGTAATAGAGAGGCAAATATACTTGCTGGTGCAAGCAATTCAATAAAGAATTAACCTGCTTTAGCTGTCACTCGCTGAATATAGTGCAGCAGTAGAATATAATATTCTTCAGAACTGTGTTTTAATCTCCCTTTGCACAGCAGAATGTGAGGTTTTCAGCACTTTCACTCTGACAGGGCTCAGCAGAGAGGTGGGGGAGGAAAGCTGGCTCTCAGGAACCAGGAATGTGTGCTCCCTCCCTCTGCGAGCAGCCTGAGGTCAGCCCATGGTGATGATAATGAACACACAGGCAAAATGCGATCATCTGGGAGAGCAAATTAATAGTTAGGGGGGGGAGGCAAGAGATAGAAACAGCTCTCTGGAAAGCTTGGAATCCGCTGATACTCCCAGTCCAGCCCACGTGGCGCAGGAGCGTCGCGTGGCCGAGGTCACCTGCAGGTTGGCAGGAGAAGTAGGGCTGGGTCCAGCTGGACACAGGCTTTGCTCACAAACCTCCTGAGGGTTCCTCACGTGTTCCTGATATCTGCTCCTTGGGCAGCTTTCAAGAGCCTTTAGCTTGTTGGGTTTTTTATTGTTTCCACCAGGAATGAGCAGCGTTTCAGTAGCAGTGAAAGGGAAATGCTGAATTCTGCTCTGCTCCATCGGTGCCCCAGCACTGCCCGGGCTCTCTGAGCTCCTTTTCACAACACATGTACAGATATCAGGCCAAAACCAAGAGGGATTCTCGTCCTTCTCGGAAACAGCTTTCTGGCTTCAGAAACACAGGGAGGACTGCAAATGAATTTTCAAGTCAAAATTGAGGCTGAACCTGCTTTCATTGACTTTTCTGTTGGATATTTTTGTGGACTCACAGAATGGTTTGGTTTGAACGGGACCTTAAAGACCATCTAGTTCCAACCCTCTGCCACATGTTCCACTATTCCAGGTTGCTCAGGGTCTGTGCTTTGATGCTGAGTCCCAAGGGTCCAGTGTCTTTGAATAAGGGCAGATAAGTGACAGTACATCCAGTGACTCTAGAATTTGTCTTCTTTTGTCACCTGATGGCATTTTTCTGGCACACGCTCTCGATTCCTAGTGTTGCAACTTCTCCTGGAGGCTTTGCAGAGAGAAGGACGCTGTTGCCTTCATGAAATTCTATAGGGAAAGATGCCAGCTATTTAATTTATTTATATTGTTCATTGTTTGATGTATTTATTTTTAGAGTAAATGCAGAGTAGACTGAAGTACAGCTGCTCAGATGAATTTTCCATTATTTTATATTGCATGTGGAAATGAGGTATTCAAAAGGAACAATTCGGCCCTGCTCATAATCCCTGTGCAGGAACTTGAACAGCATCTTCACAAGGCACAGGCCTGGGCCCAGCACATGCATCCCTAAGGCACAAGTCACACACCCGAGAGCAAGAACACCTTATTGCTTCCTTAAAACACACATATTTTATATGATGGACCATCTATACAGCAGATTGCTGCTGCTCTTGGCACCTGTTTGCATTGTGGTTTGTCCACTGCTGTGTCCAGCGCTGGGGTCCTCAGAACAAGAGGGACATTGACCTGTTGGAGCAAGTCCAGAGGAGGCCACGGAGATGCTCAGAGGGATAGAGCACCTCTCTGATGAGGAAAGGCTGAGAGAGTTTGGGCTGTTCAGCCTGGAGAAGGCCCCAGGGAGACCTTAGAGCCCCTTCCAGAGCCTAAAGGGGCTCCAGGAGAGCTGGAGAGGGACTGGGGACAAGGGTATGGAGAGACAGGACACAGGGAATGACTTCCCACTGAAAAAGAGTAGATTTAGGTGGCATATTGGGAAGGAATTCTTCCCTATGAGGGTGGGGAGGCCTTGGCACAGGTTGCCCAGAGAAGCTGTGGCTGCCCCTGGATCCCTGGGAGTGTCCAAGGGCAGGTTGGAGCCACCTGGGATAGTGGCAGATGTCCCTGCCCATGGCAAGAGGTCCTTAAGGTCCTTTCCAGCTCAAACCATTCCCTGATTCTGTGATTCAGGTAATTGTCCCTTCCCTGAGTTTGTCGCTCTAGGATTTTATCTGGATGGTGGATGTAACAGATGGCAAATTACAGCAGGAGAAGGTGGATGACCTTGTAATATATGTCCATGTCAGAACAAACAGGGTTAAAAAAAATCACATCCATAACAAAAAAAACCCCAACCCAGATGCAAGAATTTGAGGTCCTTTTTCTCCTGTTTGTTCTGATACTTAAGATTCTTGTCCTCAGGTCTTTTCTCTGCTCTATCATAGGTTTAAAATAACCCATCAAACCAACCAAAACCAAAGGCAAACCCTTGATAATGTTGCCACAGTTATGTTTAAATCCTAAGGCTTGGCAGCTTTTCCATGCTGTGGTCATGGAGTTTAGATAAATGAATATCCAGGGTTGGGGTTTTTTTAATTGCCCCTCACACTCTGTCCCAAGTGATTTGGTTTTTTGATGTTCTGGGAGAAGATTTTACATCTTATCATTAAAAGCAGAAACGTTTATGAAGAACTCAGTGACATGGTCTGGTTGGTGGGGAGTTGGACTTGATGGTCCTGAGGGTCCCTTCCAACTCAGAATAACCAGTGAACTGAGTGTAGGAATTTTTTTAAGGGACTAAGGAGAAACTGATTCTCCTGTTGTCATGAGGAGTTCATACCTCAGTTGCCTTTAAAAATTTCAGTCAGGAATTCAGTGCAGAAACGTCCACATAATTTTTGATCATAATCTCCCATTTTTCCTTTCCACTTTCTCTCTTTTTAGCTTCCTATTTTCTCTTTTTCCCCCTTTATCAAAACTCATTTGAGAGGGATTCCAGGTGTATATGAATTTCCATGGGCACAGCAGGGCAGCCTTCAGCATTCCAAGCATTTCGTTCCTGCCAGGGGTGCAGGCGAGGTGGCTCAGTATTGCAGTCCTCCTCTCTCAGTAAATCTGGGCACAGAGCAGGGAAAGCTGGAGGAAGAAGTGAATGCCCCGTGTGGAGAGCAGAGTGTGATTCCTGGATGTTTCTTTGGGCACGATGGGATTCGACACCACTGATGTAACGGTTTCTTTTCCATTTTCTGAGCGAGGCGTGTGTGACTCAGGCTGCAGGCATGTCTGCAGAGCTGCTGGCTGCAACAGCTGCTCCTCTGCAGCTACTTGGGGAAGGTTTGCCTCTCTAAAAAAAAGAAATTTAAAAATGAGAAAAAGATAGCTTAAGAATTTAAAAAAAAAATCAAGCAAGCAAGTGAGAAAAGGCCACACGGAAGGTACTTAAGGACAAGAATCTCCTGCATAGGGCTGAATTCAGAGGAGAAGCAGATATTTTCCTGGACATTAAATCTGAGACTCTTTCCAGAAAATGTCAGTTCCTTTCCAAGTGACAGAGCAGTTTCTCAGAGCTGCAGAGGGTGGCAGAAAGCTCTGCTGGAGAAATCCCGTCCTGCAGAGCATGGTGGGCCCAGAGGTTCCAGGCCAGGTCACCTCCCACCACCCAGCAGAGAAGGAGAATTTAGGTATTTATTTATTTCATTTCCCTCCAGCAGAGCCTCGAGGATTAATTTGTTCACATTTAGGAGATGAAAAGCAGCGTATGAGCACTAAATACTCAGATATCAGCCAAGAGGGCTGATGCAAAAAGCAGAGTCTCTGTGAAGAGTGGGGAGGAAATACATATATGGAAACATAAGCTTGGCAATAGGGCGCCTTTTTTTTCCCCTTCTTTGATGTCTGGCCTCAGTAATCCAGACAGATTCCTTCAAGAAACTGGTCCAATTTATTCCTGGGCTTTTATCTTGCTACCTGCTACTTGTTCCCTTGAAGGAGCTGTGAAAAAGAACTCGAGTACCTGGCTGTGTGTGGAAGTGTGAGTCAGGTAATTCGAGTGCATCGGAATGTTCCCCCGAAATGGGACAGTTCTTGGCAATTTGTGCTTCCCCAGCCCTCCTGGGATGAGAGCAGAGCCTGCCTATTCCTTCATCTGACCCACATATTTGCACTTTCTCATTGGCTTAGGCCAGGAAAAGCACACTGTCCTCTTGCTCTCCCCAAGGGAGAGTTATGTTCAGTTACAGCCCCAGTCAGGGCTCACTGTCTTTATTTTTCACAGTCTTTATCATGTTACATATTTTATCTGCCTCGCATATTCTGCTCGTGCTTAGGTATGAAAAGGTCATGTTTTATAGCAGTTTTTCTGTGAAAAGAAAGAATAAGAAGATGTGTCTCCTGTGCTCTGCTCAGAATGCATAAACTTCAGAAAAGTTGTATATGACATTTAGAAATAAAGTAAAGCAAGCTTCCTCACCAGATGAATGAGAAATACATATATACAGCCCACTGGCTTCAGGGGAATGGTTTCCCATTTACGTGAGGAACTAATTTGATACATACAAATGTTAGTTTTATTTGGGATATTAGATGAATTAAAAAACCCGGCAACAGAATGGGAATTAGGAAATGGAACTAAAGATATTTTTACAACTTAGCCATTGCTACATGTCTGCAAACTGTGGAAATAACAGTTTTATTTGCAGTACATACAACCCTTCAAATACAGCTTAGGGTTTCTGTCTGCCGTGCCTTGTGTGGTTTACAGACAGGTCCTGACTTTCCTCCTGAACAAAGGTCCTCGTTTGCCCTTCGTGCTCCCTTCTCCCTTCCCCACCCAAATGACAGGTGAAACAAACTCCACCCTCTCCCAGCCATCCCCCCCCAAATCCTTCATCCCTCTCCTAATTGAATCCCAAGGCAGTAAATGCCTTATCAGTTTTGAAACGGCGGGCCGGATAATTCCGAGCAGATGTCTCCCTTTCTCAAATCACATCGGTTATTTCTTGGTCACTCTTGATTAGCTGATTCTTACATAATGAGCAGCTAGAGTTAATGGCCACTTCTCTGTGGGTTGAACATGCTGAAAAGAGCAGCTTTGCCCCTTGAGAACAAGAGGCTGATGAGCCAGTAAAATCAAGCTAAATGGAATGAGCCTTCATTATGAGTCATTAGAAGAGATGACGCTCTGGCTAACAGATGAAATATCTTTGATGAAGACCAGTTGTAAAAGCACAACTTAATGCTTAATAAATGCATTGGGGTGACTCATAAATCCAACATACACATTTGTTGCTCTGCACTACGTGTCAAGCCCAGTGCAACACCATTTCCTGTGTTAGATGTGTCCCCTGGCTGGGAATGGGCTTTAAGGAGATGCTCTTACGGTCACTGGATGAAAGATGACTGGACTATAAGTTGGCAGAGCACTTAAAGTGAAAATGAGAGCGTTCAGGCCTCTTGCATTTGACTGAAAAATGGGCAAATCTCAAATGGGGCCTGGAGGTGCATCATAATTTGATTAGATTTGAAACTAATTTAGTTGGAGATGGGATTGGTGGAAGCTACAGCAGTTTAAGAAGTTCCACAGACCCCTTTGGCGGCTTAGGCAGTTTTAGTTGGGCAAATAAAAATGTAATTTACGAAACAGCTTGGATTTTGAATGTTACACAAGGAGTGAAAAGTGGAATTTCTCTCTTACCCCCACATAAGCAGCCAAAAAAACCCCAAATACAAAGTCAATAATATCACATTGTTAGCTGGGTTATAGGGTTGAGGGAGCATAAAACCCAGCAGTGGTTGGAACATCTTTTATGTAGAAGCTTCTGAAACAAAAATATTTGGAAAGGAAGGAATGTGCTACAAAGATTTAATTGTTTTATTGAAAAATAGGGAGTTATTAGTGTCTTTGGAAAACAAAGCCATCAAGAGCAAGTGGCTGCTATGTTCACTTTTATTTGTGTTTGGGTTGGATTAATACAATCTTTGTTCACAGAAGTTGCATCACCTTTAAAAGTCTTCATCCCTTTATTTTGTGGATGTAAATTGTGGCAAATTAATCTTTCCAAACTGTTATGTGGATAATGTTCAAGCAGGGCATGCACATGACTTTCTTTGGAAAGAGATTTGATATAATGATCTTCTACAAAAGGAAACAAAGCCAGTCCTTGTTAAGATGTTTTTATTTAGTAGCACCTGTTTGATCTTTTTAAATAATAGATGCTGTTATATTGGGGGAAAAAAATTAGGGATTTTTATACAGATTTAGAGGAGTATCCATCAAAATTTCAAGAAAGAATTCCTTGAGAGGAGTCTCAGATGCCTGAATGTAAAGATGGGTTTATGTTGATGAAGTTTGCCCAACCTGTTCTGCCAGAAGTCAACAACTTTCCCTTGTCTTAACTATTCCTGGAAGAAAAATTCTCACCAGAGAAACCGCTTTATTTTTTATTTTCCAGGGGGTGAATTAATTTGTTTCATTTCTACACCTCTTAATAACTTAATTCAGATCAGAGGTGCAGTCGCAAAGACTTTCTCTCCTTCCTGCAGGAAAACTGACATTGTTGTGGACCAAAATCCTCCAAATAATAGGAGGAGAAAATACTTGCACCTTCCTTTCCCTCCGTGCTTGTGCCACCAGCCCAGAGTGCCAGGGGCAGCATCCCTGTCCCCCCAGAGAGCCCCAAGGTCCAGCAGTGAGTCACCAGCAGTGAAAGAGCCAGCAGAAAATATATGTACTTTTATAAGTAACCAATTCACTTAGGAAAGGACAGGGCAGAGAATGAATTGTTTAACAGATTAATGTGAATGTCTTTTATTTTTTTTATAAACCTCTTCAGTCCCTGGTGTGCTGAGCCAGGTTTTGTTTATGTACATGGAAACATGAAATCTTTTCCAGTCCCTGTGCAAATAACACAGAATTGGACTTCATTACATTGGCTAATTTAACAAGTCCTGGGAGGCTTTTTGTTACTCGGCGGTAGAGGAGGAGCCACAGAGCCCAGAACTGCTGCACCAGCACAATCTCTTGGAGTGAAATAATCTGCCTTTGCTTTCTGAGCACTCCACGAAGGTTTTGCCTGTGCTCACAACAACAAAAATTTGGGGCAAGACCCACTTTTCCTCTGGGGCCACCTGAGCCTTGGTGACAAGCTCCAGCCCAGGCTCCTGCTGCAGCTCACTCTGATATTAGTCCCTCAACAAACAGTTGGAAGCATCTAATTTTGGTGAAGCCCTGAGCTTTAATGAAGGATTTGGAGATCTTTTCTTTATAATGAAAAGCATTAACATTCTAAGACTGGGAATTTATTTATCTCTCATAACTAGTGGATAATCATGTGGTGCTGAGAAGCAAGGCATTTAAAGCTGCTGATATTATTGCTGCTGTGCCAGTTAAACAGAACTAATGCAAGCACTGCATAAATATTTTAATAGCTTTTTACTGTATTTCTTTAGAAAATGTTTGAAGAGCCACCTAATGTCAGACAGAGATACTTCCTAAGCAAACCCTTGTTAATTCTCTTTTAATGGCTTTATTAAGGCCGTGTAATTGAATATTGATACATTTAGCAGCCCTTTAAGCATCCTGTTTTATTGAGGTGGCAGACTCACATATTGATAAGTAGCACAATGTTGGAGCCCTGATTAATTGCATCTTTGCTCAGTTCTCTTTGAAGTGCTTCGACATGAAAGATGAAACGTAGGTACAGGAGAGCTCTTATTTGTAGCAGCTTGATGTGTTTTACATGCAGAGTTTGTACGTCTTAATTTGAGTTCATTTTGGTTCCCAGTACGCCCAGTTAGTGTGAGTGTGATCCCCCTGTCGGAGCTCAGGGAGTCTAAATATTTTACCCTATGAAATGTTCTGTCTTTTCTCTCGTGAATAATTTACTTGTTGGTACGGCTCCTGAAGTGAATCCTGTTCTGCAAAAACATATATGTATACATCTCTTCGTGGAAAAAGTAATATTCCAGTGATATTAGCTCTCTCCTTGGAAACTCTCCTTACCATATCAGAGCTCTGCAGAGAGGTGGATGCCTTGTCCTGTGCTCCTGGTCTGAATTGCCACCTGCTTTTTTTCTGCATTTCCAGGAGAAGATTACCATACATATTTAATTGTAGCATGGTTGCTTTTCTCATCTCCCTTTGCTTCTTTATGCATAATTTTTGATGAAGTTCAAGCAGGGTGAAAATTATTTCAAGAGCAGAGGGACCATGGAAGATCATGTGGTGTCTGGAAGACTTTGACCATCATTTTTTGCTGGAGTTTGTGTAGGCTTTCTGAGCTGGGGGGAATTTGGTAGGTCTTCCTAATGTTTCCTCACCTACTCTTCAGACAATCAGAGGTTTATCAGGGCAGGACGTGACTTGCATGTTTTCAGATCAGCAGAAAAGCATTCTCATCTTTAGCAGGAGAACTGAAAGGAGAAAATCTTGCTTTTGTTGGTTTATTTTTATTTTATTTTTAGCTTTATTTCTTAGTTTGTTGGGGTGGTTTTTTTTATTTTGGGAGTGTAAAGCACCTCAGAAGTGACTGAACAGAAATGTGTCTCCATTTGGATATAAACCCATAATTCACTTCAGGCATTGGACTCTGTATTATTAACTAATGGAAATATCACATCCAGAGCACAAACTCATTAAGTGAGACTGTCATTGTCCTTAATATTCTGTGAGCAAAGGTAGAAAAACAACTCTGTAGAGTCTGAGGAAGAAACTGGATATAGACACAGAGAACTGATATGGGCAGGTCTTCTCCTGGAGGAGGACTTTGACCATCATTGATGATTTAGGGGAAAAAGGGAGAAATGGAGATGCTTGGTAAAGTTTTGGCACTGACACATAAATAGATCAGTAGGAAAAGAACTCTTGACATAGTAAAAGCAGAAAAAGGGTGTGTGAAAAAGCTGAAGGTAGTAGGGAAGCTGTTATTAATAGCTGGACTATCAAAGAGACTGTGCTGGTACCATGAGGGCAATTCAGCCCCTGGGGATGCTGTCAGGTTTACTGATGCCATGAGGACACAGAATGACCCCACCTGATTCCACACAGGCAGGAAATCAGGTGTTCCCAAGAAGGAGTGAGAGCAGGCTGTGATTGCAGCCTGTTTTCTATAACACAGCATGTGTGTCATGTCCTGGACAGTACTTGGAGCTGTTCACAGCAGGCTAAGGAATGTTACAGAGGCAGATGTATGATTTCTGTAGGTGATGGCAGAGAAAAGAGGCTCAGCTCAGTTATGTGCATAGGAATCTTCATGGAAAACCCTTCTTGCCCAGAAAACAGAATCTCTGTGGTCAGACCTAGAAGTCAGGAAATGCCCCCAGCTGGGCTGCTCAAACTCCCTTTGGTTTTCACTCCTGGAGGGAATCTGAGATCAGAGTTTATTAGGAAGGCATTCTTGCAACCCAGAGATGAGAAAAATTAAGGTAATACCTCAGTCCAAGCAGTGGTGAATGTCCAGGGTGTGACTGACAGTGCAGTTATTGATAGGACTAAAATGTGCACATTTCTTTAGCCCTGGAAGTTGCACACCAGGCACAAGGTACAGTGCCCAGCTGGGATTGGAAGAGGATGTTGGGAAACTGTCTTTCCCTTTAGGAAATTATGTCAGAAACGAAATATAAGGAAACCAGGACGACACGATAATTCCTGACTAGAAGTTGTACAGGAAGAGCAGGTTAGACCACAGGATACATTGCTCAGTTAAGGTCATCTTAATTTGTAAAGCTGTTTTAGTGTCAACAAGGAGCAGTTCCTGTGGGTTCTCCATATTTTTATTTTTCTGTTCCCTAATTTAGAAGATGTCATTGAAGTAGAGGTAGAGAGGAAGCCAACAGGTAGCAAAGGGAGAGAACAAACTGGTCACAGGATAGATCTAATGTATTTCTGTGTGTTACTAATGTCATTGCACGAATCACTGCAAAAAACACAGAGATGAGGATTAAAAAAAAAGTTTAAATTTGAAAGGCCTAGTATTTTTCATACATTGCTGTTTATGACATTTAATCTTAATTGTCTCTGAATTTGACTGATTTTCCAATTGCCTGAATTTAGCAAGAGTGATGTTGTTGCTAGGACACAGACTTCAGGTGATCTATCTCCCATCAAAGTAAAGGGAAGATTTTAAAGAGTGATTCTAATATTTACACTCACAAGTATATTTTGAGTGGTGGTGTCCTAATGCAGAAGGACCATAATAGCCTTATTCTCAAATAAAAGCTTTGAGTGGTGGCTAAGAAATGTTTCATTTTTTAATTTCTGTGGTTAAACTGGAGAGAAGACCAAGCTCTACCCTTGTTCTCATTTCCTGTGGTTCCTTAGTCATGGGTTGTTCATCACTTTGATGTTCTCAGCAGTGAGGTTGGGTTGTTCTGTTTCTGTTCTGGTGTGTGTGTGAGGTGTCTCGGTCTCCTCCATTTCTGCTGCTGGTTTGTTTCCTCCTTTTGAAAATTAATCGTTGATTTTTAAAAGCAGTCACAGACCCTCTGCTGGTTCTGCATTCCCTCAAAGGGTAACTTACTGTCCTGACGTTGGGGAATCCACTGTGTGTGTGACCTGGAACCACACACAGAGTGATCCTGTTCTCCATTACAGGTGCCCACGACACCGTGGGGACCCCCCAGGCCAACTTCTGCCATGTTTTTGTGGAAAGATTTGAGCCTGTGATTTTTCTGTGGGCCTGAATGAACTGAATCCCTCTATCAGCAGCTTCTGATTCCCCTCACCCCTCAAAGGCCCCAGGAAAATTTCTGTAATGATCCCGAATAAGATCTGAGAGGTCCCTAAAGCCACCAGAGCTCTGCAGGCAGCTTAGATGTAGATGTTGTAGTAAATGAACCTCCCTGCTGCTAATTGGTTTGAACTGTTTATGTCGATGACCCCACTGTCACAGCTCTGGATGCATTTCCAGAGCCACCACCTTGCCCTTGGTGACCTCACAGGTCCTTTATTAATCCTGAGAGAGAACTGGCAAGGAAATGGACTCATTAAGACTCATCTATTAGTTAAGAGTCTTCCAAATTCTGGCCTTGTTGTGGCCTCAGTGAGTTCACACCACAGCCTGGCCACAGACCGACTCTCTAAGTTACTTTTATTATCACTACAGGGTTAGTAAATATGTTGGATGGCAGCAGCAGAGCTGGGAAACCCTTTGGCTTCCCACTTTTCTGCCCTGAAGACAGACATTTCTGGATAGCCTCTAGAATCTAGGGGTTTTTTTCCTCCTGAGAAAGTCCTTGAAAGAAAACATTTATTCATTTTTTTTTTCATGAAGGAGATTAGATAGTGTCATTAGTGCAACAAAAAAATGGGATAACTGGACAAAACCCTCAAGCTAACAAAGTATTCAAAGTGCAGTGTGTGTGGCTCCAAAATAATCATGAATTTGAACTGATTAGCGAATAACAGAATCATTAAGGTTGGAAAAATGAGACCTCCAAGGCCATTAATTGAGCAGCGCCAAGGCCACCACTAAACCCCAGGTGCCACATCTGTGACACACGTTTGTACCTGGGAAATCAGAGGTCCATTTACAGCATGTTAAAACATTTCATTTCCCAGCTTTATAGGGAATTTTATTTCAGAACTGCTGAAATTTCTGCTCGATATCAAAATCCTTTTTGTTGGAACTAAATATGTATTTCAGTGCAAGGCAAAGGCCATTGTAACGTGTAACGAGAACATTCGTCTTCTGAGTTCATGAAAAACTGAGAAAAGTTTGAAATTTATGACAGTAGAAGACAATGACTATTTTACTGGGGCCATTTAGGAGTGTCATTTGCATGAAATTAAAGATGGGCTCTTATAAATTTATGCATGAAGTTCTGACAATCCACATCATTTTCAAGACAAAGATTTAGAGTGTGATACTGGAATAACATTTGGTAGATATATTGTTAGATCAAAGTCTGTTGATATTAATATGAAATTTCAGTTTTCTTTATCTTTTACAAGGGCCTTTTTCTCTGCCCTGGAGGAGCCTCCAGCAGTCAGTGGTTCAGTAGGATCTTAGCAGGCCCTGTGCAGGGAAGGGTAGATTTTTAACACACTTTGCTGCTTGGTGTGCTGAAATATTTTCTCCAAATGGTCGGTTTTGAGGGGAGAATTCAGCGAGGGAGAAAAAAACCCACTTTAAAAAAGCTCCTTTATGCAATATGAAAGCTCAGTATGGCCAAGGAACAGACAGACATTTCATGGTGTACAGAGAAGCTCTTGTGCTTTGAGGGTGGAGTAGCATATAGGTCCATAATACAAGTTCAGATGCCACGAAAGAATGTAAGCATTCATGTTGTATGCCAGAAAAAAAGCAAAATAAATGATGTTCCACTAATAAAATATGCTCATGTTATCACCCTTGGCCAGCTTTACTGACTTGGCTTGGGTTTTGTATTAATTACTGAAAGTTGTGGGGGGTTGTGCTCCCCAGAAGAGTGGTTTATTATTACAAATACAGCTGACATCTTGCAGCTGCCAGCACCTCTTTTTTAAATAAATTCCATCTTACTTATTCTGTGTTTTAACGTATGCATCAGCTTGCCAGAATATTAGAGTATCTTCTTCAAGTGTCTGTGGCTACTTCTCTGGTCATATTGGAAGACCTTTGCATCCTGGCGTGGTCAGTAAAATGTGTTCCAGATATCTGGTTTCACTCCTTATCTCTATAGTTACACAATGTATCTCTAATGAATCATTTCCAGAACATCTGGATGGAGAATGACATCCAACTATAATTTATCTGCTTGCCACTGTGCTTAATTTATGATTAATATTTTATCAATATGGTCATGGAATCGCAGAACGGTTTGGGTTGGAAGGGACCTCAGAGCTCATCTCATTCCACCCCCTGCCAAGGGCAGGGACACCTTCCACGGGGCCAGGTTGTTCATCTGTAGAAATATTGTTTAAATGTATTTTATAAATGTCTGTTTATTCGGAGAGCAACACAGGATTTCCTCTGTAAAGCAGAGGTAGGTGAGTGAGTACAAATATCCCCAGATAATTTGGCCATCTGGGTGTTCTCCGCTTGGAAATCTGTTGCTGGTGGAGGGATCTGAGGCCATGGCAGTACCGTTGATGTCTCTTGCTGTCCTCCTGTGGCACAGCAGAGTTTTGTGGTTTCTGGGCTTCTTTTCTGAAAGGTTTATTGTGAGATTCTGGGGATTTCTCAATCTCAAATGAGCAGAGCTGATGGATGTTAAATACACCCTTCTGAAGTGAACATTTATTACCAGGTGATTTCTTCTTCTCTTACATTCCTGTGATTCCTTGGCAAATTATTATGTCATGGAATTTTATCAAGCAGCACCATAATTTAGTCATTTGAGGATGGAAATGTAACGATCAGGGAGAAGGGATTTGGGGTGAGGTTTTGTGACCTGTTTGAATGATATCTGAGCATGTTAGGCAAAGCTACAATCCATTTTTTAATGTGCAATAAGGAAATCCTACATGCTGAATAGAAAATACTCCTCTCTCAGGTACAAGTTATCTATAGATGGAGCTTTAAAAATATTAACAATTTGGGGTTTTAACTTGGCTTGAACTTTTCTGATCATCTCTTAAGTCCTCATCTTGTATTACAAGAGAGCGTGTATGGAAGATCTGATTGATATTCTAATATGGATCAGTGCTAATGGTGTTAACACAGCAAGAGAGATCAGAATAAACATTAAATTATTTTCTGCGTTCGTGCTTGTGTCCATGTAAGTCTTGTGTAGTGCAGTGACTGATTTCTTCAGGGAAAAAATATCTTTGAACATAGTGCTGGATCAGTTCCCTGCAATCTGTCTAAGTCAAGCTCCCAATGTAATTTTCAAGCGTGTTTCTTTGAAGAAAGTATTTGACCTCGTAGATCATCATATTTCACTGTCACAATTATGATTCCCTTGAGAATTAGCTGTGTTTATCCAATATCAGAGGCTCTGTTGTGCTGTTCCTCGCTGGTGAGAAGCTGATGGTTTGGAAACGGAGTTCTGGAGGGGAATTGTGTGACCTTGAAGGACAGACCTGCAGTTTGTACCTGCTTTTTCTCGCTCCAGTTTGGATCTACATACTCTTTCTCCAGACACCTCTTGGGCTTGACCAAGTGAACTGCTGAATCATCCAGGATGCAGGATCATCCCCTTCCTGGGGACAGACTGGGGAACACAACCCATGGACGTGTTGTGCAGTAAATCAGAGCCTGGCAGGGAGTGCTGGTCCTTCTTTGTCCTGTTTGAGTCTAAGAGGAGCAGGGACTGGAGTGTTCAGCACTGCCGGGGGGATGTGGGGATATCAACGTGATGAGCCGAGCCAGAGTGGAAAACTTCCATGAAGGCTTTGGAAAGAGGGGCCTGATCTCAATGACAGTTTTGTTATGGCTTAGGGAGATTCAGCAATTGCAGGAGGCTGCCAATCTCAAGTGGTTTGGATTCCAGTGTTTTAATTTGTTCCTTTAGCTGAGGAGTTTGTCTGACAGGGCTGGAGCGGGACTCCCGAGCATGAGGAAAGGCAAAGCGTGGAAGAGGCTTGGAAGGAAACCCAGCTGTTTAACAACCAGCCTGAATCATCAGCTGTGAATCCTTTCGTTTGCCTGCAGAGGAAATAATATCAGATTAATAAATGAAGCATTCAGGGGCTGGGCTGGGAGGTATGTGGGATCAAATAACACATTCTAGGCAAAGACAGACTCAGGCTGTAAATGGAGCTGAGGAACCCTCTGAGACCCTCTGAACAGGACAGGCTGTGTTACAACCTCATTTGGTTGGGGAATTAAGAATTGATCCTTTTAGGGACTGACAGGGAATTGTTGACACTCATGTGTGTCCTCCAGCAGTTTTTACATCTACGTGCAACTCATTGCATTACACTGACTCTAAAATATCTTAATCTAAACTCTATTAACTTTGGGCTCTTTTGGTTTTGTTTTATTTTCAAGGAAACTTGTTGCAGTGAGATGGTCTGAAATACTGGGACAACAGTAACTGTTGTGTTACTGTGTTTGCCATTTATTTGCAAGTGTCACAGTTCAGCTCTTGTTGCTGTAAAGGACTTTTCTCCAGATTGTGCAAAACCCCGGCTTGGGCAGAAAAACTGCCTTCCCTCCTTTGCTCCTGGAGATGCAGAATTATTCCTCTTTCTCTGGGGATCACAAGGAATCAGTGACAGAATATAAAGGCTGTGCATGAGATTTTCCAGTACTGACCTACTTCTTCTCTCATTAAAATCACTGTGAGTTTTACCATTGACTTTTCAGGCAGAGTCAGGCCAATATTGTGTGCTAATGAAACTGCTTTCCAAAAAGCTTCTCCAGTAGTTGTGTCCAACTGTTCCAAGCCATGGGTCACAATATGATTTCAAAAGCACCGAGGAGACCATCAGCATTGTGAAATGGATTTCCTGGCCCTGGGTGGCTCAAATTTGCATCTCAGGCTGTGGCAGGAAGGAGAAACCACACAGGGGCCCGTTCTGGAAGAATTGTTTGTGCATTTGCCTCTGTGGTCTCCTCCATCAGGTCTCCCTCATCATGTGGAGGAACCTGGCAGGAATATAGAGGGCTGTAATTACCCCTGCAGGGGTTGCATGGGACAGGTAGTCTCAGGGAATTAATTGATTTATTATTTCTATCCTGCGAGCTTTAAATATTGAAGATTGTTTTTTTTTTTAGTTTCAATTCTTTTGTAATTTGCTCCACAGTTCAGTGTGGACACTCAGCAGCACAGTGAGCTCTGCCAGAGAAGCCCAGACACACTGAGAAAGGATTTTCTTTGGGTTCATTGCACATCCATGGGAAGGAGCTTTACCTGGGTCAGGTTTTGCCTCAAGTACCTACAGGAAATGCTGAATAAGCATAACAGTCTACATGGATGGAAGCCCGATTTTCCTGGTATTAAGCACAGAACCAGAGCCAGGGGTTTGGTTTGAGGCTAAATGAACTGCAGGATGTAAAGCCGAGACCAAAAGAAAAACAGAATTTTAAACTGTATGCTTTCAAGTTAATGAATAGTTACCCTGTCTGGAACACTCAGGAAATAAAAACTCTGGGCTCTTTTCAGCTTCTTATTTTGGGGGATTTTTTTTTCCCCTTGCACAATTTAGCACTCAGAGATCTAGAAGAGGAAGACCTGTGCGTTCAGATAATTTGAGGGGATACAGTAATTTTTTAAAAGGGGAAAAAAATAAATTCTCCCTCCCAAAGTCCCCGAGTGAGGCTGTGGAAGGCTGGAAAGCAGCAGCAGTGTGCCCTCCAGTGACAGGAGCTGCTACAGCAGCAACAGTGACAACCCTGCAGGATCCCGGGGGACTTCTCCACACAGGGATGCTCAGAACGTTAACGGGAATTCATCAAAAACATGAAGTTAGCCCAGGCTCGGCGAAAATATCTGCGTTCCACTCTTACCACCTTCCTTTCAGCAGATGCCTCTATTGGCTCTTAATTTGCTGTAATCTTCCTGTCTCTGGAATTCATAAATTGGTTTTGGCTTTTAGACTAAAATACACCAAAGAAAGCAGGGTCTGCATCCATAGGTAGCTGTCAGTTGTAACAATCCTGTGTACTTTGAGGGGTAGTCCTGCAGGAACAAGAAGCTTTGTGGTACACAAGACTTGGCTTTGGCAAAGGGATTCCAGAAGGAAATCTCCTGGTTGGGGTCAGGGCACTCAGCATCCTGCCCTTCACTGCACTGGGATGACTCCAAGGGCTGGTCCCTGACAGAAAATAGGCTGGAGTGAGAGAGAGGAGAGAACCTGGAGGTGTCCAAGGTTGGACTTGGAGCAACCTGGGATAGTGGAAGGTGCCCGTGCCCATGGAACAAGATGAGCTTTAAGGTCCCTTCCAATCCAAACCATTCCGTGATCCTGTGATATCCACACCACTTGTGCTGAGGGGAACCCAAAAGCCCATTGCAGACGCAGGATTTTTGGCAAAGGTGTGGCTGGGGGTTGCTCCAGCACTTCCAACTGTGTTTGGAGGAGGGCAGTGTTTGTTGGTGGTTTCAACATTGCTCAATTGGTTCTTCTCCTCTGCACTGAGGAAATATCATCAACCTGACTGACTTTACCAGGAGTGTTTTTATAATTGGTTGGATGGGGCTCGGGGCAGCCTGGTCTAGTGGAAGGTGTCCCTGCCCGAGGCAGGAGGTTGGACTAGATGACCTTTAAATGTGCCTTTCAACCCAAACTGTTCTGTGATTCTATTCTATAACTGTGTCTTCATTTATGTTTCCTTAGGTGTGCCCTGAGGGCACCTCTGAAAGGTGGGCAACCCAAAGGTCAATAGAGGTGTATTTCTGCAAAAATGTAATGATTTAAAACGGAACCTTTTGTGTGGAGGGGATAAAAGCACTGAGGCGAGAGGTCAGAGCTGGCAATTTTGTCTGAACTCTCTTTTATTGTTTGAAGTGTGGGTGTTGATGCAAGACTCCCCTCCCTCCCTCTCCTTTTTGTTCATATACAACCTCATGCAGAGAGAGAGAATTGCCCTGTGCCAGGGGAGCCTCAGGTTGGACATCAGAAGGAATTTTTTATTGGAAAGGGAGGTCATGCCTTGGCAGGGGCTGCCCAGGGAGGTTTGGAGTACCCATCCCTGGAGGTGCCCAAGGCAGGACTGGCCGTGACACTCAGAGCTCTGGTGACAATGGGGATCAGTCACACCTTGGACTCCACGTTCTTGGAGGCCGTTTCCAAACTAAATAATCCCTTGATTCTGAGATCCCAGAAAAAGTGTAAAGCGAGACAGGAGAATGAAGAAAGCTTCACAAAAGGCAGCATTTTTGGAGAGCTTTGTTTTGGTCTGAGTGATGGGAGCAGAGATTTATGGGGTTGCTTGAGCAAGAGTTGTATTTTCTGTCTCATCTCCCACTGCTGAATAATCAGATTGCCCACAAGGTCTGCCTTAAACGTGTGAGGAGGGAAATCCTTCCTCTGCAGTGAAGTGAGCTGATCATATGGAGAACAGCTGTAATTGAATTAGATCCTGATTTAATAAAATATTATTAGCAGTGACACTGCCTTCCAGTGCCGTGGCAGCCCTTTGGAGCAGCACTCAGAGGAGTTGCCAGGTGGGAATCACCAGCTTTTTAATGATCATTTCCTGGCTGTTTCTTTGGAACTGCTTTTTCAGAAGGGGAGAACTACAAAGAGAGCTCAACCTACACAGACATGAGCAGTTACCTTCAGCACAAAAAGGGAGAGTTTGGTTAAATAGATGTTTTCATCAGATCAATGTAACACATCAAATTTTCAAGTAATATTTTCAATTTGTACATTTTTTTCATACCTCCATGGAGTTATGAAGAGAAATAACGAGTTTACAGAGTAGAAGAAATTCTTGGTTTGCAATAACTGTCATTGAGAGGAAGATGCAGATACATGAAACCTTGAGTTCCCAAGATGGTTTTATATGGAGGGAATAATAGGATTCCCACCACTTAAAC
Source organism: Pitta sordida (assembly GCA_013390025.1). Taxonomy (NCBI): domain Eukaryota; kingdom Metazoa; phylum Chordata; class Aves; order Passeriformes; family Pittidae; genus Pitta; species Pitta sordida. The sequence continues at coordinate 138,959 of WEKX01014289.1, forward strand.
ACTCCATGAAGAATGAAATAATTTGATTTTTAAAGTATGCCTTGCAGTGTGCAAGTCCTCTTTGGTGTCATGATTTGTCTCCTTTTTAATATGTGTCTTCCATGACAAAGCTTGGAGTTATTGACTCAGAGTTCTGCCGGATTCTTTGGTTTAGTTGGTTTAGCACCAAGGATAAATTATATTTAATATAAATAAAATTATTTTACATGTAATCCAGGTTCTTTGACTTTGTATTCAAAGCAATAATTAGTAATAATCGACTAACACAATCAGAGCAGAGAAAAAGTCAGTATTTTGCTGTTTTCCAGTCCCCAGTCCTGTGTGCTGGTCCAAGTGCTCGTGCACTCATTGCATCTGTGAATAATGTTGATTTTGGTGGTACTTTTCCCACTCTTATGGTGTTGTGTATAAAAAAACCCATAAAAAATAGATGTGCCCTCTTGCACAGCCCTGTTGGTTTGTGCCATGGGAGGTGGGGCCTGCCAAGCTCAGCTTGGGCACATCTGGTGTTTAACACACCTTAGGCTCTTTAATTCCTAAACCAATTTCCCAAGTTCTGCAGAGTGAATAAAACAGATCTTTATGTTCTTTGTAATTCCTCCGTGTTGACCAGATTTTGGGTTGCTCTCAAGGTGTGTGGGTGAGGACGTGGAACTGGAGGCATTTGGGTGCCCCTAAATTGCATCTCAAATCTTAAAACTTCCTCTGCCCTGGTGAACACGTGGTAGAAAGAAGGAATTTCACCGCAGTGGCTTTTCAAAAGCAAAAGTATTAATTTCTGTACTTGCTTTAAATTGAGTTGAGCCACGGTGGAGTTTTCTCATTTTAATTAAAAAAAAAAATGCAATTCTGTTTAAATGGATGCTAAAAGAAAAACAGAACACTATGAATAAAAAATGTAGCAGACATGATAGGGCTGGTAATTCCTGATTAGAAATCACTGCTGCGGTTGTTAGTGCTGTAGATCAAATTTACAGCTGTCTGAAGGTGTTACATTTGGAACAGCCTCATTTGGAAATCATTATCAAACTCGGAATACACTTTAGAGGGTTTTGATTTTTCTTTTTAATTATTTTTTAACCTTATTTACACGCAGCTTGTCGAAACAGTCCCTGTTTCTGCTCTCCACGTTTCCTTCCTGTTTAGTTATTGGTGCTGCAGACTTTAAAAGGTGAATTTATTCATTCCAGAGGAGGACCGTGCATAATATAGAATTCATGCTGTTCATCAAAGCCTGAAAAAAAAAAATAATTATGGAATTATGGGAAAAAGGAATAGAATTTACACATGTTAGTGGGATGATATTGTTGTTTACCCACCAGAAAAAAAAATCTGTTTGCCTGATGCCAAAAAGGTGTAATATTGCACAGGACTCACTTATCAGGAGCCTCCTGACTTTCTGTGAATTACTACGTGGATTTGACTGCCAGCCCTCCTCTTGTCTGAAATAAAACAAAATAAAAGTAAAATAAGAGCCCTCAGAATTTTCTTTTTCCAGTGGTTCTGAGGCATTTGGTCTCATTGTGACCTTTCAGATAATTAAAGATCTGCTCAAATTCGTTCATCCCAGGCTGGGACTGTGCTGAGCAGCTGGTTTTTGGAGGCTGATGTCTGTCCTGAAGAGAAATTACTCGGTTCTGGGTACCTGAAAAATTTAATTGTCTATTAGACTTCACTTATTTTCCTGTGCATGTTTCTCTTATGAAGGTTTAACTGCAGCTTTAATTTTATTGTCTCTGTGTGAATCTGCCCATTGAAAGTTGTTGTTTGAAGCCAAGTCCTTTTTGCTCAGTTGTTTTATTTATATTTGTCAATATTGCAGACACCAAAGGTATTTCTAATTACTTAAATCACAAATTATAAAGCAAAAGGCTTTAGACAAAATCCTCTTCCCCCAAAAAACCCCTAGACATAGAAAACAACAAAGAAAACAAACAATGAAGACAATATTATAAAGAAGAGTAAAGACAACAGCATGTTGTCATGGTCAGCCTTTAAATACATGTTTTAGACATTATTTTCCCTTTGTAAATCAGAATTTCAGTGTTTATTCAGTAGAAAAAAGATTAATGGATGTGGATGAAGCTCCTTCTCCTGCAAAAACCCACCTGAATAATTTCCATCTGAGTGAAACCTCTTGAGGCCTTGGTCAGGCCAGACATCACCCCAAATCTGTCCCTAAAGGCATGAAAACAAACCAGCAAAACCCTCCCCTTCAATTGTTGTCACCAGCAAGGCACCTCCAAGCTTCAATCCCAACGTTTGCATTCCTTTGAGGCAAAACCAAACATCCACAATGTTTGAGCTGCACCAACAGCTAAATTAAAACAAAGGCAAAAGTAGTGCTTTAGGATTTGAGTAACCCCGGGCAGTTCCACTGAAAAATATATTCTATTTTATGCAACAGCAATTTGGAATGCCATAAAAATAATTACTTTTAAAATCCATGCTGCACATATGCAGATGGTTAACAAACCCTGGCTCTCTCAGCAGATGAAAATGATATTGGGAAAATCCATGCTCTAGAGATAGTGCCATTCCATTAGAAATGTGCAAAGTATGCAAAAACATTACAGCTAGATTGTTTTCCAGAACGGACTGGAGCTCAATGCCAGATGTTTTATTCTTTGCATATCTTGTTGTAACTTAACAATTACTGCTCTTTGAGTTTGTCCAGGCTAGGAGAGGAAATGTGAGCTTTAGATGTGCTGTCTAACGCTGCTCTGGTGCAGACAGAGGGTTCTGCTGAGTTAATCTGTCTCCCAGCTCTCTCCTGGTCGTTCCTGTTCCCTGAATAACCCAGAACTCCTCTTGGTTGAACTCATTTGGCTTTAAACCCAAGTCCAAGCTGGGGTTTAAGGCATGGGATGGGTAACACTGCAAAACCGGAGCTGTTGTGCCAGTCGGGACATCCAAGCCCACTGGAATAAATGGGATTTTGTGTCACCTGGGGAGAGCAGGGATGGGATAGGTGGGCACTGCCCTCACTGCTCTCGTTGGCAGAACTCTCAAAGTCTTGTTGTCTTTGTCAGACCACATCTTGAGTGCTGTGTCCAGTTCTGGGCTCCCCAGTTTCAGANGTGAACCTGTCTCAGTGAAAGTTCAACAGTGACAGGAAAGACCCATTGAAAACGTCCATTATTTTTCAGGTCCAACCTTAGATTCAATGGAACTGAAATTCATAAGATTTAAAATTAGACATTCTGTTGCATGTTTAGAGGTTGATATCTGTGTATTCCAGAAAACTACCCTTCATACACTTCCACAAAACCCTTCCTCTGTGTGGGACCATTGCCAAGGGCAGCAGCACCTTTGAACTGATGACTGACATCACATGTATCAGGCAGTTGTCCCCAAAACCACATTTTTCAGTGAAATCAAGATTTGAAAGTCATTTTTTCAGTGAAGAGTAAATAATAAACAGTAACTTTTTCTTTTTTTTCAGAAGATGGCTTTCCCCAAATTTATAAAGCACGAGTGTATTCTGTAGCATTCAGAGAGATTTTTATCATGAGTTAAGTCTGTTTGAGTTGTCATCCTCTATCCTTATTACTGGATTACTTAATTAGTAATTTCTGAGAGCAGCCATAATAACTGTCACAGATACTGTGGGAGAGTCATCAACACTCTGCTTGTTAATGTAATTGTAGAGTTTTGTTACTTTTCCAAGTGTCCTTGTTAAGCACCAAGTGCTCCTGCCAGTGTTTTGCCCACACTATCCCATAATTGAAGGAAATCTTCCTTTAAATCAGTATGGACTGCAATCCATACTCTGCAGCAGTGTGCATTAGGGAGAGAATCTAAAATATGGTTTAACAAGCATGTGACAATAAATTAAGGAAATACATTTTGATATGTGAGGAAAAATTGGTTTCCACAAAAATACTCATCTCCTCCTAGTCACAGCTGTGACTTTTGAATATGTATTAAGCTCTGTGAGGATAGCTAAGCTGGGAATTTGGCAGTAATAGTCTATTCATAAATATACATGAAATGTGAAAAACTAGTTTACAGAACTGCAAGCGAACATTGGCCAGGGTAAGCAGACATACCTTGAGAGAGAAATTGGGATTCATTGTCAGCATATGAAGCCTTTGCTTTTAACTTCTAAATGTTCCAGTGTCATTAGATTTTCTCATATATGCTGCATCACTTATAATTGAATAGTGCATTAACAAGTGGATGGTTGTTTAAAGGGAGAGAAAGAACCTTCCACCCAGGCAGCTGAAGTTTTAATATCTCCTCTCCAACAGAAACAACTCATTTCACATTCAAAGAGAGATCTTGGCTTTTTCTCTCGACTGACTTTACCTCAGCAAACCAGATGGTGAATGTCTCCCAGAAAGAGCCAGTGAAAACAGTGTCTGCATCTGCCCACCCTCGTGTTTGCCTTGCCAGCACAGGGGAAACAATATTCAATTTAGGGGCTCGTATTGAAACACTTGCGGCTCCGGTTCTAGTTTTTCTCATTTTGCATTCTCACGCTTCGTTGAGCCAAACTACTGACAGGTTTTACTTATTTTGATGTATAGCAGGGAATGAAATGTATTTATTGACATCGTATTTCGTGGGGCATCCTCCAACATTGAGCGAGTGTGCCTTTCACTGGAGTTTAATATTTTCCTTTCACTGCTGTTTGATACTTTTGCACTTACCCATGTAAAAATCTCTTCATTTCCAAGGTGATCATCTGTGATTTGAAGACAGAATTATTATGTAATAGATGGTTTCTATATGTATTTATACACATTTTATACACCTATATATTTTATATGCATTTTGGTGGTGAGGGAGAGATCTTTAGGTATTGGCACAGTGAGGGCAACACACCAAGAAGGCAAATTAAATATAGAATTGGGTTGTGTTTAGTAAAAGCCAGTGGTTGCACTTTGCTTATTTTGTATTGAACAGATTCTAGATTGATTTACCAATTTTGCAACATTTAAACTTTCCTATTTAGAGCAGCTAGAAAACAAATGAGATAATTTCTTAGGCTTTTTTGTTGTTTGCTTCACCACTGAGAACCTCAAAAACAAAATCACACGTTACCTTCAGATTTCTGGGGGATTTCTCTGCCCAGTCAGATAAGTGAGAGTTAAGAAACAGGAAGAATGGAGCATATGGAAAATGTTTCCCTATTTCTCCCTGTGAAATCTATTTGGCATTAATATTATCCCATTAAGAATTTGATTCCTGGCTGATGAAATGAAAAGCGAGGTCATAAATCACGTTTTCAATGAGTTCCTGTAGGAGGGGTCAGAGTGTTTTAAAGGACACGTTAAATTATAACAAAGTTTACAGTTTTCCAAGAGTTTCTGGGAAAGAGCAGCCCTTTAGGAAAGGAAGGATGTTGGAAGAGGGATGGTAACATACCGAGAAAGCAAATTAAATACTGAGCTGGGTTGTGTTTAGTAAGACACACATAGAGATGTTTTCTTAAAGTCTTTTCCGTTTAATTTTCTCCTCTGTATTGTTAAAATAAGCACACTCAAAAATCACAAGTGAGCTCTGAGCAACGTTGACTTTCCTGGGCCTTTTCCTGAAAGCACCAGCACTGTTTTCAGCAGAGGGTGAGGAAGAGAGGGAAATCAGCAGATGGGTTTGATGTTTTTAGATTGCACTTGAGATAGAAAATAGATGTGATCAGTTCAAAGAATCAGGGCAGATTTTGTTTGCATGAATTGTAGCTGCTCTACATCCTTAACCTTGAAAGCCTTCTGTCAAAGAAATGCCATTTTGTTAAAGAAGTATCAAGGCTCTGCTCTGCAATATCTCATTATCCAGGAATACCTTGCATTCCCAGGCACTCTAAACATGATTATCTGCTGCTTGTCTGTTTGAGAAGCAATATCCAATTTGTTTATCTAAAGGGGAAAAATGGTGTTCGTGGAGAATTCATGTTAATTCTGAGCAAAAGTCCAAACTGGAAAGTGATACATGGACTGACTCGTGCTGTTTTCAGGCAAGAGTGTAATTTAAAGAAATGTATATGTATTTTTAAAAGGTCAACTTTTCCTGCTGCATTTTTGAACTTGCATCACAATAACCCGATGGATGTGTAGTAATTACAGGCAGTGGCTGTGGAGGATTTCATTAAATTCAGAGGGAAGGAGGAACCTGAGTGGGAGCAGTCACTGGATTTATTGCCAGCAATGCTCCTCAGCTTTGTGTCCTCTGCATAAGAAATGTGCGCCTTTAATTTTACTTTTTTTAATGAGTATTTGGCAGCATCGTAAGCACCTTGGTATTCCCAGGTCGCTTCCCATCCTGCTGCATTCCCTAGGATGAACTTTTCCTTCTTCCAGAACACTGGGTTGGTTCAGTGATGCCTGTGCTGGAGTGCTTCCAGTTCCCTCATGGCAGGAGGACTGGAACAAGGTGATCTTTAAGGTCTCTTGCAGCCCAAACCAGTCTATGAGTCTCTGAATATTTTGCTCTATTTTTGCCCTTCATGGAGCCCCTCAGAGCTGTTAAACTCCTCTCTGTCTCTTTTTTACTATATTCTAAAAAGGACCTGTAATTACAGTTTGAACCGCTCACCAGGTTACCTCATTTTTCAGCTACTTGGGGCCACTTTCCCCGATTTGCTTAATTTGGGGTCATTTTTTCATGTGGCCACTTTTTCCCCTTTCCACAGACTTGGAAGACGGATGTTATGTCCAGCTCTGTATCCTTCTACAGCCACTGCATTCCAACAGAAAATTCTCCTTTCTCACTACTCAGTGGGTTTATGCATCCATACTTTTTAAAGAAAATTCCAAACCAGCACCAGTGTGTTGGTTTTCCAGGGACAAGCCCATCCATTTTGGGATGGTCCACAAGAGACCCAATGACCACAAAGTCCTTTCTCTCTCCTCACATGAAATCCCCTCCAAGTCTGAGAACCCTGCATATTATTTGTTTACTTTGAAGTTGTTGGTTGCAGTGCGGAATAACTCAGCACCTGCCAGAAAATACAAAAAAAGGCCCATGGAATTCCACCAGGAGCTGAATCAGAGCATTCTTTGCTGAGACTCATTTCTGGAGTTTTCCTGCTTCACTAATCCCTGTTTCCTTCAGATTCTCCTCCTGTACATGGATCTGTATTCAGTAGTAGATCAAATGCCTTACAACAGTTAAACCATGTAAACATCTTTATAAATCAAACAGGGAATCACATCATGGAATAAAATCAGGTTTGTTTGACATCACACACTGTTTTCCTCCAGCAATGCTGACAAAGATTAGGTTCCAAAATTTTTTTTTGCTTGTAATTGTTTTATAGATCTCAGTCTTTTTAAAATGCTGGTTCAGGGGCTTTATTCTTGAATCCAGGTTCAGCTCTTGTATTCTTGACAGGGAGAGCAGCTCATGGTGAAAACTGTGCAGGGAAATGTTGTGTATTGCTTCATAAACTGGGGGGGTGAGCTGGGAGTCACTGGGTTTGGGCTCTTTTGCAGCCCTCTGATAATGTGAGAAGGAGAGAAAGGGGGATCAGAAATGTGCCCTGATATAAAAATAAAGCACATGGAATCCTCTGTGTTGCTGCTTTAAGAAATATTCCTAAATTAATGAAAGCTGGGATATTAAACACCCTGGATTTACTATAACCCCATCTCAATGTCTCTTGTTTTTTGGATTAGCCTCCTTAAGGTGTTTTGTTGGGTTGATTTGAAATCCAGTTGTATTATTATCATTATTTTTTTGCCTGTAACTTTGACCCTGCTGGGCAGTGCCTCCCTTGTCTCAGCAGCTGGGCAAATTGAGCCTTTTGGTGTCACTTCCATCACTTATTCCCTTTAAAAATCTCCGTTTTCTGTGTGAAGCAAATGAGTGTCATTCAGGTATAATAGTGACCCTGGGAGTGAAGGAAAGGCTGGGGAGAGGAAAATGCTGCAGTCAGGAGACAGGGAGTACAATGGGCAGCTGAAAGGATCTCCTCAGGAAAAGGCAGCCAGGCTGATAAGATCAGAGTTTGGAAGTGCAAAGTCACTTTGTGGAGAATCACCGCAAAATTCAGGGCTGGAGAAATAGGCTTTAATAATGTCAGGAGCCGGGGCTGGCTGCTTTGTCCTGCCTTTGTGGTGCACCTGTCTGCACCTTACACAAAGCCTTGTCCTCCTGCACAATGGGGGAGGATTTTCAACGTGTATTAAGGGTACAGAAGAGAGGAAAAGTGAGTTTTATTTTTCGTATATTTTAGCTGGTAATACTGGGTTCCTCTCCAGCTCCTTCTTTAACCAACTAAGTGATGTTAAAATAAGCAGTTTGGGAATGATTTCATTGAATTCAAAAATGATTTTCAATTATTTTTTAGAATACATTGAGTAAGAAGTGTTTTACATCTGAAAGAAGCACTAATTGTTATTTTTCCTTGATTTATCACGTGGCTCTGAGCTTTGCCTTTTGATGAAACGGGAAAAATATCATGTTTAAGAGTGGGGATGTAATTATAACATTTTTAAATGAGTGCTTGAAATCTCACTGTGGCTGGGAACAAACCAGGGGCCATTTGCTGCCAGCTCTTCATCTGTGCTTACACCGTTCCTAATTTGTTATTGCTGGACAAATAACTTTTTTAAAAGGTGATTAATACTATTTCAGTCGAATATCAGAGCTGCTGGAAATAGTCTAAGACTGCTAAAACATAAATACCTGGCAGCTAACAAGGTTACAGTAGATTTTTATTGCAAAGGTAAAGGTACTGATGCAATTCTGAAGTGAATGAACAACAGAATGTTATATATTTTTATATATACAACAGTAAATGTATTTTTAGAGAATTACTCCAATAATTTGTCATTCTAGACATTAAAATGGATTGTTATTTAGGACTAGTTTTGGCTTTCCCATTTCCTTTCTTCTCCATCCACTCTCTCACCTGTAAGATAATTTTGTCCTCTTCCTGAATTCTTAAGAGCAAAACAGTGAATAGTCAGAAATTCTTTTCCTTGTGATGATGTGATAACGTGTTTTGTGTGGACAGTTTACATTAATTAGGCAAAGCACTTGGTTAGAACGTCCCATCCCGAGAGTATTACGGGGTGTTGTGTAGTCAACTCTAATTTGCTGTAGCCAGAAACAGGTTTAAATACAAATAAATGGAGCTCTCCACCATCATCTCCATGTTGTCACTGCCTGCACCTCCCACTGCCCTGTGCACCTCCTCTTCATCCTCCTCTTCATCCTTGTGCCCTCAACTGAGCCTGGAAGCTCCTCACTCCCATTTGCCCCCCCCAACACTGCAAGATTTGTAGGATATTTTCTTTATTCCCCACCTGAAGTATATGAATTATGCTGCAGTTTTAAGTAGGGGGGTTATTTATGATCTTTTTTTACTGATAAACTTGATAAACTTCACATTATATATTCATGGGACTGTAAATGTCTCCTGGCACCAGAGTGCACAGGGTGGGGTGAGAGAGACCACGACTGCATTTCCCAGAGGAGGAAACTGAGGAGTTGGAAAAATGTAGAGAATTCCTGAAGGTGTTTAAGTGAAGGTGTTTCGGTATGGAGGACTCAGGAGTTAGACCCAAGAGGTGCTTGCTGCTTTTCTCTTTTGTATCCTTCTTTACTGCCTGCTCTCAAATATTATTTCAGCTATTTCCCTTTTATTCGACCTTTAAGTATTAGATTTTCTTTTTTTCCCCTTCTTCATCATCTTGGAGGAAGCTCCACTGTGTGTTTCAGGGGTGCTGGGCAGTTATTCTTGCAATGTTTTAGTCTATCCCAGGGCTTCCCAGTGTAACCAAACCTGAGCAGGGGCTGATAGTTACACCGAAGGACATTCCCTTCAACTTCCTGAGCAGCTCAACTCCTTCACCTTCACACTGGGAGATACAATCACAGTGCAATTCCATAAAGGAAAGTCTGCCAGCACCTCTTTGTACTCCAGCCCTTTGGCTTAGCTCATCTTACACTGATGGATTGATGCCTTCACGGGAGCCTTTGCCCAGGCTGAGCTCTCCTCATCTAATGGCCTTTTGTGCCACTTTCAGTCTTTTTCTTCCTTTTTTTTTTCCAAGTCTGCATTGAAAATCCCATCCTGTTATCAGCTGGTATTTTAAATCCATTTATAGTGACTCAGCACTTCCCAAGCCCACACTTTGTATCTCAGTTATTGAAGGCACTGGAGTGCAAAGTGATAAGAAACAGTGAACTATTTAATCCACTGTGTTTAAGCCATAATGGCTGGATATGAACATTTGGGAAACCACAAGGAAAAGATGCTTTTACACTGGCAATTGTGTAACCACTGACACCTCAGGGTACAATTTGGACCACTTATGTAGGGTAATGATCCTCCCTTGTGCTGTACCACAATTTCTATTGCTATTCTGCACTGCTTGGTTTAAGAGCTTGAATATTGTGGGGGGATCAGAGTGGCTGGGCTGGGATCACTGTTGCTGCTTTAGGAGCACCTGATGTTGACCTGGAGAAGAGAAACAGGAACAGCCCCTCTGGTGCAACTTCCAGGTAATTTCAAATTGTTGTAAGTAAACTGAGAGGAGTGTGAGTTGGGCTTTAATCGGTTCTCTGATTTTTCAGAGCCATAATCCTCGCCTCTTCCATTTCCTCTCTCCATATGAAAATTTCTCCAATTAATTTTATTGTGTTTCATTCTGCCTGGAGTGCAGAATTTGCTGATATTGGAACTGTAAATACCATGAGTGTTTCAAAGGGACTCTTTCCTGTAGTTATCCCTTCTTTTATTTTAATGAAGATTTTCGTAGTGTTTTCCAAACTCATGTGGGAGTTAATCAGATGCGAGGCAGAAAAATGTTGATGGTTATGGATGACCTGAGGAATACCTGAGGGAAGCAGGAGCTGACCCTGCTCTTTTGCTGCAGAGATCCTTTTGGAAATGATTTTTTTTCTTATGAAAGCACTTTTTTTCTTGCCTGTACTTGCTGAATGGTTTTGCTCACTCCCCTGCCTTCTCTCATGATAGCACAGGATGGCACTTATCGTGCTCTCCCTTCTCTTGGTGTTTGAGTTGCCTTCATGCTCAGAGCAGCCAGGATTTTCCTCTCTATCCCTGATACAAGAGCCAGTGCAGCGCAAATTGGACATTTTAGAGGTACACTGAGCACTGGTCTCTGTTGTTGCTCTTCTGTGCCTTACAGCTGATTTCTTTGTTTGTTAAATGGGCCACAGTGAAGAGCCATCCTTCTGGCCAGGTGTTTTCAACAGCTCCTGTGCACAAGGGAGATGAAGGACAATTCAGGTTTTTTCTTCCTGTTTGTTGCCTTTTGACTTTCTAGATACAGAAACATCTTGGCAGAAAGTGCCCTGAGCAAACCCAGGCTCACACACCGTACAGACCTGCACACTTGAGTGCTGCTTCTCTCCTGGAGCACTTGCTTATTCAACCTTTACTTTTATCAAAGAATTTTTAAAAAAACAAAAACCACAAGAAAACAACAGACAACAGAACACTTTAAAAGCTTCAAGCTGTGTGCTTAAGGATCTTGCAGAAGAGAGCTGGAACTGAACATGTGTTTTCACTCAAGTGGGTGCTGAAATCTCAGCTGGAGCCTTGCCATGATGCTGCGCTTTCCTGTTTAGGGTTGGTAGGCTTTGCCCATCGGGAAGAGGAGGAGATGTTTGGCAAAACAGGAAAACGAAATTGTACCTCCCACTCCCCCATGCCATTGGCAGGGAAATAGAGGGAAAAGAGAGAACCTGGAAATGGGCTTCACTGCAATTTGAATTGACTAGAGTTCATTTTCTTGTCTGCAGTATCTTGGGATACTTGATGCATGTCTACCTCTGTACAGACACAATTTACCTCTCCTGTGCATTGTCTGATAGGTTTCTGTCTTAGATTGAATGCTGTCTGCTGGATTACTCCTTTCTTCTCCTCCCTACAGATAAACCCTCTATGCAGTAATGATTTGAGTGAAATCCTGGCTCTGATGAGGACAGCTCGGGGTTTGACTCCAGCAGGCAGGTTTTTATCTTGCATGGCAGACAGCAACTGTGTGACCTGTAGCGTCATCTACACCAACCGAGTGTGAAATCAGCTGTGCAGAGCAGCCAGGACGTTATAATGAGGAAATAATTTCTCTGTGGAAATAAAATATTCAAGCTGTGGCACACCTGCTTCTTGAGCATTGAGACATGCAGCGAGAAAGAGGATTTGTCAGCCTTCCTCCTTCGCTGCTACTCACAGCTGACACCTTACAATAAATCCCTGGCAGGTTCAAGGCTCTGCTACAGCAAGAGCTGTGTCTTCATCAAAGAACAGGATTTCCAAACAGATGTTTGCAGAGGCATGAAAGGTATGAAGAGTTTTTGTGTGCTGCAGGCTGACCTGGAATGTGTTTGGTACCTGGGGCAGCTTTCTCATGGAATCTCGGAGTGGTTTACGTTGAAAGGGACCTTAAAGCCCATCTCGTTCCACCCCCTGACACTCTCCACTAGACCAACTTCTGCATTTTCAACCTTTGGAATGACAGTTTTCCTTCCCACCTATCCCGGATAGAGTTGTTTTATAGCCATGTTTAAATCTATACCGCTGAAAAGGAATTGTTTTCTTGAGGATTATTGTGCTCTGTGATTCCAGGAGCAAGTAATTACTAGGAAGTAGCAAAGCTTAGAAAGAGAATTGTACATTCCAAGTCTTCCTGGTGGGGAAAAGGCTGTGGGCAGTCACTGTTCTTGGCTACAAAATGTGCCTTTTCATGGCATCGATGCCATGAGCAGAAAGATTTCTCCCTTTAGCTGGGAAGTTTTCCGTAGCAACTCAGCGCATAAGCGCTGTGATTTAGCAATTTTACATGAATTTGCCTTTCAGATTAATCTTTGACATCTTGAATTTGGTATTTTATGGAAAAGATACACTGATACAGAGTGAATTAGTTCTACTATTGCACTGACTGCAGTTGAGAAAATAGGCTCATGCCTTTGAGAGGCCAGAAGAGGAATATTCTGGGAAGTAATTTGAACTGATATTGTTGGGAGGGTAATTTTGCCTGACATATCTGTTATGACAGCTGAAGATATGCTGAGGCACAAAATAGGAAAGGAAAAGACAGTTGTTAGGCCAACGACAAGATGAAACCCTACAACTTATGACAGCTGTTGGCAGCATGGTATCACTGTCCTCAAGCTTTCCACAGCTCTGGAGCATTAGAAGCTTCAAGATCATGTTCACTGTGTGTTTCTAGAGCTCTTGTTAGGGGTAATGCTCTCTGACAGCAGCCAACTGTAATTGGCAACGGGGATTCTTTAAATACAAAGAAACAGGACATCAACTTTTTCTTGCCCATCCTTTCTTGGGGTCATTGGTCATCGCTTTGCCATCTGCAACTCAAAATATTAGAAGATTTCCAGATTCTAGACCTTAAAAAAAAAAAAAAATATGTGAAGAAATTTAAACAAAATTAAGTTCAGGGAAATGCAGGGGGAGTTTTGGGAAGCGGGGGAAGCTTTGCCTTCTGTTTGTTGAGGTGTGTGTTTAGAAAAGCTTCAAGTAAACGACATCTTTAAAAGTCAGTAGACACCACCAAACTTCCCAACAGTGAAACCTCACTGAGAACTGATACCCCTGTGACCTCCCCTCTCCAGACACTCTCCTGGCTATTTTCTTCCCACCTAGGCTTTCCAGGTATTTTTGCTGAGGTTGGGCTACCTTTTCCAGCTTTTAACATCAGGAAGCTGAGACAAGCCAAATAGTGTCTGGTCAGGCCTTGTTGAAGTCTAAAATGCCTTTTTGGCAGCGCTCTCTGGATTTTGGCAGATTTGGGACTCTCTAGCTGCAGTTGCTTTCCTGTTTCAGTGGCACTGTACTTTGTGCCTCTCATCCATCAGAACGGCTAAGAAGTATTTCCTCCTAGGAGAGCAGATTTCTGGAATTCCAGGCCAGTGATGGGGTTTTTATTTCAGAAGCTACAATTGCTGTCGTGCACCGAGTTCAAAACGCAGCCTCATTTGTTTGCTGCCTGATTTTAGTTCAAGGAACTCTTTTGCATTCTGTTTTTTATTGTCATATCTCTTCCAGCTGATATGAATGACTTTACCTCAGTAGGAGATGATGAGACTCTGCTGATTTGCACTAATATTTATGAAATATTGCTTCCTGTGCACTGTCTAGATGTGTCCAAATTATGCTCATGAAATCAAGTATGGACATTCATCAGTTGGTGAGCTTTCTAAGAATAAAGTTTTCTATCAGGCCAAGGTAAAAAAATCTACTGCTGCACTGAGGACCATCTTCAAGGAAATCTTCCCCACAGCTCTTGATGATTTAAGAGCCCTGTATGTTGGGCTGCAAACCAAAACTCATCTCTCTTGCTGTGTTATGATCTGGAGAACATATCTCAGAAAGCCATGCCATTCCCAAGTGAGAGATGGAATATTCATCCTGTTTGGAGCACGACAAGTTGGAGCAGACCAAGGGGAAATCCAGGACCAAGCAGTTTTACCTGAAAGAGGAAAATCAAGAGGTATTTCATTAATGGCCTCTAAAAATGACAGGGCTGTGACAGCAGTGGTTATGACACAGTGGTTGTCATAAAAACTTCTACCTCTCCTAAAAGCCATGCCAGGGTACATGTGGTTTGTTGCTAAAATGAAGCACCTATTTTGGAAAACTAGGCCAAAATGTGAGCTCACTGAAGATGTGGGGTTTTTTTAAAGACAAACAACCACATACTATAAAAACTAGTCAGGAATTGGGGAAGAAAAGCATTGTCCTGATTTGGGGTGGGATAGAGTTCATTGTCTTAGAATTCAAAGCATTCAGATCAGTGGAAGGACGTTCCAAAGCATTTCTGACACCTGGAAAATGTCTGCAAATATTAACAAAGAAATTCTACATGTTTCTCTGGTGGTTGTTGCTTTGATTTCCCTTACTTCTGGTTTTGGGATGTGCTCTTGGTCACTGTACAGGTATTAGATGGTGAGTTGGACTAGATGATCCTTGTGGGTCCCTTCCAACTCATAATTTTCTGTGATTCTGTGATTCTGTGATTCCTTTGTTCCTCTTCTTAGTTAGTTCTCTGGGATGCTGGACTAACATCCCTGGGATTGATGGGCTCTGCATGCAGAACATGTGAGGCAGTTTTACTGCCCCTCTTTATACTCTGCCCACTTCTCGTGCCTCAGCCATGCTCTGCCTCCTGTCTCCAAAGAGAGACAGAGGAGTTGGGAATTTATACGGCATCTCCTTCCTGCTCAGACTGATAAAGAAAGAGACAGCTGGCAGAATTGAGGGGGGAAAGGGGAATGTGGCTGGACCGAGTCTGTTGTGCTATGATATCACTGTCTAATCTCCGAGCAGCTCATTTTTTGCAATCTACACATCAGCCATCGGTTGCTAAAAACCTTTCCATTATTTTGGACAAGGATCTAATTAAAACCAGGAGTCTGGAGGGGAGAAAGCTCAGTATCCCATTACACGTTTCCCAGATTGTTGAATTCCCGGCTATTTTGTGAGTAGCTCTGATTGTATCTTCTGTCTCCTCACCTACCTGAGCTGCATAAGAGCTTTTTTGTTCAGTATTATTTAGATCTCCCTGACAACCTGGCATGTCTCCTCTAACATGGGCTTTCTCTTTAACCTTTGTCGACAGCGCTGTTGTAGGATTGTCTGGCTCTGGTAGCAGACAGACATGAGTGGTAGAAAGCCTTATACACCTCCATTGTGTTCTTGCCTTGTCTGAGTGATAACATTTTATCTTCTGCTCTTTGGAGCCGATTCCTGGGGTGCAGTACAGTGTAACCTTCCTCATCAAGTGAAACAGCCTGGTAGGATCCACCCAGCTTAAGTAAGATAAACTCCTTTTATTTTGGGGTGTGACAATCAGTAGTAAAATATTGTGTGGACATAAATAAATCTGGACATAAATAGATTTAAAGAGTAAAAAACTCAACATTGTGAAAGAAAATAAAGAGAGGGTTTTTTGTGCTTGTCATGCTCTTGACAATTGTACCTTGACTACCCCAGGCCTAGAACAAGAAGAAATGGTTTTAAACTAAAAGAGAACAGATTTAGATTAGTTGTTAGGGAGAAATTCTTCCCTGGGAGTGTGGGGGGGCCCTGGCACAGGGTGCCCAGAGAAGCTGTGGCTGCCCCTGGATCCCTGGAAGTGTCCAAGGCCAGGTTGGACAGGCCTTGGAGCTACCTGGGATAGTGGGAGGTGTCCCTGCTTGTGGCAGGGGATGTGGAAATAAATGGTCTTTAAGGTCCTTTCAAACCATTCTATGATTCTGTAATTCTCTTGTAGTGTCTCAACAATTCTCCTTTGGAGGGACTTACACTGAGGGTTTTGTCATTTTAGTCTCTGATGTTGAAAACAATCTCTTGCCTTAAGCAATGCAGTCAACACCAAAACATGGAGGACCATGTCCTGGCTTGAGCAGATCTCAAATGAAATTATATTCCTGAGTGGCTTGGATCAGGAGATAAAGCCAAAAACCCTTAACCTTTCAGTTAATTAACCTTTTTTTTTTGAGATTCCACTTGCCAAGGTTGCAAAATTTTCCTCTTGGCTCTTATGGCAGTAACACGTGTCTCCAGGTTCTCCTGGTTTGGGTTTCTCCAGTTTGCAATGTGCTGTTCTAGGCAGAGCCTGGTCCAAGGCATTGCCTTCTCCTCCTGTTGTCAGGACGAGACAAATTTGAGGGATAGGATAATGCAGCTTCATCTTTTCCATGCTGCAGTCTGGTCCTAAGCCTGTTGGCAAAACATTTCCCCCTGCTGAATTCCTTGGTGATGAGTGCGATTTCTTTGACTGATGTGCAAAGGCAGGGGAACATTTCTACATCACTGCTCAAACTTCCTAAAACATACTTAAATAATTTACATAAAATCCAAATCTGCATGTGAAATATTCTCATGAGCCAAGGGTTTATTCACTGTGAATTCATTCCATGAGTGGGAGGAAACCTAAACTGTCTCGGATAAAATGGCCTTTATAAAATATAGACCTATTTCCTAATATTTATGTCGGATGCTGCTCATTATGGATTTTTTTTTCTTCTTTCTTACTTCAAGAAACTGTCTTACCAACCCCTTGCTTCACATGGAGGCTAACACTAAATCATTGGAGCTTCTTCTGTGTCATTAAATATTATCTCTCTGATTTGCCAGAATATGGATTGTAACGGAGGCATCAAAAAGGCATCTGTGATTGCTTTTTAATGCCATGGCTGTTTATAGGTAATTTTAGTTTCAAAGTAACATGGAAAGTCATGTAAAAGCAGAAAGCATTTGGTGATAAAGGTGTGCCAAGGAAAATCGATCATATATGAAGTAAATTAATTCCAGTGCTGTTACAGGTCCTAGAATGAGGCAGGTTTCCCTGTGCAGTGTATTATACTTGTGCCAGGCAAATTCAGTGTTTTACTAATTATTACAAACTCATAAGCCATAAAAACCCATCATTTTTATAGTTTCTATGAGCGTTATTAACAAGTGTCGTACCAGTTCCAGGTGTGACAGACAGCCTGATCCTTGAAGAGTAGAAAAACATGTTTCAGCTGATGTTAATTCAGTGCTGAGCCCTACATTTATCCAGCAATCCTGTTTTCCATTTGTGCCTGCCATAGTTGCCAATGCAGAGCGAGCTGAGCTAGCTCAGGCCTCTCCTAATAGGTATTATATCACTAAAATCTTTCAATATATCACTTAAACCTCAGCTGGGGAACGAAATCCTTCAGAATCCTGTTGAATGGTCTCTCAAAAGATTTTTTTTTTTTCTTCACTCTGGGCATCTTCATAGTCAGAAACAGCTCCACAAAGCAAAGCAATAGGACGCCAAGACCTCTCACATTGACAGGAGCAGCACAAAACTGCTTCATTTCAGTGGGAATAAGGCTGTGTGATGTAAGATGATGAGGCATCAGGTGCATATATTTTATATAGTGAATATAACATTTTCTTCTGGGATTTTGTGTGTCCAACTTGACCAAGTGCAGGGCGTGGTTCCCCAGGTGTCTGAAGCTGTCCCTGAGGTAATAATTCACTTGTAAGAGTATTTAATATATACAAAAATGCATATAGTACTCCAAATTATGCATATATATATATGTGTGTGTGTGTATTTGTGTTCTGCATGTTTGACTCATTCCTGTGTATATGAATAGTTTGCCTATAATCCTGTGGAACTTCATTTTCTGGCAGATGAGTCTCCATTAATTCCTAAAACCCTGAGCAACAACAGAATTGCTTTGCAGTGTTAGGGGGAGAAACATTACAATAAAAATGAAGCATACTTTTAATTATCTGTAGTCATTTGGATGAAATCTATAATGAGCTTGATAAATGCTGATGCTCTGGGCATCAATTTTTCAAATGACAGTAGAACCAAAAATATCGGGAAAGGCATTGTTAGCTCCGACTGCACAATATTTTTGAGGTCTTGGTTCGTAGGAATAATTAAAATGACTTATGTAAGATAAGTGTCATATCTCTGTCAGCAACTAAATGTTAAATGTTATTATAAACTAATTACTTCCTTGGATTGAAAAGAAAATTATAATTTTGTGTCTTAACTGCTGAAAGATGGTGTCTGATCCATTTCTCACCCCCAGTCTTTAGCAGCATGTCTTCAGTGACTTCAGTGCCAGGAGATGTCCTCAAAATGGGTGAGACACAACTTCGGACCCCTGGGCTACCAAAAACCTTGTGGCAGCGAGAAGTCAGGATCTGTTTCTGATGTTAATCAAGTCCTAAAGAAACAAAAGAAGAAGCAGTTGATGCTTTGGGGTTTGTCTCTGTGTTTCTGACCACAGGCTTGTGGCTGGAGAGAGGAGGAGGGATTCTGGTGCCTCAGCCCTGCTCCTGCCCTCCCTTCCCACATCCACAATTCCCACAATTTTTCTCCTTTTTAACAGTGTCGTAATAAACCTCTGGATGTAAGAGATGGTGAAAGGAGGGCTGTGGAGGAATAATGTAGGGAATAGGGGAGGCAATGGGAAGATGATGAAGAATGGTTAAGGTAAAATGCAGGGAAATAATTAATGGGCAAGAAATCATCCACCATATAAACTCACTTGTTGCTTGGTGCATCAGGCCCATTGTTTTGTTCTGGATCATCTCATCCTAGTTTTATGTTGTATCTTGAAGCAGAATGAGTTAGGAATGAGCCATCCTCTTCTGAAAGTGTAGCCTAATGTCACTTGAAATAGCACTCCAGGCTTCCCGGGTCACCTGAAGTGCCATGTGCCAGCAGCTGCTGCAGTGTTTGGGGTGCCCTCCCCTGTTGAGGGGCTGAGACAGTTGGTACAGGGAGGGAGGAACTCCCTGTCTTTGAGGACGTGCTTGTTTCAGAAATGGTTCAGCAAACCTAGGAACTGGTGCTGCCAGCAGAGCCAGACAGGTTGTGTTTTACTGGATCAGAATAGTGTCTACAGGACTCCATGAGCTCCTGCAGCTTTGCTTGCTCAGGTAAGAAGAACCACATGAGCATTTAGTCACGTACAGGTTGCTGAGGCAGTGGGAATCTTCCTGACTGCTTTTCTGTCCCAGTAAACTTGTTCTGGGCACTGGAATCAAAGGTCTCTCCGCAGGAGGAGCCCTCAGAGCTGTGATCGCTGCCATGAGCTCAGCACAGGCCCAAGGTCTGCAGCTGCAGGCTTGTTGTGCTACCAAATTAATTGGTCTTCGTGGAAGTCACTGCTTTAATTGGGAAGGGAGAATGTCAGGAGAGAATGGGAACATCCTTGTGAGCTCTAGTTTAATCTCAGTCTCTGCTCTGCATTGATCTTCCATTCATGGAGGATTTGGGGAGCAGTATTTTGGGGAGGTGTAACGCGTTTCTCCTCTTCATGAGTTATTTCCTTAGGATTGGCCACTGTTGGAGACAGAATAGAGGACTAGGTGAACCTTTGGTCTGGCAACCTGCAGCCCATCTTATGGCTTTTGGATCCGTTTTATGGCTTTTGAGGACGTGAAGCAGATTGAGACTTACACACAGATTTTGCACAAAAATGCCCTTACACAGCTCTGCCCTCTTCCTCCACTCTTTGAAAGGGTCAGTGAGAGGTACAGTGAGGTGCAAGGTAAAATGAAGGTGTATCTCTACAACTCCCTGGTGTTCTGCAAGTGAAATGTGAGTGCAGCCTGCTTAGAGCAAGTGGTTCGTGCTTGTGGCAAGGGGAAAATCATGGGTTTGGTAAAATGAAAATACTATTTTATGTTTCAACAAATAGGCAGAAATGGCAAGACAGCTTCATTGAAATTAAAAATGCAAATGCAAGCCTATAGGCACACACCCAAAAGGAGGAACAAGGTACAGAGAAGATGTAATTGTTGGTTGGAGTCTAAGAATAAACCTAAGCTCAGTGACTTTTCATTACTCTAAGAGCCTTCTTCCTAAAAATATTGCAGATGCTTGCAATAACCTTTTGTAGTCCCACAGCGCTGTTTGCATTTTGTCAGTTATATTTAATAAGTTCTGATTTTTCACTGGAATTATTTAAGTTTCTGTGCTCATAAATTTTCCATGTTAAGACTAGTCTTCTAGATTGTTTTAAATAGAATTCCGTGCTAGTTTGGAAATGTTAGTTTGGAAAGTACAGTTAGACAATTTGCCCAATGACATCTGCTCAGCAGCATAATTTTACTCAGCTGGCAATGACATATTTAATTGAACAAGACATTTCAAATGAAATTTGACAGCTTTCCAGCCCAGTATCTTCGAATTTACTATTTAGTGAAAATACGCCATCCTAGAAGCGCTACAGGGCCCTCAAAGAATTTGTTTTATGAAAGGCAGTGCTGTGATGTTGGAAAATAATGCATTAAAATATCATGTCTGCCACTTGTGATATATGTGCTTTTTAGCTTCTGCAACATCTCAATGTTTTCTAGTGAATCTTTTGAGCCTTGATTTTACGGTGCTGTGTTCCCTACATCTGTAACTCCCGAGCTGTATTAGACATGAGAGATCAGGATGTTATAAAAAGCCCTTAGATTATCTTGTACAAGTTTTAGTGGAAACATAATCATGAGAAGTATGCTTTTCATCAGAAACCACGGTATTGTCATCTGAGGAACAGATCCATGGAAGGGGAGCCTTCCAAAGCCGCCGTGTCAGTCTTTATCTTGCCAAAGCCAATTCAGAATACCCAGTCTTTGTTTGGGTTCAGCCTCCAGTGTAGCAGTGCACGTTACTTCTGATCTTTGCTGTAGACACTTCAGAGGTGGAGTAGTTCAGAGTTATTTCCATCATTTGCTCTAACTTTTGGCACATTGCCTCAGGATTTCACAGTCACTTCCATTACCCTCAGTTGAAAGTACTTCATGTAGCTCACGCAGTAAAGCGTCTCCAAAGCAGGCCTAAATGTACAGAATTGTGTTTTCCTATCAAAAGTGAGTCATTTCTCTGTCACTGACAACAATTTATGGCCTGTGTTATTTAGGAGCCTTTCCTGAAGCATTTGCTTTTCATGCCATCCTGCCTGGCTGAACCAGTAACATGATTTCTATTGATCCACTGCACAGGGAAGCTCAAGGAGGTGACATGAAATATTCCTCACAAGGACAGTTCTGAGAGAAGTGCTGAAAAGTGTCAAATGCTCCTCTGGTATGTGAGGGTTTGTTGGTGAAAAACAAAATCCGATCTTTGAGGTTAACATGGGTGGGATACAGGGAATCCAGTCCTGAGTTTGGATTTTGGGGTGCATGAGATTGAGCAGTTCTAGTCAAAGCTCACACAAGTCAGAGGGCAATGAAGATGGGGAAGGGCCTGGAGGGGCAGCGTGTGAGGAGCAGCTGAGGGCACTTGGTGTGTTCAAGTGGAGAAGAGGAGCCTGAGGGGAGTTGTCACCTCATTGCAGTGACAATTCCTGGGGAGGGGCAGAGGAGGGGCAGCCCCTGATCTCTGCTCTGGGGGGACCAGTGACAGAAGCCAGGGAATGGCTGGAGTTGGGTCAGGGCAGGGGCAGGTTGGATCTCAGGACAAGGTTGTTCTTCTTTCCCCAGAGAGTGTTTGGGCAGTGCCCAGGCTCCCCAGGGCAGTGGGCACAGCCCCAAGGCTGCCAGAGCTGCAGGAGGGTTGGGATGATCCTCTGGGGACAGGGAGGGACTCTTGGGGATGTTCCTGTGCAGGGCTGAGGGTTGGACTGGATGGTCCTGGTGGGTCCCTCTCAGCTCAGCATATCCTGGGATTCTATGAGGTGGTGTCATTCCCTCTCCTGCTGTGTCTCTAATCTCTCTTGTGAAGCCAGAGTGAATCTTGCTGGTCTTCCTTTCCTTCCCCCACACAGGCCACGTGGGTTCCTTCTTCCCTCAATGACCATCTAAGGTGCAGGGCACCAAACACCACCTCATTATGACAACCTTGGAGATTCTGGCCAAGTTTAAGCTGTTTTAGGGAAATAACTTGTTTTTACCCACTTACTTCATTGGGAAACATGGTTTGTTTTCCTCACACTCTCACCACCACGCTGGTTAGCAGTGGTCTCTTCATTAATGTTTTGAAATTAGAATGATAAAACAAATGCTACAGTTTTGGCAAGGAGATGATGTCGTAAACGTGACAGTGAGTGATGGAAGCAGGGTGTGCATCGGGAGCCTGGAACAGCATGGGAGGCCACCAACGGGCTTCATTTCATTTCAGTCTTTTTCTATTGAAGTCTGGGGAGGTGAAACTTATGAATTATTTTCCCAGCAGCTAAGAAACAAGAAAGCTCTCAATCACTTCATGATTGCCAGCCAGGGAGCTTGTTTTCTCCCTCAGTTGTTCAGATTTGTTTTCTTACTCTGCTCTTTGTTTTCCTGTACTCTGCGACCACATGTAGTGGCCAGTCATGAAGGCAGGTTGCTTGCAGGATTTAAAAGGTGTATTTGTCCCCCATCTCTCCCTGTTCCCAGCACATCAGAGAGCAGCAACTGATGACAGTGTTTCAACAAACTGTTCAGAGCTAACTCGGAGCATGGCTTTCACTTTTGATGTTGGAGCATGACGTGTTTATCAGAATTTGCTCCTGGTGTGCCGGGCACTGTTCCACTCATGCAAGGGGATAGGAGTGGACTTTAACACGGACTCCAGTAGACACAGGATTATATGAATTTCTGCATCAAAAGAGCTGGGTAGAAGTACAGAGACATATTTTTCAAATGTAGTGTATGATCTGCTCAAATTGTCTATCTACAGACCATGTGAAATAGGCCAGAGGCTGCTTCCATAGAGTTACTATTGAAAATTTGGATGCTTGGCTGATTTCGTGGCTATTATAGTTTTATTTTGCTCCCATCTTTTTGTCTGAATTGTTGTGCTAATTAAGCTCTGCAAATTTCAATCTCTCAGGTTCTTCAGTTATGACATTGCAGTCCCTCTATGGCAGCACACTGGAGTGTAGCAGATAGGATATTATGTAGTGGGAGACATTCAATGGGAAAATGTCCAAAAGCATTTCAAACCACTTAAGATAATTAAATAAGGGGAAAGAATGTGGCGTGTTTTAAGAATATGAGGTGGTTTTGTGAATAGGATGATGGTTTGTGCTTGTGCATGGGAAACTCATTACCCACGCTGCACTCATTCCTTATATTGTAATGAGAAAGAAGAATTGAAAAATGCCTCTGTGAATATCACCTTTGTGAGCAGCAGGAAATTCTTGCACTGAGACCACGACTGCAGAGGCAGAAGGTTTAACAGACTTGTTTATTCCTCTGGATTTCCCCGTGAAAAAGTGCAGCAATTGAAGAAATAACAACTAATTCCAGTGTAAAGGTCAAAATGACCTGAATTGAGGTGCTTAAGAATTAATGGAGTGGGCTGGTGTCAGTAGGCAGCAGTTTAAATGACACTTTTTATAACTGCCTGTGTGTTATTCTGTTTCGCTCTCCTCGCTTCCCCCACACAGGCGAGGTTTAAAAAGCATCGCCGGAGGGGTTTTAATAAGGGTTTGTGTAAAAGAGCGAGGCAGCACTTGGAGGGGGCAGAAAACTGGCACTTTCTCATTTAGAAGGATTGAAGGAGAGCAAGAAGTCCCAGTAAAGGTCAGCTGTGTGTCTGAGCTGCAGGCAGCACACCTGAGGAGACGGGAGGCACCGCTCTCAGGGCTGGGTCAGCCGGGCACTGCCGGGTCCTTGTTGGCATCGCTGCTCCCACAGAGTGGGCAGGGCAGCTCACTGTCATTGTTTAAAAAGTCGTAAGAGTATTTAATGTTCTCCCTACAACAGCAGTTCTTAAAGTAGTGCAGCAATTCAAATCAAAGGCAGAGGTAAGCAGGAAATCAAATTTCAGAGCATAGAAAAGTGCGCGTTCCTCTCTGAGGCTCAGAAGGTTCGCAGCACCTTTTCTGTACCCTTGAAAGCAACCCTGTGAAACCACATGGCCAAAGGGTGCATTGCTGTGATGTTGAACCCCAGACCAGAGATCAGAGAATCACAGAATCATTTGATTTGGAAGGGACCTCAAAGATCATCTTGTTCCAACCATGGGCAGGGGCACTTTCCACTATCCCGGGTTGCTCCAAGCCCCGTCCAGCCTGGCCTTGGACACCTCCAGGGGTAGGACATGTTCACGTGTGACTATGTGATTTGAAACAAGGTTTAAAAGGACAATTAGGAGCAGCATTTCCAAACCTTTCCACAGGATGAGGACTTGCAGGAATGAAAATCAGGTTGCAGACCCCAGGGCTATGAGCCTTGCAGTGCATCTGCAGAGTCCCCAGGCCTGTCAAACCCCAAAATCAGAGTCAACAAGGCTCCAGCTCAGATATGACCCTGCTTTACACCTCCAGGAGCTTCAAGAAAAAACACAGTACTGCTTTTAGAAATTGCTTATGATGTTAATATTTCAGCAATGGGATTTTAGCTGTGTCAAGTTCCTGCTTCTCTTTACCCCCTGTGAAATTCCAAGTGAATGGCAGTGGGCAGATGATGCCACATCCCCGGGGTGTGTGGGTTGTATGCACAGAGTGAGAACCCAAGAGAGGCAGCCCAGGCCCTTGGTTGCTCTCCCTCACTAACAGACAGTGCCAGCAGAACCAGGGATTTATTTTTTGTAAAAACTCGAGTCTCTCCTGCCAGCTCTGATTCCCTGCTGCAGCAAAGGTCGAGTTTTATGCTCCGTGTCATGCCAGAGCAAGGCACAGCCCTGCTGAGATGTGTCACAGTGAGACACACCACCCAGGGTGCTGAAGAAACCTGTGCCAGCGCATCCAGCCATCCTGCTGCGTGGCTTTGGAGCAGAGCTGTTGACTCTCAGCTGCTGAGTGTTACTGCAGGGCAGCTTTGAGACACTTGTGGATCCATTTGGGTGGATAACAGTGGTTGTGTCTTCCCCCTTATATCTGTGTGGCAGGTGGAGGGCCTGGAACAGGGGGGGTGACCAAAGAATTTTGATCCTGAAAGACAGACTGAAAGCCAAGCCTGTGTGCTGTTAAAAAGGGATTTATTCCTTAGGCTTTTGTCTCACATTTTCTCCTGTATCACCAAGGGAAACCTCAGTGTCTGCCCCTACTGGGATGATGCTTTGATTTTTCCTGAGTAGCTCTGACATGAGAAGTGCACAATTCTTGTCATTTTTTATAGCCTGATATTCTACACTCAGTACCTGGATGGTTAAAGGGGAATTTGATGATAATCTGCACCTATCTGAATGATGTATGCACCAAGAAGGAAAAAAGATTGTCTCGGCTAATGAAAGAAGGGGACTAGAAAAGGCTGAATATTGGGAAATGCACCATGGCAGTAACATCTGCTGGAATGCAAAGTGATCTCCCTTTGCAAGTGGTGGGCTCAGCATTGCTCCTGACACTTGAGGCTGGATGAGACAGCACTTGATTTGCTCTTGGCTTCCAGGGAGGCCCTCTATGATCCACTAGATTTTTTTTCCATCTCTAACTCCTGTGACTGTCTGTCTCCCTCGCCCTGAGTGATGAAATATCATTATAACCTTTTGAAATAATATATCGGTGCCTGGAGAGCAGAGGCTGATTTTCTCATTTGCAAGTGAGAGGCAGTGTGTTAAATTACCATTCCTGTCATTAAACTGAGCGAGTAAAAAAATCTGATGTGTTTAAATCAGGACATTTTGCCCCTCCCCAAACAAACCACCAAAGATTTCACCTTGTGGGGGTCTGGGAAGGTGAGGATTAGAAGTTTAAATAACATTCATCATATTCCCTGAGGGTTCAGTCACTGGGAGCTTGCTTGACACCTGAAAATGTTTCAGCACATCTGACATGTGAGCTTTCTACTCACTTGCAGAGGGTGAGGAAGCCTGTGCTGTGCCTGTCATAGATCAGGAGGCATAAAACTTATCCTTCTGGGCCATCAAAACTTCTTCTTGTTAATTTGGCTCCAGGAAATTTGGCCCCGAGCAATTTAGTCTAGTGGAAGGTGTCCCTACCCATGGCAGGGGTTTGGAACTGTAGATGAATTTTAAGGTCCCTTCCAACCCAAACAATTCTGTGTTTCTATGTAATGTGAAAAAATTCACAGTGCTGACAAAAATAGTGACTAAGTACAGGAGTGATTTTACTCAAGAATTACACTTCTGCATTTTGGAGCATAAATGAGAAATCTGTGATGTTATTTCAACTGATTTTTTTTCCCATATCCAGCAGCTGATGCAGTTCCCTGTAGCATTTGTTTCTGCCTCTTCATGCAGGGCAAAATATTGATAATCATCTGGTACTGCTGAGCATGGTGGCTGGCAACATTTGAAACCCCAGACATGGTGATGAATTGCACTACGATACATTAATGTTATTTTGATCCCTGCTCTTTCAGAATTACATTGATCCAATTAGGTTAAGTAGCTTGCCATCTAAATTAATTTACTTTCCTCTATTAATCTCCTTTACTCTGGGTCAAAACCAGAAATGTAAATCAATCTATTATATTGCATATCTTTGGGAGGGTAATTAAATTACCTAATAGGTACATATGCTGGATGCATTGTTTGGTGTGTTAAACATTATTGCCATGATTGGGAAGTGAAGTGGGGCACGCTCACTAGTGGAATTTGAGTGCTTGTTACACTTGATTTTCATAACCTTTCAAGACATGCCTTGCTGGCCCTGGGTACTAACACTATGTACAGCTTTTAAGATATTAAACACTTGGAAAGTGGGGATAACAGCTGCTTTCTCTGCCAGAAACTGTTGGATTCCCTGGCAGCTTGTCTCACAGAGGTCCCCAACCTCTGTGGAGGGGGGAAAACATTTCCTCTGGCTTGCTCTCAGACTATGTGGCAGGAGCACAGATGTCTCAGCAGTGATATCTTCATTACCCAACTGAGGGAGTGTTAGTGCAGACTCCTGGAAACCTGCCTCGTTTTCCCAGTGGCACGTGGAATCACAGAATCATAGAATGGTTTGGGTTGGAAGGGACATCCAGGATCCATGGGCAGGGACACCTTCCACTATCCCAGGCTGATCCAACCTGGCCTTGGACACTTCCAGGGATGGGGCAGCCACAACTTTCTCTTCTACATTAGGATGTACCTTTTCTTTTCTTAGCTTAGTCAGTGGGACTCCACCACCTCGGTGCTCACACTGGGAATTCTCATGTTCATCCTGTATTTTCAGGGTCAATAGCAGACTTTCATCCTGAGAGGGAGATGGATGGCGGCTACACCAGGAATTTGTTTTCCTGCTGCATTTTCTCGCTAGTAAATAGAACTGTCCATGTAAGGCTCAAACAAAAATGAAGCAGTGCTGTAAGGGAACGACATCCAGTGGCTGGAAACTGACTGCTGGAACAGCTAAAATAGATGAAAAGTGCAGTGTCTTTAAGTTGGGCTCAGTTAACTGCTGAAAACCTGCCGGGTTTGTGGCACTTCCTTTATTACGGGAGATCTAAGCAGGGGCTCTTTACAGTAAGAAAATGGATTTGGCTCCTTCACTGTCATTGTAGCAGAAGACAAATTGGGGTGTGCTGACCCCTGTAATGGGGCAGGTCAGGCTGCTGATCACAGCGCTCCCTTCTGGTGTTAAAACCTGGGCATCTGTGAAATATTTGCCAAATCTGTGCCTGAGGGCAGAAGGAACAGCAGCAGAAGGGTCACCTTGATCATCATTGCTGTCAGACACTTCAGAAATAGCAGAGCACAAAGCAAGTGTATTGCTTAGTCACTTTGCCCTTGTGCTACATCTGTTACCCTTGCCTGCATTTGGTCCCATTAAATAAAAATCACTCCCCTCTCCTGTATGAAATCCCACTTCCAAACAGTGCACAGGAAAACTCTGTTGGCTTCAACAATGGGATCTTGCCTTTACAAAGGTAATTAATGCCTGCTAAGTGCAGAACTTAACAGCTTTGTTATATAAATATTAATGGTCATTAAGAAAGCAGCTGGTCTTTGTGATAATGAGACAGTAGGAAACATAGAGGGACTTTTTACAAGAGCATGAAAAATTTAAAATTTAAAGTGAGAAGCTGTGCTTGAATATTCATGATATTTTGCTGCGGTTTCATCTTTTGCCTTGTCACTTCCTCCTTATTTTCTTTTTATTTCTTTTCTCCTTTTTTCTTTTTTAGTTTTTTATTTTTTGGTATTGCTTCATTCATCTATTTTTTTTCCTGTCTTAAGACAGAGGCTTTTAAAGATGGGGTTTCTCTCTAATAAATGTTTGTACAGCTCCTTACACATCTGATCGAGCCGGTGGATATTAATGTGGTCCAAATTAATCAGTAATGAAAGTGAAATGCTTGTTAATGTTCTAGTTTTAATGTTTATACAAAGCTCAAGAAACGTGCACCAGGTCTGTGTAATGGCTCACACCAGTATATTTGTAAGAGTGCAGCATTAACCAGCTTGAAATAAAAGGAAGGGCCTGGTTTGTTTAAATGAACGACCCCAGGGAGAAACACATCTTGGAATAGAACAGAAAGAACAATGTGAAATGCAGAGGCAAAGATTTTCAATATTCCACGCTCTCCAGTTTTCTAAAGTTGATGGTGGCATTTATCTTTTGGGTCCTCTATATTGTGTTTTTGCATTTCACTGGAATATTCGGAAAAACTCGAATGCAGTTGTGTTGAAGAGCTCAGCTCAAGACCTATGTTTAGGAGTAAATTTAAATCCTCCTGGCTTTAGAAATGCTCTTTAGATAAGAAGTTGAAAAACAGATCAATAGCTGGAATTTTATTTTTTTTTCAAGGCAGATGCAGCTTTCCCTGTTCCACGAGTTTACTACTAAAAGAGAAGTTTTTATAGTTGTCACACACATGCCCATCTCTGGAGATTTCTGGGAAATGACAATACCAAGTCAAAATGTTTTATCTCGCTGCCAAAAGCAGGAGGGGAAGTGTGGAGAGAATGGGAACAAAATACCTCATCACAGACATGGTCT
Source organism: Pitta sordida (assembly GCA_013390025.1). NCBI lineage: Eukaryota > Metazoa > Chordata > Aves > Passeriformes > Pittidae > Pitta > Pitta sordida. The sequence goes on from WEKX01014289.1 coordinate 168,206, forward strand.
TTCACAGTCTCCTGGTACATCGTTTTGTTAGATTTCCATTCCTGAATATCCTTTTCAGAGTAAATCCAGTGCTCTGACTTCTGTGATGTCCGTGAAATGTTTTCCCTTGAGCGTCAATGGAAGAAGTTTGTTTCATTCACCAGGAGCTAAATTAGTCTTTGGGTGGTCACTTGCTGATGAATACAACAGATTAAATTGTAAAAGATCTAACCCAGGGAAAACATTTTCCTGTTCAGCAAACCACCATTACTTAGCAAGACTCCAAACACCCAGATTTCCCATTCAATGTAAAATGTGTTGAAAATGACATGGGATATACAACACTGAAATGTTCTGGCACCTGGAAAAGAAAACTCTGGAAACTTGTTGTCCTTTCACAATTACCCCAGGAAGTGCTGGTGCTCGTGTCCTGCAGCTTCGATATCTGGAGTTCTGCTTTCCCTGGGATCAGTGCCTGGCTTTGATTGCTGCCTCAGCCAAGGACAGAATCAAGGGGATGTGAATATTCCTTAATATTCCGTGTGCTCTGTGTTTTCCAGGGGCCTGTTAAGCAGCAGCTTCACAGAGACACATTATCTGGAGGACGGCACTGACGTGGTTCTCACACGCAATTCCACGGTAAGGTTGGTGTTCCATGGGCTGCCGAGGCCTCGTCATTAAACCCCAAAGTGTTCTCTGCCAGCATCTGGGATGAAACAGCTCCATGTGTAATCTCTTTTTATTGTTGCCTTCAGTGTCTTTTAGGCTGTTGTGATCCTACAATGAGTTTTTAGAGAGGCGCTTTAAAGGCAAGATGTGGGGCTTTCACCGGGGGACTTTTAAATTTTGTAACATTTTCCCCTTCTTGGAAATATTCCCATTAAATTTTGATCGTTACTGCAGCCATTGATTGGTTGTGGGGGAAAACCCTCATTCTGTGAGCAAAACCCCCCCTAAATATCTGATTTCCATAGTGCAAAAGCTCAGGGCAGATGTTTGAAGGATGGCTGGACTTTGAGAGAGGGGTCAGTTGGTTTGGTTGATTTTTTAAATTAAATATATATAAATATAGTTTATACCCACATATGTATGTGCATATTTCTGTACATATATATGTGTATAAATAATGCATGATAATAACATACTGATAAAAATATGTGTATATTTATGTACATATATATATAAATATGGCCTGTTAAAATAAGTAGTTAAACCTGCTTTATATAAATAATAAACCCTTTAAGGCAGTAATGGTTTTGTCCTCTGACAGCATGAACGCCTTAATTAGGAATAATGCAGCAAGCCATTTTAATTACCAAGCTAATCTTTAGCTGCCCAAATCCTCTAAAGTATATGTTATGTTATTTATTTACTGACTCTGTCAGCAGAGGCATCAGGCTTTGTGTTCCTCCCCATAATGGGCCTTGCTGGTATCAGTGAAAGGAATTATTTCTAAGCAGAACATCTTAGTTCTGAAAAAGCATCTTTATTGCAGCTCCAAAGCAAAGCAATCATTTTGAAAGCTTTCAGTGCTTTCATTGTGCTGGCTGCTCGTATCTTCTTCAAAATCAGCTTGGCAGAAAATAGTCATTTGTTTCAGAAGCAGGAAGGCTGCAGAGACTCCCGAAGGAAGTCAAAGGAAATAAATGAAGCACACGAGTCTTTTAGAGGTTTACCGACATTAACATGAATATGTGGACAGCTGATGGGAGAGTTTGCTTTCTGAAAAAACATCTGTTTGCATAACGGCAGTGAGGCCTGATTAATGACTTTTTTTTAAGGTTTTTTTGGCTTTTTTGAGGAAGATCAGGGTATTCATTTTTCATTAAATTCTGCAGTATGGTTTAGCAAAGATAAGTCTCTGCGATTTTATTTTTATATCTTTTCTTCACTGAGGACATCAATACAGTCTGGAGTTGAAACCAAATCCGATTTTCTATTGAAAAGTTGCTTAGTCCAATCCTGCTTAGAGGTCAAAGCGAGTCAGGTTTGTGGAGCTGTCGTTGGAAGAGGTTCTCTAGCACATGAGTCAGTGTTTCTTTATCTGATTTACAGCGCTTGAAAAATTGTCACAAACTGGTATTTATGAAATGATCTCAAGCAAGAGTCGAGTATTGTTCCAAGTATGACAAATCAGCCTTGGTAAATATTTTTAGGGGGTCATCCATTTTATGTAATAGTTTACAGGAATAAAAAGATTTGATAGGAGTTTAAAAAAAAAAAAAAAAAAGTCCTACAATTCAGTGGAGTTACTGAGCTAGAAATCAATTTTCTCCCAGTCCCGTTGCAGGCCATGGTCTGATAAGTTTACATTTTCGATATTGAACTTTGGCATCACATGGCAGGTGGATCTCAGGGAAACTGTGAAATGGGCCACAACGAGGAGCTCAGACTTAATAAAATGACAAGGTGTATGTGGAGAGGGAAAGAAATCGGGAGCTTTGCCATAATTCGTTCTTTGATAAAGACAGCTGGAGCACAGCAGCAGCTGGGAGGGGACAGATAGCAGCTCCCCGTCACACTGGGCACTGTGCTCAGCACTCCTCACGCCAAACCCAAAGATTGTATCTCTGAGGGCTCTGAGCTGCACCTCTGCCTCCTGCCTACTTTAAAAAATGAGAGTGAATCTGTTTGTTTTGGGGTTTAACCTGTTCCAGGGTTAAACCTGTGTGAGTCAGTGATGAGGGGAGACGAGTCGACTTTTCCTCTGTCTCATGGACTGGATGAATGTAACTACAATATTGAAATAAAGTGTAATAGTGCACTCACACTGAAAACTTTGGCCTTCATGGCAATTGTGACTGAAGCAATCCTCACAAAAACATCAGTGTCTGACACCTGCCTTTCTATTGCGGCTTTGTCCTTGCAAATGTGTCCTCTTTATGAGGACTGATGATAAAAATACCCGAGAAGAAAACACTATCACCCTGTTCCTGTCATTTGTTTCACTGAGAAAAGCTGCTGAGATTTGTATTTAGAAAGTCATATGTGGCTGCTCTGTGTTCATGCTGGAAATAAAGATGTTCTAAACAAGCATTTTTCATGGTATAACCTTATTTGCAGGAAGTCCATGTCTGAACCATTCCATCTTGCCCAACATTTTCACGGCCTTTTTTGCTTCCTTTACCAAAATCAAGGTGGTCTTTAGAACTCTGCTGCGTGAGGCTTTGTAAGGGAAAAACCACGGCCCCAAACTGAAAAGGTTAATTAATGCAGCTGGCTGGATGTGAATGAACCAAGTAATAAAAAGGCACAGTGAGATGACTGTCAGGTTGAAGCAGGAGTGATAACTTGCCTTTGCACTAATAAGAGAGGAACCTTTTAGAGGAGTGTTTTCAGTTTGCAGGTGGCATTCAAAGGAGCCCTGAGAGGAGAAACACTGGACGTGACACAGCCACTGCTTCGCAGCCAGTCACATAATTGGGACTGTAATATAACCTTTAGTCAACAATAAAATTAGCCTTGATTCCAGACTGATATGTGTATGTCCTGAGAAACTATCTCTGTTGTGGGCTCCTTTTGCAAGCAGTGGATTATTAAAGAAATACAATAACCAAGCCACAGAATGAAATTGGGCTGTTGCCTCTCAAAATAGAAGCCACTCTTATCCTTGGTTGTTCTTAATAACTTGCAGCTCCTTGCCTGGGTAATTCAATAACAGGTTCCTGCTCCAACCTGTCTCCCCTCTATGGTTTTTTGTCAAACTACTTTGCTTTTTATACTTTTCCTTGCACTTAGCTACCTCCTAATGGAGGCAGTTGTAAATGCCCTTAAAGAAAAATGGGTGTCTATAGAAAGCAGTTAAATGTGGCGGCAGGTTTTTCGTCTGATTAATTTTCTAAAATACCCATTGTAGCTTTAAATAAATAACACGGGAAAAAGTGGTCAGTCACGTGAATTTAATACCGTTGACCTTAAAAGAAAACCAACACAAAACAAAACAAAAAACCTCCTGTAACCCTTTGGGGTTTAAGAAGCACCCAAAGTTTCCACTTAGGAACAATTTGGCCTGTTAAGCCCAGTGAATATTTGTGGCACATGAAAGGTACTGTCAGTGTGATTTGGGTGCTGTAGCCTGAAATTGATAATCACTTTGAAATAAAGGGGATGGAAACAGGTAAATAAAAAATAAATAGAAAGCAAAGACTATTTATGACTATTAAAATGTTTTCTCTTTTTTTGCCCTCAGGGTCACTGCTATTACCATGGCAATGTGCAGGGGTACCCTGACTCCTCTGTCAGCCTCAGCACCTGCTCTGGACTCAGGTGAGCCAATGTTGAAGTAATACTTGAGCTCCTAAAGAAACCACCAGAGCACACTGAGGTTTGGGGCTGCCTTTTAATGAATGTGTCAGTACTGGTGAAGGCTCTGGAGCACAAGTCTGGGGAGGAGCAGCTGGGGGGACTCAGCCTGGACAAAAGGAAGCTCAGAAGGCCCTTATCAGTCTCTACAACTCTGGGAGGAGGTTGGGGATCAGTTGCTCTGTTTTCCTGGTAGCAAGTCACAAAATGAGAGGAAATGGCCTCAGGTTGTACCAGGAGGTTTAGATTGGATATAAGGGAACATTTCTTCACTGGAAAGGTTTGTCCAGCCCTGGCACAGCTGCCCAGGGAGGTGGTGGATTCCCCACCCCTGGAGGGATTTAAAATCCAAGTGGATGTGGCACTTGGGGGCATGGGTCAGTGGTGACCTTGGCAGTGCAGGGGCACAGCTGCCCTCAATGGACTTAGTGGGCTTTTCTGACCTAAACTGTTCTATGAGTATATCCATTTTCCAAATGTTGGTGCAATTTCTAAATAATTTTTCCTTTATTTGCTCTGAAGACGTAAAAGATAAACAGGTAACAAAATTTGGGAGCTTTTCTAATTGACATCCACTCTCTGGCTGCCCATCAATTTGGGAGCTTTTCCAAGAGACATCCACTCTCTGGCTGCCCATCCCTCTTTATGCCATTTGCAGTGACGTGGTGCTTGGCACAGTTTTGGACTGGCTGTGCCCAGTGGCCTCCCAGTCCTTGTACCCAAAAACTGTCTCACCAGTGAGGTCAGGGCTGCTTTGCAGCTGTGAAATCTCCCATTGTCCAGCAGCGTCACCATTAGGAGAGATGGCTTTATAAATCTATAAAATCATCTGTTCTGTGATAAATGAAATATACTCAGTTGTGGAGCTCAACGAATTGCATCCATGGCAGGAATGATGCTCAGCAGCAGGAATTTAGGTGCTTTTTAAATGAAGAGTAGCAGATTCCCATTGCCGTTCCTTGAGAAAGGAACGGGCTTGCAACATTTTAAGTACACAATGGACACAGTTCAGGAAACAATTACTTGGACAATCAGAGACTGGTATTTACTCACAGAGCTGTTCCAAATCACAGTAATTAACTGTAAATTGGCTTTAGCGTTCTCCCTGGAAAACCCAGTTTCCCTGTCAGATTTCCAGCTGTCTCAGCCTTTTCGGGGTTTCATTTATCTACAAACAGCATGAGAAGCTGGAATGTTTTCTCCCTTGATTTTTCATCTTGCGCAATAGTGGAATTATCAATGCTTTTATAAGGGAGCTCTGGGACTGGCAGCAGCAGAGACAGCAAAGAGTTGGTTCACCAGGATCCCTCTCCCTGTGGGAATGACCCATTTGCTGTAGTGCTTGGGATTCCTTTGGCTCATTCCCACACAGAGGGGCTTTATAGGTTCTTCTGTAGGAATTCGGCGTCTTCCACACGTTTATCTGTTTAACCCTTTGACAGGACCGTGCCGGTCAGTGTTCACTTGTCGTTCTTGCTGTAAAAATATATGCGAAATTTAAAATTATATGGGAAAATATAATCCAGTGCTCTCGGTATTTTAAAGGGATGACAATGCTGCAAGGTCCACAGGGACCACCTTGCACCTTGTGGGAGAAGGTCTGCACTGAAGTCTTTGTTCCAGAGCTACCTGAAAAATTAATAACTCTCCAGAGAAAATACTCTCCTGCACATTAGAATCATTTTCTTTCTTCTCTAATGTGCTCTTTTTTACAATTGTTCAGCTCACAGAGCCGATTCCCAGTTTTAGGTAGTCAGATATGTCAAGGCAGCATGTGCTGGCAGTGACATTTTTCTCTCATCTGGCACTAGTGCAGACAAATCCCCAAAGCACAAGCTGACAGTATTAGGCTCCTTCTCCACAGGAAAAACAGCAGCAGCATCTTTTTTGGTGGAAAGTTTCTAAAGTTTCCTTTGCAATGCCTGTTTTGTTCTAGTAGGGGATCAAGTGGGGATTGTTCTCGATGTTTGTGACCATTGAGCTGCTGCATTTGCTGCTGGGGCTGGGAAATAGGGTGTCCCTGAGAGAGAACAGTTTGTGATAAGGGTGCCTGTTGACCTAGTCCATAAAACCATTTTTACAGCCTGATAGACAAGGGTAGTAACTTCCAGACATTGTCTGTGCTTGAGCATAGAATCACAGAATGATTGGGGTTGGAAGGAACCTTAAAGCTCACCCGGTTTCAAGCTCCTGCCATGGGCAGGGACATCTTCCACTACCCCAGGTGGCTCCAACCTGGCCTTGAACACTTCCAGGGATCCAGGGGCAGCCACAGCTTCTCTGGGAACCTGTGGCAGGCCCTCACCGCCCTCAGGGAAGAATTTCTTCCTAACAACTAATCTAAATCTACCTTCCTTCACCTTAAGACCATTTTGCCTTGTCCTATTCACTACATGCCCTTGATGTTCACTAAAAGGTTTCCAAATGCACTGTCAGCTCCTTGAACCATCCAGGCCTTCTCAGCAGAACTGATTAGGAATAAAAGACTGGGGTCCTGTGAGATCCCAAAGTAGCTTCGTTAACATCCTGAGCAATCCTGCCAAATATTGTTGCAATGCATCCCACGAAAATTTGGGTGGAAGGATCTAGTTGAAGGTGTCTCTGCTCATAGCAGAGATGTTGGAACCAGTTGGCCTTTAAAAGGTCACTTCCAACCCCAAACCATTCTTGGATTCTTTCATTTGCTGCGTGTGATACAATCTGAAATAATATCAAGAGAAATAAGACAGTTCAAAAATACCTCAGGGCTTATTTTGCTGGCAACTTTATTAGCTTGAAAGAATAGTATGGGATGGGATAGGATAGGATAGGACAGGATGGGATTATGTACTTGCCCACCAACTTGCTGGAACAGGGACTCCTGTTTTTTCCATGGCATGATAAAGACTGCAAGGTGCAGGAGTAGAGACATAAGACACTGTGAGGTCACACAGCCCTGGGTGAGGACAGTCCCTGGAGCAGCTGTGCCGCTGGTCTCGCTTTCAGGGTCCTTTCCCGGCTTTGTGACAGTTTCTAAGTGAATCAGACAAATGTCTCTGTCTCAGTTTCTCCATCTGTGAAGTTCATTTAATGATTTTTACCTACCTCACACAGCTGTTGTGTGGAGCTGAAATGTAAGAGCCTGAAAAACATCTCTGAGAGCAAGTGCACACTGTTAGCTCTGAAATCTCAGAGCAATAATATCCTCCCACCTCTGCTAGACAGGCACTGTGGGCATTGTTTCGGGTGTGGGTAGATGGGAACTGTGTCTTTTCCCCCAGATTAGGAGAGTTCATTAAAAGCCATGAAACCAGTCATAAAGTGTGCTCTGAAGCCTCAGTGCTCAGCAGTAGTCAAAGAGGCAAAAAGGATCACGGGAATTACTGAGACAGAAATAGAGGATAAAACAAGAACCCTCATTACCACTTTATAAATCCATAGGGTGGTCCTGCCTTGAATTCTGCATGCCGTTCTTGTTTTGCACATCTCCATCTCAGAAAAGGAAGAAGGATTATATCCAAAAAAGGTACAGAGAAGGGCAAAAATTATGATCAAAAGTATGGGACAGCTTTTATCCAAGGAGAGAAAATAGACTAGGATTTGTCACCTTTGAAAGGAGATGACAGAGAAACAGGGCACGATGAAACAGGGCTGAATGTCATGCTGAAGGGAGGGACAATCACTGAATATTTTTCATAACTGCAAAATTAGGAGACATCAAATGAAACTTCGGAGCAAAGGAAAGTCCTTTTTTTGTTCAGTAATGAAGCTCTGGAGCTCACTGTCACACGTGGGTGTCAGTGGATTCAAAAAGATGAGGCAATTTGGGAAGGGGAGCTCAGGGAGCCTCTCCAGGGCTGTCAAACCCAGAGATGTCCCTGACACTCCTGCTGTCAGACCTGAGGGTACAAACCATGGGATGATCTTACAGCTCACCCCTGAGTATCTGCTGCTGGCCAAGGCCAGACATGAGGTGCTGAGCTGGAGGAACCTTGCTCTGACCTTCTGCAAGGTTTTCCTTCCAGTGTAAACCTGTGGTTGAGCATTTGAGATGAGCTACCAGCTTGTGAACATGATGTGATTACTCTGTGGTGACGGAAAACCAAGTGTAAAATCTGAAAACTGGTCTGACTAGTTTACATTTATCAGGCAGATTTATCAGGGTGAGAGAGAAAGATGAGTGAGAAGTTGGCTTGGCTCTCTTACACACAGGCACTCAGGTATTCCAGCTCTGTTACATCCTCACAGACATCACATTCAGGCTTCTTCCTTCCTGTAGGAGTACAACAGCATAAATAGTTGGATTGACACTGATAGCTGCCTGAAATGCAGCTTAGAGGAGAGTCTAATCGTGCCATAACCTGTATCCTGCTGGCTTCTCTGGGAGATGGGAACAATGGGCAATCAGGATTTCTGGGGCGTCCATCTGGATAAGAAAGCCAGTTAGCCTGTCACAGCTTGTGGGAAGGTGAAGGTACCTCAAAGTCAAGTCATTTTCTTCCTGTCCTCAGGAAATACACTCTTGTTTATCTGGCTTGGAGGCTCTTCAAGTTTTTAGCAAAAATTCTGGCCTGTGGCCACCACTCACATCTCCTATGATAAATTTGTTTAGACTTGAATGATTTTTCCTTTATTACTTTCTCTGAGTGCAGAATGTAGGAAATCCACCCAAAACTGCATCCTGGAGAGGAGCACAAATCTCCTTGGTCCAGGGCTGGCAGAGGATTCTGGCACAGGGATGTGCAGCTACAGAGGCACCTGCAGTGACCTCTTTGGTGGTGGGAGCTTGAGAGGTGCTCTCAGAAATGCCACAGTAGTTGAAGAGTATAAATCCCACAGGAAACCTTTTCCTTCTGAAACACTAAAATGTGTTTGAGCAGCTTAAGAATCTCTCAGAGTTACCCAGTTCCTAGATAATAAGCCCATTCACACTTATAAAAAGTATTTAATCACTGTCCAGCCTCTTCACCAGCTGCAAGAGTCTGTGTCCAGTGACAGGGATGGGGATGAGGCCCCAGGATGGAGTAGATGCTCTTTTTTATTGGGATTACACAATTCTGGTACACGAGGCTGCCAATACCAAAGCCATCCATTTTCCAATGGTCTGGCTGAACTCCCTGCATCCCAGACACAGGCAGCTGAGGAGGGGATTTAAATGTGACACTCCAGACATCAACTATTTGAAGAAGGAATGGAAGTAGGAAACCAGTGAGAAGGAAAAAAATTACACAAATTCCTCCTGACTCCTCAAGCATGATTTCCCCACAGAAGGGGAGATTTCATCCAAAAGTTGAGTTAGGAGAAAATCCCCGTTGGGCAAAGCGCTGGTTTGGATGTGTTCCTCTCCTCCATACTTTGTGAAAAGCTTTTAGTTCACATAAACATCCCGCGTGGTTTGTCATTTATCTGACCGTGAAACTACTGCAGGATTTTGAGCTTAGCATTAAAAACTCTTCAGTTCCTGGGCTGTCGTGGCTTCTGTGTGCTGGCTGTTCCAGGGGTAAACAGCTCCTGGATCGTGATCACCTCCTGTCCCTCCTGCGACCACGGTGTGCAGGCTGTCCCCAGGCTCCTGCCAGGACAAGGATGAGGGAGGATCTCACCCATCTGCCTGTGCCTCTGCCTTCTCCATCCAGCCTGGTTCTGGCCCCTATTGTGAAATACAAAGTTGAATCAACACTTCTTTTATTGCCACCCTGTTTGCTGCACAGTGCTGTAAAACCCGCTCACTAAATTGGCACCAATGCCAACATCTCTTTCCTTCCTCATTTTTCCCTGCATTCCTTGTGCTGCCTTGTCACCCTCCCAGTTGAGGCCACACGTGACACTTTCTGTGACAACAAAATGACTGTTTCCTGCAACTCAAATGCTGGACATAAAGTTGCATTTATCTCTTTCCATTCTTAACTCCTTGCTTAAATTCCAGGCATGAGAGTGGCAGAGCACTCTGCATTCGCCCTGGACAAACCTGTCCTGCACTGAGAAAGGATGAAGTGCGTGCTGCAGCTGTCCCTGGCCATGACCATGTTTCAGACACTGTTAGAGAATATATTGTCAGCTTCATGAAAGGCTTTGGCTGCACTAAAACCTGTGTGAGTAACGATGTGACTGTGTGAGAACACCTCCACCACTCCCGCAGGCTGTACAACCAACAATGCTACTGCTTGCACCTCCTTTTGAGGTGTTGTTCTTCCTCGATTTGGGTCAGAGTTGTTATTTTAATGGAATCCTGCTGTGCAGTGTAGTAGGATAAGGGTAATTCATTTGTTCTTGTGTTGTGCTCTTCATCAATAGATAATTATCTGTGGTCACTAAAATTCACCCCGTTTTAAAGGTGAAGAACTGAAGAGGTGACTTGCCTTCCCAGGGGCAGATAGAGACAGGAGTACATCTGCTCCAGAGCCCAGCTCCCAATATTCCTCAGTCCTTTAAAGTTAAAGAATGCCCAAACCGTTTGGAAAATGTCTAAATATCAGGTATCCCATTAGAAAAACAGTTGATAGATCATCTTGCTCGTTTATCCCACTGCTATTCATCTGCAACTTATTAAAGCAGCCCTAAAAGTGAAGTTCTCATTCGCCACTTCATTTTTCTGCCTCGTTTGTTTGTTTGCCTGCTTGCTTCCCTGGGAATCTGTTATACAAAGTCCTGAGAATGTCGAATGTGTAAGAAAAATAAATAAAAATGCCCTCTCACTGCGTGGATCACCTCCTGGTGTGGTGCCTGTGGACAAAGCCTGCAGGGAGGGATTGAGCATCGTGAGAACAGCGCTGCAGAGCCCCAGGGCTCCAACTCTGGTACCTATTCACCTGAAACTCCTGGAAATCCGTGGGACAGCTGTGGGATCACCCCCCTTTCCTTTCAAAGCTGAGACAGGAATTGTGAAACGAAGGTTTTTCAGGTGGCACACGAGCAGTGCAAAGTGTTTCATCATGTGTAAGCATGAGGGCCCTCTAATTAATTCCTTACAAACCGAGAACATCCCTCTTGCAGAGGTAATAGAGCTTTTCATTATTATTGTTTAGAAATGAGTATAACTGAGAGCTTCATTAAAACCAAATGTTTAATTGCACTCGTGGATCTCAGGTTTATCGATTGACTGAACAGAGGAGCAGAGTAATATATAATAGTTTCAGGGAATGCTGTCCCAGCCAAGTTTTACTTCAGCATCACAATTTTCTCAGACAAGTATGTGTTGATGGTTTATGTTGGCAGGGCCTTTGCTTCTGCTGACAAGTTGGAAAAGAAAAATCCCATTTATATTTTGAGATTTCCTAAAGCCTGTTGATTTATGAAATACGACTGGTCTTGCTTTAGGTTTTGTTTTGGTTTTTCTTTTTAAGAGAGAGAGGCAAAAAATGGCATTTGACTTTATCGACTGTTTGAATCATGGAATTATTCCATTAAAATTGCATTTCCCTGAGTGAGAGATCTCTGGCAAGTTAAATAGCAATTAATACCAAATTAATTATGTAACTTATGTTTTAGTATTTTTTCTATTGAGATGCAGAGAGTTCTCCCATCTCATAGGCACGTCCCCCATGTGTCCATTTGGCATAAAATGGAGCACAGTAGACAAAGACCAAGGAGTTCTCCATGTGGATGTGGTTGGTTTGGTGCTGAACCCCAGACCAGAGCAGGAATCCTGTTGAGAGGTAGAGTAAAATATTAGCTCAGGCTCAAGACCACACTGGAGCTGCTTCCAGTTGGCCTGGAGCCTGTGAACCACTGTCTGGACATGCTGTATGTATAGAGATTTTTCCTCTCTCTCTGCTACCAGTGATGAAAAAGACAGTGATAGTCTGAGATAGGGTTTGGATTGTGTCTTTCCTTTCCTTTCCTGCTCAGCTTCTGACTTCCCAGCATCTGTATGATTTGGGATTGGGGAAAACACAGATGCCATGAATTAGACACTTGGACAGCAAAAATTGAATAATTTATATTGTTGGGGTTTTTTTCCCTAAAAAAATATTTATAAGCTTGGGAATTCTGGTAATCTTTTCCCTGGTAGATGTGATGGTAGAAATCTCACAGATTTCAGTGGAAGTTGGTCTTAAGGACCATGAACTTTTTGAGTCGTCACAGAGCAGCTGAACCCCCTCTGGGCTTCCTTGTATGAATTCTGGTTGAGGATCTGTAATTTAATACACTATTTGTCACTTTGGAAAACATTGTATTATTTAACATGAATGCTTCCTGAGTACTGGAAAAGTTGCACCACACTTGTACTTTGGGGAATATGGGATGGCTCAGAGGTGTGGGAGAACCCTGTTCAAGAGGGAGACACAGAAGGAAACAGTAGTTATGGGTTTATTTTATTTGCATCAAATTCTTAGCACCCAAAGACTAATAGATATTATTCAGAGCCCCAAAAAAGAAAAAGAAACCACAGCTTTGAGTAGTTACATTTTTAAGGTGCTGTGCTTGGCACTGTCGATGGGGGGGAAAATGCAATTGGAGGAAAAGAAAACCAGTCAAAACCAGAGAGCTGGCCAAGCAAAGTCATATTTGATATTCATTATCTCGTTACAGATGTTCCCAAGCCAAGTGCTGATACCCTGTAGGCAGCACTCAGGGGATCAGTGTGTTTTCCTTTATGCTGCATCTGCAGATTCTCTTTGCCATGGGATTGCTCCATGTCCAAAGGTGGAACTGTCCTTACAGGGCCATGCTGTCACTTGGGACGGGGGTCAGACTGGTATGCTCAGTGAAAACCAAAATTAATCACTCTGCTATATGATCATTTGTCTATCTCTTCTGCAGCTAAAGAAAATGAGGGGTAATGAAATTTGGTTGTTTAGTTATTTTAGACAGTTGCTTGGTATATGAGAGATACACTGGAAAAGTGGAATGGATGTGGCATATTATGGGTATGAACTCCTGAAAATGAGATGCTGGCTTTAAAATGGGGGGGAATAGAGAGAACTCTACCCAGTAAAGGGATCCTAATAAGTCTGTATAGTTAGTTTTTTTGAATGTTTTTTATTTTGCAGTCTCTAATTTTCAAAGTGAATGCTCTAAGAAGGATAAGTTTAACATTAAGAATAAAACCCTTGATGGTTATATGTTGGGTTTGATTCACCAGTACAGAGCTGGCCCATTTCAAACAGTGACTAATGGACTCCTGCCTCCATCACTTGTTCCAGCTGCCTCCCAAATTAAATGATTAATTGCACCAGGCAAAGACAACAATCCTTATTTGCTTGTGCTGGTTACAGAATTGCTGATTACTAGAGTAAAGGGAATATGTTGTCCTAGTTCCCTGGATTCTCTCAGGAATAAGGCAGGTCTGATAATAATTTAGGACTGGGGGTGTAAGGTTACTCAAATCACGGGGTGACCTGCTCGGAGGTCACTCGTGTGTCATCAGCGTTGTTTGTCTCCTGCCTGGAGCTGCAAGGGCTCTGTGATCCATCAGTGCTGCTTTTCCAGCTGTGATCCATCACACCCAGCCTGTGGTGCCATGGCTGAGGAATATATCTCACCTCATCTGCCAAGGGTACTGAGGAAGCTACAAATGAATTATCAGCCCCTGAGCCTTGGTTTAGATCAGTCAGACTCCTGTGGATGCTGTTGGACTGACTTTAATAGCAAGGCTTTCCAGTCTTCTTTATTCTCTTGGACTTATAGCTGTCCTAGTTACAGTAGAAGGTTGTCTGTGGGTTTGGTGGAAACTGGTGTTAATGATGTTCTGTAGCAGCAGTGTGCAGCCAGCTTGGAATTAATATTTTGATAACTGGTTGGGAGACTGAGTTCCTTCATCATGTCTTGCCAAGAATAGAATGGCTAAGGCAGCTTTTTCCTAATAATATCACTTTTAATCCTTAAATCAGTCTTCATGGTGTCATTAACCTGCTTTGGGGTCCTTCCTCTTGCTCCTTTTCTATCTTTTTTTTTTTTACTTTCTGCAGAATTGTACAGCCACACGTATCGGTCTCACAATGGTTGTGGTGTCTTACCTTTGTTGAGGCACAGACAGAAACGTAAAGGGCAGACACTTCTAATACACAAAAAACCCCCACTTATAAAATCCAGCCAGCTTTGGCCTGAAATAGATTGCTGTGTAATATCATATAAAGATGGTATGGAGCAGTTTAGAGGAGGATTGAGGAAGTTTAACAGCATTTAACAGGTGGGTACATTGTAATTATTGCTGCTGAACCTTTTCTGGTGCTTAAGGGATCAAAGCCTTCATGATTTAAAGATTGGGAACAACTTAGTAATGAAGTGCAGTGTCCAGGGTAGTGTCTAATAGATGGATGTTTGCAAGACCCCACAAACAAATGGTTACCCCAGTTTAGTAAAGAGGAGTGGGTTCTAAGGGGTGATTTTCTTTGGTTGAACTGGTACTCAACAAAGCCTGATGTCCAGCTCCATGTGGGAATTATCCAGGACCCTCCTGTGTGCTTGACAATATGTGCTCAGGATGCAAGTCAGGCACAGAATGTTAAATTCCTTCCTTACTCAGTAATTTCTACCTGAGCCCTGTCTGTAAACCTCCTTCATGCCTCCTAATGCTGTGCCGGTCCTGAGTACAGGAGTTTTCTTGCTTCGGGGTCCTACAGTTGCAGTCTTAATTAGTGATTCCAGTGGTCTTGTGGGAGATTATCCTTCTTTGTGCCATATGGTACCAGAAATCTTATTCCAGCATGTGCAGACCGTGGACACCCACCCCACACTGTGTTTGCTGTGCTGAGCTGAAGGAGCAGCTTTCCCAGGGATCGGAAAGATCAGAGAATCATGGAATGGTTTGGGTTGGAAGGGACCTTCAAGACCATCTATTTCCACCCCCTGCCATGGGCAGGGACACCTCCCACTATCCCAGGTTGCTCCAACCTGGCCTTGGACACTTCCAGAGATCCAGGGGCAGCCACAGCTTCTCTGGGCACCCTGTGCCAAGGCCTCACCCAATATCCCATCTGTCTCTGCCCTCTGGCAGTTTGAAGCCATTCTCCTTTTCCTGTCCTTCCAAGCCCTTGTCCCAAGTCACTCTCCAGCTCACGTGGAGCCCCTTTAGCCACTGGAAGAGACTAAGGTTTCCCTGAATCCTTTTCTTTCACAGGCTGAACAGCCCCAACTCTCTCAGCCTGTCACATATCCAACCTTTTGTCAACTCTGTTTTGCTGTAACACCTCAGAATAACTGGGCAGGACCCAGCACAAGAACCAAAGAATGTTTTTTTTTTCTTTGGTGAGCTGTCTGGAGTACACAGGGGGAGAGGTTTTTGGTGAGGAGGCAGCACATGGTACCCAGAACTGGCTACATGGCCTAGGTTATTCCACCTCTCTCTTGGGGCACGGTGTTGTTTCTCTTCCTAACCCCCCCCTCTTTCCTCTTTGCAGGCTGTAGCTTAAAGTAGTACAGCAAGAGTGCTTTCATTGATGGAGAATCTGAGTTCCTCAGGGAGCAGGTGCTATTGCTGTCAGAATTATTATTTTGGGCAGTAAAATGAGTTAAACAGAAATCCACATTTAATATATCTGAGCTTCACTCTGCTGCCCCTCTGCAATATTTAATAATCCGTTTTGACACCGCGATGCCTCTTTTCTTCTGCCAGAGCCAACGTTCACATCAGGGTTTGGTTTAAAAGGTATAATGCACTCCGCAGAGCAGAAGGGATGGTTTCACACTCTACCTTTCCTCACAAAAGCATTTCACCAGGCTTTTGTTCATTCCCATTTGCCACGGGGCCTCAGGATTACGCGCGTCGTGACTCTGCTTGGCAATGGCAATGCATCACTGGGAGAATGGAAAACAAATAAAACACAAATATAATTTTGCTCTGCAGTGCAGCACTTCAGAAGAGACAAATTTTCTGTGAGCCATTGCTTCTTTTAAAGTATAGTGTGCTGCAATGACAAATATACAGCTTTGATGTTTCCTGCTCCACTCAACCATGACGTGGTAAATCAGCGTTTTGCTTTCTCATAATCCATCATTATTAAACCTGTTGTAACTTTGTTGCAGTTCCAAACCATGCATCTTACTCTGCTCTCCTCTGTCCCAGGGGAATTATTGTGTTTGAAAACAAAAGCTACATTCTGGAGCCATTAGAAGGTGCTACAAGTGAACACAAGATCTACCGAGCAGAGAATCTGAAAATAGCCCCAGGATCTTGTGGCCACCAGCTGGACATCCCTGCCATGAGAGCTGCTGACAATGACACATCTCACCATTCTCAAGCTGGCAGGGTAGGTGGATGATGTGCTTTTCTGTGTCTGGTTGGTTGATTACATCCCTGGCAGCATTTCCATGTTTCTGCCTGTCAAAACTCTGGGTTACAAAGAGTCTCTGCTGAGCAAAACATTAACCCCCACCATCAACTTCTGGTGGTGTCATCTGCTTAAGTGCAGGCTTGAAATGATCTGTTAAAGCTTTATTACTTTTTCTCAATCCTAAATGCATAACTTGCTCGTTACCTTCTTTTCAACTGGATTTTTTTTCATCATATCATGGTAGTACATTTTGGTGCTTGTATTATTTCAGCCAGAATTTGGGAGCCCCTAAGAATCCTGAGCAATGTCTGGCAAAGTTCTTGCCCGCCCAAGGTGGATGCTTTGCTAATACCGGGTTTTGAACCTTCCCATTTCAGTAGGAAAGTCTCTTCTGCAGAAGAAAACAAATTCTCACCATCTGATTTTACAGATGTATTATTGTAGTTGCTTTTACGTGGGCAGAAATGCACTTAATGTGAAATGCTAATGGAAACTGGGGGAAATTAAATGAGCTAAAAATCAGGAAGAGGAAATACTGTAATGAGTTTCTCTGAATATTGGATGAGGATTGTAGAAAAGGCTGGTTTAGGTGTTCAGAAATGATATAATGATACAAATCTGCCCTCAGCATTTATTAAATGTCACGTGGGGGGTTGTGACATTTGTCCTTGCATGTAGGGCGAAATCTTTGCATCAGGCCAATTTTTAAGGAAAGCAACCTAAATGACATCCCTGGATATTATTTATGCGGTGGAATTAAGTTATTTTACTTTTGAGGATTATTAAATACAACATCTAAAGCATTAGCCTTTGCATAGACCCTTTTAAGACTTAAGTGCATTTGTAAAAATATGTGTAGGTGGAAAGCATTGGAAAAGTACTTTTCATAACTTTATTAAGGTTTTCCCAAATTCTTTGTAACTTTTGACTGAATTTCACTGAAGTAATCAGTGCAGCACTGAAATAAAATGTGTTCATGTAACGAGCCAATACAGTCAAAGCAATTTTATTATCACCCTTATGGTTCTCCCATTTTGTTGATGGCTTCAACTACATCCCAGACTTCACTTTAAATATCTGAAAACTATTTTTGCTGTGGTTCAGTGGACATAATTATAAAACCTGTCAACAGCCACATCATAGGGATAGGTACAATATATATAATGAGTGTGTTGGATACGCTTCTAATGCAGGAATTGTGAAAGTTGTCAGATGTATTGTGTGGAGTGAGTTTTCATATTTCAGTGTTGTCATCACCTAAAGAGAATGTCAGGACACACTGAATAAAGATGACCTGCGAAGCAGAGACACATGAGGCTGCTCCAGATTACACTGGGTGACAGAATTAAGCAGAAACCCAGTCTCAGGTGCAGAGCACGATGAGAATTTTTCTTTTCTTGACAGTTTTGGGGGGGAGATTTTTGTTCAGTTTTTCCCCTGACTCTTCACTCAACTACCTACACTAAATCCTTCCTGAGCAGAGCTGGAATGTGAGATCAGTGTATCACAAAGTCAGCCTGACCTCTGGGTTAGATGTAAGTACAGATAAATGATGGGACAGGCAGCAGACTGAGCTCCCCAGGTCCAAACACGAGCTCCAGCAGAGCAAGGCAGGAGCTGCAGCAGAGACGTCTGCAGACACGTTCTCTATAAATACTGGGCCATTTCATGTCTCAGTGGGCCCTCAAATTGCAGCAGGGAGCTCCAGTGGAGCTCCAGTGAGGTGGGATCCTACAGAAAGCAAGTCGGAGGTGTAGGACAGACCCTGCAGTGTGGAATTGTCTCTGTAGCCACAAAAAGCCATCTTGGTGCTGCTGGTGGCCACAGATCAGGCGGGTGAGTCATTCTGGGGAGGTGGATCACGAAGAAATAGTGCACCATTGCAGTGTGGGTCCAAGCCATGCCCATTCCCAGGCAGGGAAGCAAGAGGAATGGCTGTAGCTTCATGGGACAGGAGTTTTGTGGCAGGATCAGGGTGAGGAAGATGATGGCCAGTGGAACAAACCATATTGTCCCTCATCTGTACATCTACCATGGCTTTAATATTGACTCTTCATTTTACTTCTGGAGGATTAACTCAGGCAGTGAATTGTGCATTGGTGCATCTGACTGCAGGATGATGCTGAAAGATGCCATAATTGGGTATATTTTGTAAATAAATGTTGTGTCCTAGGAATGCACATAGCCTTTGGGCAAATCTCAGATTTGTTATGCAAGGCAGTCACCAGAGGTTTATGTGATAATACCCTGCTAGCCACTTTCTCTCTGGCAAACTCCCCCCAGTCCAGACACTTTTGGTAAGAGGAAAATGTTTTAAAAAGTGTAACAGCTCTTCCTGTATCTTTGTACTTGGATGCTATTGAATCATCTTTCCTTCTTTATTTGGGAGACGATGAGCGGTGTCCTGGGGGTACATCTCTTCAGGGTCTCATAATAAATTTCAGGATAATGTTAGTATTTAAAATGTCATTGAGAAAAACTTACAACTGTGCTGCAGTCACTTTAAAAAATAGAACTAAAAACTAAGGAAACATTGTTTGCTGTGACCGTTGTGGATTACAGTGGTATAAACGTGTGGGAACTCTTTCAATGGAGCCATTCCATGATTCCATGATAAAAGGCAGGGACACCTCCCACTATCCCAGGCTGCTCCAACCTGGCCTTGGACACTTCCAGGGATCCAGGGGCAGCCACAGCTTCTCTGGGCAACCTGTGCCAGGGCCTCCCCACCCTCATATATTAATTCCTCATATATTCCCTCACTAACTCTACAAGCACTGAAACAAACACTTTCCAACTCATTGCTCAGATGAAACTGTCTTCGGCCATGAGACTCTTAAAAATATGTTGGGTTTTTTTATCAATAGGATTACATTAATCTAAAATCCAAAGTATTTTATGTAAATAAAAAGCTAAATAATTTCAGGATAATGTTAGACTTCCAGCTTCTGAGAGATCAATTCCATCACAAACCACATCCCAATGGTCATTTCCCTTATGTGGCATCTCAGTCCTGTTTGATGGATTTGCAGGGAAAATGTTACCCAGAGGAGCTGTGGCTGTCCCATCCCTGGAAGTGCCCAAGGCCAGGTTGGAGCAGCCTGGGGTAGTGGGAGAAGTCCCTGCCCATGGCAGGGGATGGGACTGGATGTTCTTTAAGGTCCCTTCCAACCCAAACCATTCTGGAATTCCATCAGCTTTTGCTCTGCCAGATCCCTGTAGGTTCTGCTGAAGTCCTACTGGGACATGACAGTCCCTTTGAATTACACCTACTGCTGTTCCAGGAGCAGCAGGAGGGGACAGATGGACTCCTTGGAGTCCTGGTTCCCAGCCAGCCCCTCACCAGGCACTGCTGCTGGCCTGTGTGACAGACGAGGGAGGGACACGGGCACCAAGTGTCTGCACACACTGTGACCCCATGGAGGTGACAGTGGGCTCTGGCAGAGCACCAGAAAGTGGCAAAGAACCCCAGCAGCACAAGTTGTAAGAACATCTTAGTTCATTTGCCAGATGAACTAGTAAGTGCATAATCCTGCCAAGGGTTTGTATCCCTGATGTTCAGGTCCTTAACAATATCTTTTACTCCTCTCTCCGTTCATAAACACCGTCCAAGTGGAACTGAGCTCCTTCCCAGCTATTGTGGTTTGAGGGCTCTGTAACACTGTTAAACAGGAGTTTAAAACTCAGTTACCAAAGATTGCATTGTTCACTTTCCTCTAAACACGAGGTTTCTTGCAGAACATGCAAAATGATTAATCTGCTGATAGCACAGATAATGTGGAGAAAGCTCTGTGAAATTTGGCTGGAAGGCAAAGGCCAGCACTGGCTTAGCTTAGGGGATCACACGCTTTGCCTTGGAACAGTTTTCTTTGGAAAGCTTTAGTCATGTTTTAGGTTATAGAGCGTTGGTTTAGTTCAAGGCATCATGGTCAGTAGTAGGTCAGACATCTGCTTAAGGTCCTTAAGTTCTGGCACGAAGATTCTGCTGACACCTCTTTTCCCTGTCTTGTTCCAGACACATGGAAGGAATGATAAAATAGATGCTCAGCTGCTGTAAATCACAGGACTTTTACAGGCAGTAATAGGTCACTAAAATTTAGGGTAGCAGAGGGGCTGTGATATGATTTGTACTATTACAAAATCATTTCACTTTCTTCAGAGATTTTTTCTTTTCCTAGCTAAACATTCTGATTTTTTTAGTCCTACATTTAGAACTGCCACTATCACACCCAGCTGTATTATATGAATATGCAGATACAAAATTCAATGTATGCTTTCCATTTTTAGAGTATTAATTTGCTTCCCCAGACACTGACAGTTGGTTCTGCTTTTTTTTTCCTGCAGTTTTTATTCTGGGGTTTTTCTTCCTACATAATTTATCACTTGACCGCTTGACCCCTTCTCTGCTTTGCTCAATACCCCTTTATCTCTCATTTTTCTTTGCAGCCAGTTTGTCTATTGTATGAAATGTTTGTTAGAAGTTATCTCATCACTTCTTTAACTGTGCCTTGGAAATAGCAAAGGTCTTTCTGCTGGAGGTGAAATTCTCCAGCAAGGAAAGATAACTCAGACATTTCAACTGCAGAAAGCTGAGAGCTTGAGAGAGACTTTGCACCACTCTCCTGCTCCCTGTGATCAAGTCCCAGGGGTCTTTGTAAGTCAGGAAAACTTCCATGTGGAGAAGGAATACAGCACAAATTTGTATGTGGCGAAATCTTTGGAGATCTGAGGTGTTGTGTGCCTTCTATCATGAGCACTTTGTTGCACTGAGGCTGAAAGCAAAGTACAATTTTCACGATTTTTTGACAGTACAAGAGGGAGACCCTGAAGACAACTAAATATGTGGAGCTCGTTATTGTGGCGGATAATCGTGAGGTAAGGAACTTAAAAAGTTCTGGGAAGCAGGAGTGGGAAATGGGTGGCTCAGTGCAGTTACGTGGTGCTGCAAGTAACGTCCTTCAGTCAATAATGATGGTCGTCAGAAGTAAATCATCTTCCCTAATTAGGGCCAAGCAACGGCAGGAATTAAGACAGGACACAAGTGAGAGTCAATGGTAACATTTCTTGCAATAATTCATGAGGAGTTTGGCTCTCGAATAACTGGGATCTGTCAGCATTGAAGAAGAGGCAAACATTAATTCACTGCCCAGGGTCTCTTTGAGCAAGCTGAGTTTTTACTGCCATTCCCTCTGCCCTCCGTCAGGGCTTTGAAGCAGCACTTTCCCATCACTTTGCATGAAGCACAACTTGCCTTCCTGAGGGTGTGCACAGAGACCTTCAAAGCCTGTAACCAGCCCTGGCTGTGGAGATGTTCTCAGGAGCTGCATGGCAGCCAAAGATCTAAATCTTGGTTTGAATTATTTTGCTGCTTCATTACTTTTTGGTCTCCTTGAGCACTGCTAGTGAGGGAATTGCAATCACTCTACTGCAAGACCAGCAAAGAGAAGAGCCTTTTCCCCAGAACATCATTCCCTAAAAGATCCCTGTGTGAGACCTAGAGATTTTAAAATCTTCCCATGAAACCAAAATCCCATCCCATAGTCTCAGACAAACCATGTTCCCGTGAATCCCTCAGGAATCTGCTGATGGCTTTTGGTTGCACTCTGGAATTCCCAAACATCCCTTATGTGCTGGCAGAGTAAGGGTGGCTCTTGGTGGGAACTCTGTGATACTTGTGCTGCTGGTACATTGATCCTTTACATTCCAAGTTTCAGAGACAAGGCAAAGATGTGGAAAAAATTAAGCAGAGGCTGATAGAAATCGCAAACTACGTTGACAAGGTAAGAACATGAGGATTGGTTCCCTTTTTCCAACCTTACTGCACTTTCTGAAGGATGTTGCTGTGAAATCTGTGTTTCTTCTACAACAAATTAAGAGAACCGCCATGCCCAGACCAGCAGCTTTCACAGCCTTGGCCAGGGCAGAACTAAAAATATGCAGTGCTAAGGAAGCAGAAGTTGATGGCTGAGCGAGAGCAATAAGAGAGTGATACATGATGGATTCTTTTGGATTTGAAGGAATTTCTTGACAATAAAGAGTGAAGGCCAAGAGTCCTCCACAGTGGGTTTTGAACAAATTAGAGTTTATTTTTGTTGGGGCTGTCCAGAAAACATTACGAATCCAGTAGTGTAATTATAACTGAGAGAATCCTAATTTATCTGAGGACTTACCAAGTGAGACTTCAAGGGCCATAACTCAAGGAGAAGCTTTCCTGATTAAAACCAAGCTGCTGAAGACAACTCTACCTCATCCATAATTGTCTTGCTGACTTATTGCTGGAGGACAGGTTTTTATACGTTAGCTGCTCAAAACTAATTTTGCATGTTGAAATATATTTTTTGTTTCATGCCTAATTTATGCTCAGCAAACTCTGCTGTTACCCAAATGACTGTAGTGCATGGAAACAAGACAGAGATCTAGTGTGTGTTTCTCTCAGACTCTCAGCCAACTCTGGAGTCGATCTATTCTGGAATCCCTCTCCCATTAGGATTGTTATCTCAGCTCCATTGCTACTGGTGATCTGGTTCCCCTCTGGAAGTCATGGAAATACTTTGCCATGGAAATACTTGGGTTCACTTTTACCCTGGAGATGACACTGTTTTAACCTCTAAAAGAAAAGTTCTTTATGTTTCTGTTGAAATATTCTATTCCAATGTGGTCTAAAATGGTTTTAAGATACATATTTCTGGTTTTCTCCCCTCATCAGTTCTACAGGCCACTAAATATCCGAGTAGCCTTGGTGGGAGTGGAAGTCTGGAATGACATGGATAAGTGCTCTATTTCTCAAGACCCTTTCACCAGCCTTCACGAGTTTCTGGACTGGAGAAAGCTCAAACTTCTACCTCGTAAGCCCCACGACAACGCGCAGCTGATCAGGTAGGCTTGGCACTGTCCTTGGTGCCAGCTGGGGTTTGGGGAGTTTGGGAGGAGCTGCACTGAATCCTTCCCCAGCTGCTGAGCTGCTGGAAGGTACATCTGCACTCCTGAGGGCTTGTCTTTCCCCGCTGCAAACATCAAACATAAAGACACTTTGCAGAGCCCTTCAGCAGATGCTTCAGGTGAATCTCCTTCCCCAGCTCAGCAATAGCCCTGTTACTCAAAGCCTGTCCTAAATACAGCTCATGTAGATGTGCAATAAACTCTGCATGTTTAGGGTGTGGATTTACAGGCAGCTTAAACTGGGTTTAGTCTAAAAAGGCAGTCCTGCCCTCATCCAGATTGAGAGCTAAGGGGCCACAATGTGAAGCCTGTTTCTTAGTGGAAAGACCTGATTAAGCTTTAAAATTCAGCTTAAACTGGACAATTCTTTTGTGACTTAAAAATTAAATCGTACACATCTTTTACCCTGCTACTGATTCTTGGATTAAAGTAATTGAGTCCCTTCCGACCCAAAACAGGTCCCTTACAACCCAAACCAGTCTATGAGTCTATGAAAGTAAGAGCACTCTTAAAAAAAGAAGTAAGAGGAACACCTCTTTCTTGAATCAGGTGTTATTTCGATCACATAACTAAACAGAAAAATATACCTGATGTCTTACAAATTAAAAGGAGTTCTTTGCTTCTTCCAGTAGCTGTGTAAGAATAAATTGAGCCTTTCCAAACAGTCCCTCATGAGATATTTGATTGCTCTCTGTGTATAATAACACTTTGTTTGGAATTATTACATTCTGGGCTGTGCATCATAACAAGTAGCATATAAACTTCCCACTGCATTACAATAACCCTCCTTTGAGCCAGAGACATTATTTTTGTGCTTGTATTTCTATTCCCAGCTTCAGTCAGGGGGGAAAAAAAAGAAAGAAGGGTCCTGTTACAGCAGGAAACCCAAAGGATGGTGTTCAAATGGATGCACCTCGTATCAGGGATGTTGTTGTTGTCAGTTTGGGAAGCCAGCCTGGCTCATCTGTGCTTCCCATTGTTTCAAACCTGCAAATGTGAGGAGCTGACACCCTGGAAAGGGGATCTTTGTTAGAGATTGGCAGAAATACAAGACTGGAAATAATGGGGAGGTGTTTTGGCACTGCTGGTGACTCTGTGGTTCTTCCTGTCCCTTCCCTCCCTCCTGCAGCGGGGTGTACTTCCAAGGGACCACCATTGGCATGGCGCCCATCATGAGCATGTGCACTGCAGAGCAGTCTGGAGGGGTCGTCATGGTAAGTGGGGAAAGCACAGAGCTCAAAACTGGCCCAGCTCAGGCAACACCGTATCAGGTTCTGCATCCTGAACCAGGACATCAGCCCCACTTGCCCCGTTTTCAGTGATATTTAAATCTCCAGTCGGGTTTCTTGTAAATCATGGTTTCCATAGTGAAAAAAAGGTCAAAATATTGCATTAAAATGCAGCATGGCCTCTTTGCAAGAGGTTTGTGCTCCTAATTGTCATTGAATCAGGTGCTGAGGTGCTGTGAAGGATGAGAACCAGAAAGGTGTTTGTGATACACTTGGGCATACTTGTGTTACAGGCAACAACAGTCTACCCTGAGTCTTTTATTATATTGATTTTATTCTATATTTATAGGGTTTCCTGTGTTAGGCTGTATTTTCCATCTTTGCAGCCGTGGTTTTATTGCATTGCCAGACAGAGAGAACAAACCATGGCAGCATTTGTTCTACCTGAGTCTCTCAGAGTGTTGCTGGTAATGCTCTTGTCAGGTGTTAGGCACGATGTACATACAATTAGGGTTCTTGGCCAATATTTGGAAGTAATTCCGGGGCATTTTCTTTCAGAACTTTGATTTTTCTTTCATTTCAAACAGGATTTTTTAAAATCCCCGTGGATGTGGCACTTGGGGACACGGGTCAGTGGTGGCCTTGGCAGTGCTGGGGAATGGTTGGACTTGTTGGTCTTAAAGGTCCTTTCCAACCTAAAAGATTCTGTGATTCTATGAAAAAATACTAGTAATTGTTAACCTGGGAAGCTGAGGTGCTCAGATGTCTCAACACTGGGCAACTGAACATTCAGCCAACCTCTGACCCATCTCACCCCAAACACTCAACACCAACAGCTCCACACCCTGAAAACTGTTCTGAGAGGAGAGACAATAAGAGATCGCATAAGAAATGACATTTCAGTGCAAAATCTGGAGTCAGTCTTGTCTGATCTGATTTTCCTGACTCTTTCAGCTCTACAAGATGATCTAAATTCCTCTGCCTTGCCTCCCCAAGAGCCCATCTGTCTCTGCTTTTCTATAGGGCTGAATTCTCTCAGTAGTGACACTCTGTCTCCCGTTCATTTTAAGAGAAACTCAAAGTGGGGAGAGCAGCCATCTGAGTGTGAGAGGCTTTAACAAGGCCATAATAATTTCATTTTACTGTGATAGTTCTGCACTGTCATAGAAAGACCAAAGAGAAGTTGACATTTAAAGCAAGTCTTTGACATGATTCAGTCTTCATTCTTCTGTTTCAAAAGATTGCCCACTGAATTAATGGATTTAAAAGTAAAATATTACTGAGTTGCTGTATAAAAAATGAGAGAGAGTGACCTTTTATGAGAGTGACAGGACAAGAGGGAATAGTTTTAAACTAATAGAGGAGAGATTTAGGCAAAATACTCAGTAGGAATTCTTCCCTGTGAGGGTGGGGAGGCCCTGGCACAGGGTGCCCAGAGAAGCTGTGGCTGCCTCTGGATCCCTGGAAGTGTCCAAGGCCAGGCTGGACCCACCTGGGACAATGAGAGGTGTCCCTGCCCATGACATAGATGAGTTTAAGATTCCCTTTCAACCCAAACCATTCTGTGATTCCATGACTTGAGTGAACATGGAAAATACCACAATCAGAGCCTGTTGTAGCTGGAGGTGCCAGTGCTTTATTTTCAGGATTTGATTTGAATCTCAGTGGGATGAAGAGAGTTCAGCTGAAGGCAGCTGCTTTGTGCAATAGTTTGTAATGCCTTAGCAGTAGATGGTTTGCTTTTCCAGTGGTTATGAAACTGTTTGGTAATGACTTTTACTGCTCAAGTTAACTTTAAGAGACCCTGGTGGAATAAATCAAAGTCACATTGCTATTCATTTCTTTAGCCCTTGTGATACTTAAAAGGTCTCAGTATCAAATGGGACATGTCACTGTTTGTTTTGATAATCTTCATTTATGCTTCTTTCAAGTAACCCCTTTTGCTGAGGCATCACATTCCTTCTTTTAAAAGCCCCCTCTAGAAGCTGATAAAATTGCATTCCAAGTGGATCTGAGCAAGTAATGAGAACTGCATGGGCTGTAATAATTGTTTGCCTGTTCAAGTTCCAAATTGCACTTCACATCATTTATTGCTCTGCTTCTGGAGTGGACTGTGTGAATTCTTGGTTTTAATTTTAATTGCCAGTTTTAGAGTATTCAGATAAATTTAATCACTGTTCAGTAAGCAGAAGGGATCCTGGAAAAATAAAGAAAAGCTGAGCTCAGTTTGCTCTCTGTCTGGGTGCATCAGTGGTTATAGAGGAGTTTCTGTCTCGACCAGGTTGTCTTAATTTCAAGACATCATCAACATGTCACGGGTAAATTATATGGAATTATTTCACTGTTTTCTTAATCTTTAGTCATGGATTTTTTTCCCAGTTATGTGAGAGGTTGTGCTCTTTTTATGGCATCAGCTTGCAATGAATTCTCTAAATATTCCATAAATTAGTGTGTACAGAGATAAATCCATCTGTATCTGACCAGTGTCTTGATAAGACATCTCCACATCTGCAGGACAAACTGCCCCCAAATTGGCTGTCACAAGATTTTACATCAAGATTTTAAAATTCAGGAAAAAACCAACAACTAAGAGATACTTTGTTAAAAGATAAAAATCTTTTTGTGTTTGTTCCAAATGCAGAGGGAGCAGTTTTTATTTCAGAATGGCTGCATTCTCTTTTTGATTTTGTTGGCCGTTTGAGAAGAGATTTACCAAAATATATTAGCCCAGGCAGATGAAAGAGGAAACCCTTAAATCTCAAACCTCTGTTTACATTTCCATTAATCCACGGATAATGTTTTAGACAGTTTTACCTGTCTTTGTAGTCTGGAATTTGGCTTAGATGATACTAAAAGAGTTATTTAAAGTGCATATATTCATGCAGGCTTTTAGAGCAGGCAGGTGTACATAGTAATTCCATTTACAGATGGATAAATAGTGCTTCATGCATTTATATTACATGTTCATGCCTTTAGGGGAAGCTTTTCCTACAAGTACAGTGGATTTTTTTTTCCCCTCAAGGAAAATGATCATCGTGGAAAACTCTGTGGTTAAGCCAAACCAGATCAGTGTGATCAGCATCCTGTAAGCAGATCGTGAGGTGAATTCCACAGAAATAATTATACCAGTAATTATCCCCCCAAAAAATCAGCATTTCAACAAGGATTAATGTTAACATTTCAAACTGACACTTGAGACATTTAGAATATTCATAGGTGTTAATTAGAGGCCATGGAAGACTTTGACTTGCTTTGGCCTTTCGTTTTCAAAAGAAGTTTTCAAAGGGTTTTGTGAGATCTTGGATGTTCTGGTGTTAAAGAAACAGGCTGAAGCATTTTAAACAGGCCAAGTGAAATCTCCTTCTGCATCTGGAATTTACCTCCTGATGTGAAGCATCTTCTCACCTTTCCCTCACCACCCTCATCCTCACCCAAAACCCTTCCATGTCTTGGCGGTCGGGGGCATTTGTTGAACAGGGGAATTTCAAACCCTGGTAAAGAGATGACTCGGATGTTCAGAGCTGCTCAATGGTCACAAATATTCAACATGCTGGGGAAACTGGGTGGCCTGAAATTCCCAGTCTGCACTTGGTGTACTTGGATGAATTTAAAACTGGGTTTATTCAACAACAGCTAAGTTTAGAAAACATTTCAAAGGACAAGCAATAGGACGTTAAAGGGGGGATGAATACTTTGAATTGGTTTTATATGTTAACCTGACTAGTTCTTTTGTGGCCTTTTCTTAAGGATCACTCGGAAAACCCTCTTGGTGCAGCAGTCACACTGGCCCATGAACTGGGGCACAATTTTGGGATGAATCATGACACACTGGAGAGGGGCTGCAACTGCAAAGCGTCTACTGAGAAAGGGGGTTGCATCATGAACCCCTCGACTGGGTAAGTGCAATGTCTTACAGTGAGACATTTGTGTTTTCATTTTGTGTCTCAGGACCATTGAAAGGTTAAAAAAAATGACTTTTCAACAGCTGTCAAATGTTCTCACAGTTGTCCCCCTGCAGCTGAAACAATGGAAGGTGTTATCGGAGCACAACAGGTACCACTGTACCTTTCTGTTTGCAGGTTACCAGTGTGAGAGACAAAAATGCCGTAAGCAGCAGGGTAATTAAAAACCAAAGCAGCAAATCACAACCAAACAAAGGGCACTGCGAGTGCTAAATCAGAATTTCACCTTTTCTCATCTTGCCAACTATCAGCCATAACAGGAAATGAGCAGCATCCCAAGGCCAAGACCACAATGAGTGTGTAGGAAATAAAGTAAGGCAGGAAATACACTTAAACTCTGCAAATCCTTTGTCTCAGGCACGGAAGGTTTTCAGTTTTGCACAGGCTTTTGCTTTTTGCCCTTTGTTGTAAGTGTGTGGCAGTTTTAGTGTGTGAGCACATCAAATCTGTGAGGTTGGTGGGATTAGGGCTGTTCTGTGGCTGCAGGGAGATCTTCCAAGAGGAGAGGTGACACACTGTGGGAAATCCAGCCAGTGAACCTGTGGTCATCTCTGAGTTCAGAGCCAGGAGTTGGACTCGATGGTCCTTGTGGGTCCTTCCAGCTCAGAATATTCCATGGTTTTCTGTGTCAGGACTGGAGGGTTGCTCTGCTGATGGTAAAGGCACTGTGTCAAGGGACAAAGGAATTGTTTTGTACACACCAAAGGCCCAGACACCCTGACCAAAGTGATCAGTCACAGCTTGCTTTGCTGTGTTTTAAACTCCTGTTAGAAATGAAGGATATGGTGACTGAGTTGTCCATGGCCATATTCCGACTAGAACTGATAGGATTAAATTGAAGTAAGAGCAGATTTACCAAAGCTCTCGGATGGTGAGTGATGTTCTGGATGGGCTTCCTGCAGAAATGACACTGTCTGGGTCTGAAGGCAGTGAGAACCAGTCAGGCAAATGTCTGCCAGCAGTGTAGCTACAGCTGGATGTGCCTGAGGGCAAAGGATGTTCTGGATGATCATCTGCCGCCTCCTCCAGCTCCTGGGTTCTCTCTGTGCACTTAAAGTTCATCTGTTGCTTAAAAACCTCTTCTGGGAACTGTGATTGGCTCAACCTCTGCCTTTTCCAAGGCTGCATGTTTCTGGGAAAGAAGGGGAGCAATCTGGGAGAGGCCAGGGAGTTTGGGGCTGGCTTGCTCCCTGCTGGTCAGCCTGACAGCAGCCTTGGCATTCCTTCAAAGGCCGAGCTGTCACCCTCCATCAGGGCTGAAAGAGACACTCCAGCCACAGGCCAAGCACAGCAAGCCAAGAGACAAATAAAAGAGAGGAGAATGAGAAGGATTCCTACAGTTTGGAGAGGAAAAATAACTCAGCTCGTCTGAAACAATAGGTAGTAATTGTCCTTATGGAATTGCGTTCTGCAGCGTCAGGGCTGGTGGACACGCTGTGGGAGCAGAGCGAGGTTGGGAACAGGGCTCTAAGGTGAGGTGGTGCCTGGGGGGCAGAGGGCAGGCAGGGCTGGGCATCCCAGATTTAGTCACCTCAGCTGAGGTTCTGCATCCAGCTGCTCCACATTGGAATAAATACAGAGCTGCTCTCAGGACAGACATTTTCGGATGCTCTGTGAACTCATCTGATAGTTCTTCCCTTGTTCCCACCGGAGCCCTTTGGGTGTAGCCAGAGCTGCCCTCGGTGCTGGATGTGCCAGGGCAGACACCTGGCTCTGGGTTGGCTCAGGGCAATGACAGAGCTGGAACTGGATATTCCATCCCTCTTTCCTTGGGTACGACTCACCCAGCTCAGCTCACCTGGCAGGGTTTGTGTGGCACCTCACAGGCTGTGCCTCCCTCAGCGATCCCCAGAGCTTTGGGATGGGGGGTCAGGTTCACTTTGTGAAGCTCTCTTTGGATTTTCTCCAAACTCTGTATTCAGTGTGTGCCTGAGGAACAGTTGAGGACCTTCACAGACCTAATCAGGGTGGTTTGTTTGCAGTGATTATTGATTTATAAATGGAAACTTTAACATCAGGTCTATAGCCTTGGGCTTTACCTGTCAATCTGGAATAAATATTCCAGGAGAATACTTTATGCCTTAAGCCAAGCTGCATTTTACCAATTTAAAATTAACACTTTGAATATTTATTTATCCAACATCTTACCAGTAGCAGTATTCCTCTGAGCACCAATATTCAAGGAATATTGAAGAGTTTTCCTCTCTGGCAGTACACGTCTGTTAAGGGAAGGCCAAGTGATTACTCCCTACCTGAAATACACACTTAAAACAGCAAAAAAGATCAAAACAAAGAGCATCCCAGGGAAGCCACATCCTTTTAGAGAGACAACTTGCTGTCTCTTTGCACTCACTCTGTGCTTTTCTAAATCAATGAGTGCAATTAAAAAGAAAAAAATCTTTGGGCTGAATATACTCTAAGAAGTACTGACAAGTCCTTATCTGATTTCTAAAAAGAACAGGAAATATCTAAGTTAGAACAGACAGGCCCCTGTGAAGTTAACTTTGGAGTCATTGGTGTGGTCGTGCAACAAAAGGGGATGTTTTAAGGCTTTTTACTTAAAAGAGATTTCGCCCATTATTGTAATTTCTTTCAGTTCTTCTGTTTCAGTCTTTGAAGAGGTCTTGGAAATTACTTCATGGTGGGAAAAAAATCTCCAGGGATCAGTGTGGAATTTAAACTCTGTTGGATCTATCCTTTAATGAGTTTCCTATAGTTTTTACTCTTAAAAGATACCAACAAATGTGCAGCAGTTGTGTGTGAGCTACAAATGCCTGAAGACCTACTACTTTAGCAAAATACATTTTTTATAACGTGAAATCAAGCACAAACCCCCCAAAACTCATGTTAATCCAGGTCTTCTGCAGATTCAAATGTCTGCTATGAAAATGACAGAAATCCTTCTGTAGAAATGTATGAGGGTGCTGTAAAATTAGGATCAATATAGAAATATTTAATGCAAACAGGTTGTTTTCCTTTTTATGCAAATTTTAAATTATATTCCTTGATTGATTGCATTGTTTTGACCATAGACTGTTCCAAGTGAAAAAGAAGGATATAGAATAAGAACATGAGGTTCTCCTCAAACACTTTGGTGGGGAAAAGATTAAATAAACTCAGAACAATTTAAAATCCTTAGGAAAATAAAAATCCTGTGTGGGCCAGAAATCAGCTGTTATCAGTAGGGTTTTAAGGAAAAATAAAATCTTTATATTGGAAATAAAGCAGACAGCCAATGGGAAACTGCTTATTTGTGAAGGAGAGTGAGAGCAAAACGTGACCTGTTAAAAACCAGCTGAGTGCCAGCCCCAGATTAAAATAATTGCCTCATATCTGAGTCCTGCTGAGGAGAAATGGGGCAAAATTCAAGATGGGAAGGACCATCAGGTGGGCTTTTTCCAGATACAACTGAAAAAGAGCACTGGTACTTCCTAGATTTTAACTCCCTCTAGGAGCAATTAGATATTCTGCACTGTACACTGACTATGTCAGTTGCAATTAAGGCTAAATAAAATATTTAAGTGGAAACAGAAAGGGTTTTTTTTCCTGAGTAATGGGACCAGATGCCTGTGAGTAGCTAAAAAGTGACACCAAGCGAGACCATGGGTTGCACAGAAGATGCTGTAAATGTGGACACGGGGTTTGCCTCACCAGTGATGAGCTGGGCCATGGGTTTGTTGGCTCAGACATCCAAGGACTAACTTAGGAAATGTTTGTTCTTTGTTGTGTTGGTAGTAGGATGGCAACAGGTTAGGTTAGGTTAGGTAACAGGTTTAACTAGATTAGATTAGGTAATAGGGGATAGGTTGGACTTGATGATCTCTAAGGTCTTTTCCAACCTTACTGATTCTGTGGTTCTGTGATTCTTTTGGGAGCTGGGTGCTGTGTGATCTGGAAGGGAAACAGTTACATTTGATGCTTTCCTTTGGTGTGTTAAACTTCAGTGGCCAAGGAGAGGTGCATTCCACTTCACTTTGTGTTATAAATAAACATCCACTTCTGCTGGCAAAGGAAACCTGGTTTTATTGGCTCCCTTCTATTGACAGCTCCTGTGATAGCAAGTGTATTATCAGAGACATCTAAAATAGCCATTTATTTGCTTTCTCTTCCTCTCCCAGCCCCATTTCGTGCTTGTTTCACATTGTTGGAGGTCTGACTGATTTTCCCAGTGTAAATGAGTCAATTTGTGCAGGGCTGAGTTTGGAGATGTCTCTGGAGTTCATGCCCAGTGGAACGGCAGGGTTGGCAGAAGCTTTAGCACCTGTGTGTAGCTGTTATTTCAGTGTCCAGCAGTCAGTGCCCTCCTTTCCCAAACTCCTGGGGTCTAAGGATCCATCTGAAAATGCTCCCCAGAGCCACTGGGGTGTCACAACTTGGATTCATTATATCTCCTCTCTATTAAACTGAAGTTAAATGGTAGGTCTCAGGTGTGTGAACTCTCAGGTCTGTGTACAGGGTCTCTATCCAAAACTTATCTGATACAGGCTGATGACACCAGTACAAGAGGACATGGCCTCAAACTACGCCAGGGGAGGTTTAGTCTGGATGTTAGGAAGAGGTTTTTTCCCAGAGAGAGTGATCCCTCAGTGGAATGGGCTGCCCAGGGAGGTGGTGGAGTCGCCATCCCTGGAGGTGTTTAAGGTCAGACTGGATGAGGAGCTCAGTGCCATGGGCTGGATGGTGGGAGGCTTGGCTGGATGGAGCGTGGTGCCCGTGGTTCCAGGGTTGTGGGTCTGGGAGTTGGACTCGATGATCCTGTGGGTCCCTTCCAACTCAGAATAACCTGTGAAACCTGTGAAACTTCTGGTTTGGGCAGAGAAATTGTCCTGTGGGTCTAACCCCCAACCTGACTTTATCCTGTGCTGCGTTTTTCTTCCTCTTCTAGTGAACCAGAATGGCATTTAGTGGGGCTATGTGATAACCCAGATGGTGGAAGGCACCCAAATGAAAAGCAAGGCTTGTGGAGGCAGAGGAATGTGGATTAATGAGGCTCTCAGTGATCTCCCCTGGTCCCTGGGGTCACTGAGCAGCAGGGTTGGGTCAGGGTGAGGGGATGCTCAGCAGCTTTTGCCTTGCCCTCGCCCTCCAGGGGAGCAGCACCCTGTCAGTGCAGTGTGGCACACAACTGATGCCCTTTGATGGTCCTCAAGGTCTATTCTTGCCTCCCGTATCCCCCATTAGCATTAATGAGCTTTGGGATGCACATCAAAGGGAGGCCAGTAGCAGCAATGCTGATTTGTACTGCATCAGTGGGTATTTGCATGTTACACCAGTGGTGAAACCTCTTGGAGAAATGTTCTGCTCGGTAGGTTTGGTTCTCCAAGGGTTTTGTGGGGAGCCTTGTGCTTTTCTTTGATTTCTGAGCTGCCATACAAAAAAAATAATATTTATTGGACTGCATTATAAACATGCAGTGAAATAAATAAAACATAGTTAGAATCTATTAAGGACAAAGAAAAGCACTAATCACTTGTGTTGGATGAGGCATTAGTTTCAATCACTTTTCTTCTTTTTTGAAAAATGATCTCAAGAAGTGGGATGTAAGGTCACCCTCACTTTGGTCATTCAAACCCCTGAACTGGAGTCTGCAGATCTGGGCTGTGAAAACATAAACCCTCCAGGGATTTCCAGCTCACTGGCTTTGGGAGACAGTCAGGTATTCCATAGAAACAACATCTTGGCTTTGCTAGCAAGGGAATTTAAGGGGGAAAAAACCCACTTATTCCAACACTTCACGAGATTTCAAAATAAATAAATATATAAAGCTAAAAAAATGCAGAAGGTCATGGTGGAAATGGGAGAGAAATCAGAAAAGTGTGGGAAAGGACACTTGGGTTTGCTGGCTGGTTCTCTTTTCTTCCTTCTAGACATCTCACAGCCTCTTGGAGCTGCAGAGCTGTTAAATGTTAGATAATCAAACCATTAGTACTGAGCACAGAATTTCTGACCCCTCTCAGTCAGTTCTCAGCTGTCCAGAGCTCACTTTGCATTTTTCAGTCTGGCAGCTCAGAGACGTTAAACCATGGAGTCAGCAGAACTATCTGGAATTACCTCTGGTACAATTTGAGGAAAATGAAATTATCTTTCAGATGTAAACAGTTTCTAATTAAACTCTGAAGCTGTTTATGTTCCCAAACCTGTCTGAGCTGAGCTCGGCACAAAGACAGGCTTCTTTGTTGTCTTTTTCTTTTTTTAATAAAGTTGATACACTGATGTAATAAATTACTTGTGACAGAGTTAGGCCTGTTGTGCCAGCAGTGCAACTGCTTTTTTTTTTTTTAAAAAAAAAAAGAAGTGCTTAAGCAACACATCCCTCTGCCCCAGAAATTCAGCACATTGCATTCTGGTCCTTCCTTTAGTAGGAAACAGCCACGAGATTACAAAATAGATTTATGTCAGTCTTTCCCTTCACTCCAAGTAGCCCCATGTCTGCAGTGCATTTTGGCCTTGCTTTTTTTTTTTTTTTGTTAATAACTTCCATACCTCACAGATACATTCAATTTTCCTGGTAAATAAGATCTGCAGCGAAGAATTAGTGGCGTTGGTTGAAATACATTTAATTTTTCCCAGTCTTTTACAGGGGTGGGTCGTTGGTAACAATTAGCACACAGAGCTATGGGGCAGGTCTGTAAAAAAAAGGAAAGATAACTGCTTTTTGTTTAGTTTAGCCTTTCACTTTTCAGTAGATGTGCTGTTAGAAGGGAAAATATTTGGCGAGAGATTGACAGCGCAACTTCCTGTGAGTGAGGCTGACAAGGACAGAGGTGACTCCTCAAATGAAAACACCTTTTACTCCTGGTGGGATTATTTACAGCAGGTGCTTAAGGACAAGTGGTGGTTTCTCCTTTGTGATGTATCCACAATGGGAACAGTTTGACTGGATGCTGGGATGGGAGACCTCAGCTGCCTTTTGTCTTGTTGCTGTAATATCCCCAGAAAATATAGCTCCGGGAGAGACATTCTTCTCCTGCAGTGCTGTTATTGCCATGACCCATGAGAACAAATCATACAAGGACGTTTCCCTTTATCTCAGCTTTCTGTTTCATTAAAAAAAGAAAAAAAAAATAAGAAGTAAAACCCCAAACTTTTCAGCCTGCAGGGATAAATCTCTAGTGCAGTGCCTGGAGAACGAAACACAGGGTGTCCAGTTTTTAATTGGTGTTAATGAATTCCTGATTCCCGGCGTATAAATGGAAATATACCTTAAAGGGCATATTCTTGAGGTCACAGGAATGTTTCTGAACATGTGTTGTGTGCCCAGGAGCACTTGAAGGATTTGATGTTGCCTTGGAAGGCCAAATCTCTGTAATTAAATGATGCCGTCAGCTGCAAGGGGAGTCACGGGGTCTCTTGTGCCCAGGATAGATGTGCAAAGTGTTTAAAATTCAGAGAGGGAAGATGCCCATTTTACCCCAACAATTCCTTCCTGCAAAGTCATTATTTTTCTTTCCTGACATCAAAGCCAATTAGAAAGGCCGGGACACATTTGCTGTGGGGTTCTGGTGGCAAAAATGAAAGCGAGGCTTCACTTCAGCTTTTTGAAATGGATGACACTGTCCCAGTGGTGAATTAAGAGAAAAAAACACCTATTTTAGTCTAAAGTCACTGAAAATGAAGAGGTAGAATCACCTCGGTGCCCTACAGAGCCTTTCTGGCTGCTTCTTCCAGCATGGAGAGTGTGTTCATCCCCATCATTGATCTCCTGGCAGCCAAGCACCACCAGATGTGAAATCCAGGCTCCCTCAAAACCACCAGGAGAGCTCCCATGGACTTCAATAAGGCCAGGATTTCACCAGGATACATACAGGGTTTTTAGATTTATCTGAAGCCTTTCATTCCTGTGAGTGAAAGTTTTAATGATCCCTAAGTCTTAGACCATGGCTGGATCCATTCTTTTCTCATGGCTTGAAATAATGATTGCATACTATGTGGCTACTAATTAGTGTATTTTCTTTGTTCCAGCTCTGTGAAAAAGAAAAGGGAAGTTAGAAAAAGTGTTTCCTTCTTATTATATTTTTTTTTCTGAGAATTCCACTTCTGTTTGTCTGGGATGATTTAGGTGAGATGGGATAAACTGCTTTTTTTTTCTGGTGGCAGAAGCAGGAAAGGTGGAAATGCTGAGGAAATGTAGTCTGATTCCTGGCACTGTTGTGCCTCACTTATCTTTCCTTTGGATCTTCTCAAAGAAAAATATTGAGCCTTGCCGCTTGCGAGTCAGCCACTCCTGTCTTGGAATCCTGATTTATTAAGAGACTGGGTAGTACAGATGTTAAGTGAAATCAGAATGAGCCTGTGCCCCAGGTATGAATTATTTCCAGCCTTTTGCAGAGCATCCACATCTCACCAGCTGGCGTTTCCATACACTTCACTATCTCAGTGCCTCTGCTATTGCTCTTCCAAGGGGAAGAGCTGCTTCTTGTGCTCCATTCTTGGGGTTGGCCTGGACCAGGAGTGGGATACCATCTCCTTGGGGGTCCCTTCTAACTCAGGATATTCTATGAATCTATGAAATCTCTTCTCCCTGGCCTGAGTCCCTCCTTGGAGTCCTCTTTGCTTAACTTGTAGTCATTTATCTGCTCACCTGAAGTCCAGACTCATCCTCACCCAAATCCATCTCCCGAGGGCCAACTACTCGGGGCTTTAAATCCCACTGGTTCCCAAAGTCAGATATTTTTCCCTCGCTAACTGCTCCTGTCCCATTTAAAAAACAATTCCAAGGTTTTTCAAGGGAGAAAATCAGAATGTAGGTGCCTGAAACAAAAGCACATTGTAGCTCATGCTGGGAACTCAACAAAGTGCCTTTTCCCCAACCAGGAGTCAGTGGGAAGCGGATCTTCAGCAAGGTATTTTGAGCAAGGGAATGGACCATTTGTCTTTATTTTCTCGTCACGTGCTGAGGCTGTTGTGTTTTGTGTGACAAATTTAAACTCAGGGCATTCTGGTTGTGCTCCTTATCCACAGTTTCCTTCACTTGCTGGCAGCTTTTCCTTAGCCTGGGACCAGACCTGACCTGGCCCTTTCATCCCTCCCTCTGCTCTGTCCTGCCTTTTCGCTTTCCCTGTAGTCAGCATTGGATTAGCCTCAAATTCTGAGCAGTAGATTGTGAAACCTGAACTCTCAGCAATCCAGTGAATTTTTATTAATGAGGTAGCGGTCTAAAAGGAAACAGAGCAAAAGATGAGCCAGAGGCAAATTCGAAATGATTATAGCTACTTTCCTTGGCTGTCTGGTTTCCAACAGGAAGAACAGTTGTCTGAGTTCAATTCCCATGGAGTTTTGCAATGCAGATAACTCCAGCCCAGAGTCAGAATACTGTCAGGGTTGATAAATTGGTTTAGTATTGCTTCACCCCCAGAACACAGAGGAAAGTCACAACAGGCCTTTCAACAAGAAAAAAAAAACCTTCTCTGGCTGTCCATTTGTCAAAGGGAAAGTAACTGCTAATAATGTTTTATTTGGCAGTTTTGTGACTGCAGTGTCAGTCTATACTGTATAAAGCCATTAAGTGTTGTTCCTTTGCAGAATGTAATTTTGGGAACCGTCCAGCCCTTTGTTTTGTCGCTGCTTTCTGCCCTGAAGTCCCACATCCAGGGTTATAAATCTGCCCTTCTGAATATTTCAGGGAGTTAAATTTTCACTTTTCGTGTAACGGGAGGGGTCAGGCCTCGGCTGGGACTGTGACAATCCAACCTGGGAACCTGAGGGGAGATTACTGGAATCTGCATTCTGGGAATCTGCACCGTCCCCAGGGCCAAATTAAAACGAGCCTAAAGCATTTATGTGCAGGCTTTAAACACTTACTTGGAAAGATTTGCTTTTCAATAACCCTGGAAATTTCATTCTAGCACACCAGGCCATCCAACTGCACATCAATTAAATTAACCAGCAGTGTGATATAATCACAGGTATTTATGGGGAGTGTAAAAACCACTGTACAGTGAACGTGACAAAAGCCGTAGGAGAAATCTGGGCTTGTTTTGAAGTCACTGACCATGAACTCAGACAGTAAGAGCTTTGATGTCATGTGTAACTGCGTGGCCCAATTCTGTGCTCTACTTTGCTGATGCTCTAGGGATTAAAACTATAAAAGAGGAGAAAGAGAGTGAAAAATAGGCTAGAAAAATAAGTATGAGTTGTCAGACATCTACTGCCTTTTGAAGCAAACTTCCCATTTAAATACTTTATACAAAGATAAAACCACTCTACATTTTCAGCTAAACCCTTCTAGCACTGCCAAAAAAGTTGTCCCCCATCAGTTTTTGGGACTGATGTCTTGGATATCTTGGACATTTTCCAGGAGCCTAAAGAGTCTTCACTCCTCCCGATTTTTCCTGTGAAAAGCTTCGGGTGTGAGACAATCTCCAGGCACCTTTAAGGTCACCCTTTATTGCGCTCGTGGGATTTATTTTAAAACTGTGTCTTTCTCCCTCAAAAGTACTTAGACATTAAGACATTGTCTAAATAATAGATTAAAAAGTCCTTCCCTGTTATGTCACTTGTCTAATTTTAAACAATTCCTACTAGAACGTGACGTGTGTAAAATAACCTGTACAGACAGAACTCGATACATGAAGGGATCTGTAGTATTTGAACGCCTATTTCAATATCAAAGGAAAATGGATTTTATCTCCTGCTCGATCCCTAATTCTGTGAAGTTCTTTATGCTTACTAATTCATTAACATACAGGCTGTACAGAAGAGCTGTGGTGTCAAAAAATGCCATCTAATAGCGAATTCACTTTTATTCTGGTAGGCTCATCTCTCTGAGGAGACCATAGTTGTTTTCAAAAGATGGAGAGCAGTAATAATGTCTAGAAGGTTAAAACCGAGGCAGATGCTTTTTAGTGGGAAAGAATTGCATCAATTAGATCAGGAGTTAGGTAGGGAAGGCTGGAAAATTGTCACGATTCCTTGAAATCCACAACTTATTGGGTGTGGAAACATTCACTTGCTCGATTTTATCCCTCCTAGAGGTTTATCTCTCTGGTGCTGCAATTTTTTCTATTAAAAAATTATGTGTATTAACTAAACCAACCCTATCTATATTCTTTAGGTTAAACCCCTCCTATTTTTAAGTTCCTATGTAAAACTGGGATATATAACAGAGAATCCACATATTCTGTAGAGTCTTAAAAAGAGAGAGCCCAAACTCACATCCTGCATCCTCCAGTTAAAGGCTCTGCATCGCTCTCCTCCTCTCCAGTTGCAAGTGAGCCACTGTGCAGCCAAAAATCAAGAGTTTTGGAGACAAAGGAGAGTAAATATTATATTTGTGACTCTCAAAGGGTCAGTGAAATTTCTGGGGGCTGGGACTCAGCATCCCTCCTGTCTGTGGTCACCTTCTTGCTCCTCCCAAAGCGCAGCTCATCCCTGAGCTGTCTCCAGATACAACTCCTCAGGTTTGATTTTTCCAGCATTCTGGACAAAAGCCTGGTCCCAGTTTTCTTCCTCTTTGGAAATCAGCTAGCCAAGGGTTGTTTCTGTAAATATGCTCTGGAAAAATCAAAATGTCCCTTTTAAAATTAATATAATCTCCAATTATCATATTACCTCAGGGAGGGAGGCCTGGTGGTACTTAATAGAGCTCTTTGGGGCTCTTGTGCATTTTAATTGAGTGAATAATTGTAAAACACTTCAGGGTCTTTTGGTAAAAGGCTCTGTATAAACATTGCCATAATGCTGAATAATCAGGTTGTGAGATGAACTGGAATAAATTAACCCTATAAATAGATATGTAAATACATATAGTGTATGTGTATACATATATACCAACATTTTTGAGAGAAGTCAGTTACTTTATTAAAGCCCTACAGCTCTTGAATAAGAAATAAAATATGAGATTGGATGGTAATAATCATAATAATCAAAATGTTAATTTTCGAGCCTGTAGTTTATCTTCCTGTGCAGTGCATTGAGAATTTCCAGAAGCAGTGATGGTATTGCCACTTTAGTGGTGCTTCTTGAGAAACAGCAAACTCTGTTGAGTTTTATGGTGGAGGAACAGGGAGGAGGTGGATCCAAGGAACTAGATGCTTAGAAAACTAAAGATGGAGATGGACATGATTCGGTGGATCCCGGGTGCTAAATGCTTGGACACCTAAGGAGGTAGAAGGTCATGATTTGGAGGAACCAAAGGAGCTTCACTTCAGATGATTTTCCAGAGGTTTTGCTGCAATGCAGGGGTAGGGTTTGGAATAGAGAAAAGAGCTTCTGCAGCCCAGGTCTGTGCCCCTCTGGCATTTCCAATGGGAAGGACAGCAATGGGAACGTGTCCCACCAGCAGTGGATCTGCAGCTGATCTGCTGGGATTCCTTCCATGGATCAGTGGCCACTCCTTTTCTCCTGAATGCTTTGGCATTAGTCTTCAGACTAATATTTTTTGGAGCTGTGACTCTTCCTGTGCTTGTATCTCTTGTTATCCAGCCCCTTAGGAGCAGGAATTCCCCTGAAATGGAGATGATGGAGCTGAACTTTTGTATTTCATGCCAGAGGAAGCTTGTGCTGGGCAACGAGGTGCTGGTACAAAGAATCCTCTATTCTTAAATGGGACTTGACACAGTGATTGTGCCACTTCACTTGGTTTATGAAAGGAACTCAGTGCAAAACTACATAAAGGGAACTGGCGTTTGGAGGGCCTGGGTGCTTGAAATAGAAATGAATGGGACAAGACCAGGCTCTGTTTCTAAAGGAATCTATTACCAGGGATCCTCTTACTACTGTGAAGGTCTTTGCAGGAGCAGGCAAAGCTATTTTTGCTGGCAAGTAGGATATTTGTTGCTGGGGATTACACATCTTTTCAGCACCAAGGAGACACCGAGGAATGCTGTGGACTCCAGAGGGCTAGAAAGACTGAAATGGTTTTCCTCGCTGTAAACACACTGAAGAGACTGATGGTAGTGCTGGGCACAATTT
Organism: Pitta sordida; assembly: GCA_013390025.1. Taxonomy (NCBI): domain Eukaryota; kingdom Metazoa; phylum Chordata; class Aves; order Passeriformes; family Pittidae; genus Pitta; species Pitta sordida. The sequence goes on from WEKX01014289.1 coordinate 209,723, forward strand.
GAGTTCTAGAGAGTTGTACTCACAGTCAGAACAGTTTGACCAAATGCTCCATTGTGTATTAAATCTACAGATTCAAACGGTGTAAAAAAGGTGTGGGATACTCAGCATTTGAGAGTAAGAATTAGGTTGGACTGAAATTCCCCTTCTCTTTCTAATTGCAGGAAAAATAATTATCTGTAAAAAAAAAATGAGTGAAGAATAATGGATTATAACGATGGCTAATTTATTTTTTACCTCTGGAAGGTTCTCCAGTGCTGTTCATGAACTGGTAGCTGAGGGGTTTTCCAGTAAGTGTCTGAGCTGCCTCAGAAAGCAGAAACATCCCTGCTCAGCATGTTACTGGAATCTTGGTAACACATCAAGGACTGACTTTCCTGTGGGTTCCCCATTCCCTTTTCCCACCCAAAGGTAGTTCTTTCCACGTGAGATCAGAAGCCTCTTGACAGGGCAGTGTGAGGAAGCTCCACTTTTGTTTAGAGGGTGAATTTCTTCCACATCACCATCCCTCTGGCTTTTTCCACAAGCTCCAGGTTCACTCAAACATTGTGCCTAATGCCCCTGACATCTGATGTCTATGGTTTCCCATCCCATCTGCCAGGAATTTCAGACTTCTGATAAAACAGCTATAAAATTGCAAAGACAGCCAAAATGTAGCCTGAAATCACAACAATCAAGTGCTATGGCTGTCTCATGGGATTGGTTTTTTATTGGTCAAACAAATGAAGAATGGCTGTGTATCAGAATATCACAGCATTGAAGATGGAACAAGTTTCCAATGAAATACAAATTGGCATCAGCTGATGTGGGATCTCTTGCATGGTGTGGTTCCCCTTAAGTTTCCCTATTTCCACTTGTTGGATTCATGTCTGGGTTTGCATTGCTTTATTTTAGGTTTACTTGGTAAAGAAAAAGTGCTATTTTGGGGAAATGTCATCACGTAACAGGTGCTGCTCTGATGTCAGCTGAGGAAATCAGTGTCAAGAGCAGGAAAAGCCAGAAGATGAATGGGTGTCTGAGTTCAAAATAGGAAACAGCTTGAAGTTCCTTTTGGGGGAAACATAAACCTCATTCATTAGCCATGACACTATTTCACCTCTGGTACAGAGTAAGGATTCTGTCCTCCTGCTGATGGACAGGCACATCTCATGCAAATGGTCCTGAGCATTTGTGGATGTAAAGGAAGAGCCCTCAGATGTTGTTGGTGCTGTCTGGTGAGCTGTTCTCATCATCTGAGGGTGGCTGAGAGATGTCACGTGGAAAACTGCATTATTTGTGTTCCTGAATGGATTTCATTCCGTGTAAGGGGGNTTGGGGGGGGGGGGGGGGGGGGGGGGGGGGTGTCAACTCAGGGGGTATCAAAGTTAATGTGTGTGGCAGGAGTGGGGGATCTTGCCTGGGTGATGCAGCACTCAGTTATTCACACTTTGATACGAGCACCGTGTCTGATCAAGGTCTCGTCAGGATTTATGAGTCAGGCCTCTGAATTTCTTCGTTTTTCTCTGGTGCTTGGCAGGACTGTGCATCCATTTACTTGTTCACAGTCAGCTACACGGAATTCTGTGACATTTCTTTCCAATCCAAGGGTAGGACCAAAGTTTGTGGTGTTCTGTTAAGAATCCAATCGCTCAGTACAAAATGATCAGTGGGAGGTGTTCCAAGTGCCTTTATTTCCTATTCCATTACTTCGAGTACCTTCCCTGTTCTCCCTCAGGGCCCAGAGCTCACAGCCTGGCTCCCACCTCGTGCTAGTCTGAAATTTCTTTATTTATCTTACACTCTGTCGTTTTGCTGAACCATTGGTATTTTCCAGGAATCAGCTTTTTACATTGAGATGCCTATTAACTTTCTGAAGTCATATGTCAGTGGAACTCCAAACTGTTTAGTTTAACTTGACAGGCCCTATAGTGATACAGGGAAATTATTTTCTTCTTCAGAGTCATGTTTATGTTCTTTTCCAATGAGTTGGCTGCTTTATTGCAAAAGAAACTGTAAAAGGGATCATTTTAAATAGGCACAAAATAAATTCTGTTCTGTAAGGTACCCATAACCTTGTAGAAGATCCTAATTAACTTCCTTATGCCAGCATAGTAGTGCATTTGGAGCTCTCAAATGTTTCTTTCTTTTTAATAGAAATGATCTCTGTCTGATACCCACAGGCATCACCATTCCCAAAACAAGCTTTGCACTTCAGGATATTAGAAACACCAGTAGATTAATTGAAATCTGAACTTCAGCAACGCAGAATTTCAATCTGTTATCTTGCTTCTCTGTAAAGATAATAGTCCTAATAACACGTGGGTGATACTGAGTATTAAGTGAGTAAAATAAAATCGTCAGGTTGGCTCCCGTGCCGCTGAAATGTTGAATTACTGCTGGACAAGTGATCTGCAGAGACAAAGGTGCCAGGTCTTAGGGGAGATGTTGTATCACACAGTGTCATAACACAGATTTAATGTTACCATGTGAATTTTGGATATTGGGAAGGACTTCCTGGCTGGGAGGGTGGGGAGGCCCTGGCACAGGTTGCCCAGAGAAGCTGTGGCTGCCCCTGGATCCCTGGAAGTGTCCAAGGCCAGGCTGGAATCCCTGGGACAGTGGGAGGTGTCTCTGCCCATGGCAGGGGGTGGCATTGGATGATCTTTTAAGTCCCTCCCAACCCAAACCCTTCTGTAATTCCATGATTCCACGACATCCCAGTGCAGAGAAGGCACAGCAGCCTCTAGGACACCCCAGGGATCACCAAACTCAGGTGTCACTCGGCCTCATATCTGTGAGTCACACTGCAAACATTCATCAGCAGAGATGGAATTAAGTTCTCCCAGAGAAAAACACCAATTATCTGGTGGTATTTGTGCTGCACAGGCTCATTTTGCTGCCACGGTCTGTGTGTTTTGCAGAGGAATCCAAAGCTGCCATGCGCCTGCACAGCGGGGCCGAATCCTGCCCTCAGCGGGGCAAATTCAAAATATGGGTATTTTCAGTAGTGCCTTTACAGTCATGCTGATTTAAAATAAGAACTGGCTTTGCTTTAATCATACAGTTCCCATGCTCAGCTTTGATGAATTGCAGAAGCAGCCTCTTATCAAGTAACAGTAATTGTTTTTTTTCTTTTTTTTATTTTTCCTGAAAAGAGCAGGAAGTTTGCCATTCTGCAAAGCAAGATGAATGAATTTGCCATTTGAGGCTGAATTTTCCAAGAAGGATTAGGATGTTCTGCAGTCCTGTAAATGCAGGAACACTACTTGCGAGTCTAGCAGTTCTTTAGGCTCCTGATCAAAATTTGCATTATAACTCCATATGCAAAAGAGGGAAAAGGAATCCCAAATGTGAACACTTCCAATCCTCAACAGCAGCTAAAAATTGAAGTGAAAGAGATGGAAAATCCCTCACAGTTAGAAATTATTAGAAATGGGTTTGGCTCAATTTTACAGTGAATTGCTGTATCTCAATCTTGTGTTAAAGGGTAATAAAAAGTGAACTCCATTTTCTTTTTAGTGCACAGATGTGCTAAAGGTCAGCAGTGTGACAGGAGAGAGACGTTTCCATCTGATCATACTGCCTTCCTTTTTGTCTCCATGTATTTTTTATTTCCAGCTACCCATTTCCCATGGTGTTCAGCAGCTGCAGCAGAAAGGACCTGGAAAACAGCCTGGAAAAAGGGGTGGGCATGTGCCTCTTTAACCTGCCTGAAGTCAAGGAGTCCTTTGGTGGCCAGAAGTGTGGGAATGGCTACGTGGAGGATGGGGAGGAGTGTGACTGTGGGGAGCCTGAGGTAAGACACCACTTGAGAGTCTCTGCTCACCTCCTGCAGCTCCTGACAGTGAGGGATTGGTTTGTGGCACTGGTGCAAAAGAGTTCTCCCTTCTCTGCTTAGATCCTGTCAGCTTAAACCTCAGAGGCCTCAGAAGTTCTCTTGACTTGCATTCGAGTTGCTGAACTTCAGGGCTTGAGTTAAGAGTGTTCTCAGTTCATCCATAGACAGTGAAGTCTCTCATGGCTTCTCCGACAGACTGGCCGTGACCATCATGTCCCTAACAAGAGAAATTCCTTTAAGCTTTAACTAATGAGCCAAAGTCAAAATAAGTTTGTGAACACTGCTCAAACTCCTCAAGATAATTTAATTGAAGGTCTGTTTGCATCTGTAAGAAGGCACTCATACATTCATATTAATATCAATAAATCCATAGAAATTATGGGCTTCTCTGGGCACCCTGTGTCAGGGCCTCTCCACCCTTATATAATACACTATATAAATATAAACATTAATATTGGCTTTGAATTTTTTGGTTTCACCTTCAGTTNGTCCCAGGCAGGTCCAACCTGGCCTTGGACACTTGCAGGGATCCAGGGGCAGCCACAGCTTCTCTGGGCACCCTGTGCCAGGGCCTCTCCACCCTTATATAATACACTATATAAATATAAACATTAATATTGGCTTTGAATTTTTTGGTTTCACCTTCAGTTTTTAGGCACAAAACCATTCCCTCTTTCACCATGAGATTTTTCTTTCCCACTGGCCAATTACCTTGTGAACAGAAAGAGACTCCACTGCCTCCCAGAGGGATTGCTGCCACTTCAGAGACCGCTCCATTTAGTTCAGGGAGTGTGTCAGAGGACTCCTCAGATCATGAGGAGATAGGCAAAACCTGGGGTCAAATAATATCCGAGCTGACATCCTTATCCCTTTTACACCCGTCCTCACTGGCCGTATTGAACCTCGCTCCGATTATCTGAATTAAACGCATCAGCAGATGAGGGATTTGTTTCCTGTGATAAATACAGTTCTGCAGACAAAAGAGATGGGGGCAGTTAAAACAGCAAGATATTGCAGCACCCTGTCTATGGAGTGGATTGGATTTATACAAGCCATAAGGATTTCCTGACAGTTCACTCATTCTTGAGGGTAACAAGGTTGGAGGAAGCAGGCTTATCTTCTTGTTTAAAGTCAATAGAGTGCAAGCAGCTTGCAAATGTCTTTCTAACCCCGTTATCTTTCTTGTTTTCATTTTGCAATGTTAGTGATACCTTTTCAAGTCAAAGCCACTTAATGTCAGCAGGCACTGCCTTGATGTGCCTCTTCTTTCTATCTTTTTTCCCTTTTTAATTATATTGGAAAATCACAGCTTGGGTGCAATTAAATTTATTTGGGATTTACTGCTGTAATCTGAGTGGTTCCAGCAAACCCGTGTGATTAGTTATTAATTCACTGCCCAGTCATTTGTGCCAGCTGAGCTTTGTCAATAGTGCTGCAGTATTTTAGTGCAAGGAAAGCTGCACAATAACCAACACTGCTTGTATTTGATCAGCTCTCAGAATGAAATATCATTCTGAATAGTTGGTGGAAGGGGGTTGGAACTAAATGGTTTCTTGATTTCTCCCCACCCAAATCACTCTGGAATTTAGATTAGATATTGGGGAGGAATTCTGTCCTGGGAGGGTGGGGAGGCCCTGGCACAGGTTGCCCAGAGAAGCTGTGGCTGCCCCTGGATCCCTGGGAGTGTCCAAGGCCAGGTTGGAGCAGCCTGGAACAGTGGGAGGTGTCCCTGCCCATGGCAGGGGGTTGGAACAGGATAATTTCTTGTTCTCTTCAAACCCGAACCATTCTATGATTTTATGATTCTGACTTAATTTTGGATTATATGGCCAAAAACATCTGGTGTGCTACAGTGTCTGGGGAAAGAGGGTTAATACCAATTACAGATACAAAGATAAACAAGGAAGAGAAGTGGAAATCCTTGGTTCTTCTAAGGTGAGAACGTGGCTGCTTCTATAACCAGGTGCAAGAGGGATCAGAAAACTACAAATTGCCAACTCAGAAGTCAAACAAATGACTTCCAAATGTAATTAAGAGCTGGTGCCCAAACAGCTGTGACATGCCAGGGTTTGTGCCAGGAAATCTTGTCTTACAAACCTATCACAGTGCTCTGAGGGGATTAACAAGTGGATGGAAAGGGATGGTGCAGCCTGTTAGGGGTTCAATAGAGAGGCTTTAGAAACCAGCTCTCACCAAAGCCTCTTTAGCAGACTAAGCAGCTGTAGATGAGAGAAAACTGCATGGGCAAAAATTGGGTTAAAAGAGAGGAAATCCAGCCGGGTATAAATCATCCGTTTTATGTGGTGGAAGGAGATCTGCTGTGATGCATCCATGAGATGTGTCCTGGGGACTACACAATTCAGCATTTTCATAAACAGCCTGGGAAGAAGAATAGTCTGAATTTGCTGATGGTATTAGTTAGGCTGGTAGAGATGAAATCTGGCTGAGAAACCCTCTGAGACAGCTGGACCAGGCATAGAGATGAGAAATGGGACTCAATGAGGAGCGATGCACATTCCAAAAATCACAAAGAAGATGATGGACTCGGAGCTGATTCTGACCACAGAGGAACAAGACTTCATGTTACAATAAATAGTGTCATGAAAATGTCAGCTCAGTGCTCCAGAGTGGTCTAAAAGGTAAATAGGCTGTTAGAAAGTACTAGGGGAGAAATAGAAAACCAAAACAAAGCACCAGCAGGTCTCTATAAATCTGTTGTGCCTGGAACTGTGTGTGCAGGTTTTCCCTACCCCCTCCCTTATCTCGAGGAGGATAAGGCAGAATGAAAGAGATTAAAAGAAAAGCAATAAGGTGGTTCAAAGTTTTGGAGGGGCTCTGGCTACAAAAGAAGAAAATGAAGGAAAATGTGACAGAGGCTAATAAAATCATTTGCAAAATGGCAAAGGTGAGCAAGGAGTGATTTCCCACTGCCCCAAAAAGAACTGTGCAAATGAAGGTAGAGAATGTCAGGTTTCAAACAAGCAGAAGGAGCTGCTCCCATGATTGAGATGATTATGTGTGAATTTCTTTTACCTGACTGTTACAGGTGATAGAGATGCCCGTGGAGCCAAGGGAAAGGCAGGAGATTGGAATTGTGTCGCATGTGTGTGTTCACATTCTTGTTCTTCAGCATCTTCTGGCGGCTGCTGCCAGGAGGAAACAAGGAGAGAGGGTTCTTGACTGACCCAACAGGGTCTGCCTTGTGTTCTAAGAAAAGGACAGTCTCTGCCATCAGGAGATGGTAGAACTGCTCTGGTTTTAGTCTCAGTTGCTCCCATGGACCAGGAGACCTAGAAACCCCCTCCCATCATTGCTGGTTTTCCCAGTAATGGAAAGAAACTACAGCACAGCAATTGTTTCTCAAAAAAACCCTTTTTCTCCAAAGCCTTGCCAGCCTTTCCTGTTTGTTTTTCTGTTTATGCTAAAACCATTCCTGACAATTTGATAGGCTAGGCACAAAAACTATTTGCCAAGCTCATTGCCTACAGTGAGTAATAGTGAGTTAGCAATTGGAAATTCCAGGGGCTGCTGCACCATCACTCAAAGAGCTGTGCCTTTATCCCAGTCTGCCTTTGGAATGCTGATTGCTTTCCATGGCTGCTGCAGGGGCAAAGGGTGGGAGATTGGAGCTGGCTGTTTCAGAGGGACCTAAATGGGACTGACATTGCTTTCCTCCGCTCGGTTTTTTGAGGAGAATTTATAAAATGTGCTTAAATGCAGCAGCTGCACAGAAATACTTCCATAGCCTGCTGCCTCCAGCATGATCAAAAATAGGGGCAGGAAGTTCTTTCCTTGCTTGGGAGCAGCACAATTAGCTTTGTACATCCGGGCAGATATTACCTAAGAAAGATATTATCTAAAAAAACCAGTGAAATGCTGAGAATCATTTTGTTCTGTACTCGTGGGTGCAGTGCCAGCCCTGCCTTCCTGTTGGAAAGCTTTACAGGAGCCAATGAAGTAACAAGAACATCATTCTAACCCACTTATTTTCCCCGTGTTCCCTATATTGTTAGTGATCCCTTGTTAAGTCAAACCGACTTAACACAGCTGAAGAGCAATTTTATCTGCTGCTATTTCTGTCAGAGAGATGAGATTCCAGCTCAGCTGATGTAACTTGCAGCTTGTGAGAATAACCTTGGAAAAACAAATCCATTATTTTCTGAAACTCCTTACTAGCTCGTTCTGCTGAGAATAAAGTTTGCAGGGGCCCACACGTGGCACCGTCTAATCCCTAAGTGTGAAATTGGGATGTATCAGGTAGTGAGACTGCAATTCATACTCATTTCATATCTCAAAGCTCTATTACTGCTTACCCTGATAAGAGATTGCATGGAACGGTGTCACCATCTTTCTCTGGGGCAGCCCCAGGGAGCAGCTCTCACAAAACAGAGCTGCAGTCGTGATGCTCAGGAACTGAAACACGGGCCCTGGATCCTCTCTGGAGGCAATGGAATCATTCCACTGCTTTCTGTGGAAATCAAACGCCACAGGAGTGAACCAGGGTTGGTGTCACCGTACTGGAGCTGTGTGTGACATTTGGGATTAGATCCATAGCTGGAATAAACCAGCCTCCCTCAACGGCTTCCCTGGTTTGACGACACTTACTGGGCTTGTTGAATCGAAGGGCAGACAAGGCTGTTTGGATCCAGTTGTCGGGCTTCATGCATAATTCATGACTTCATGCCCAGCTTTTCTTGGCAGAGCTATAGGCAGCCTCTTGATTTATGGCTCGTTGTGACTGAAGGTTGTCTGCTCTAAATTTATCCCCTAAATTTACCCAGGAATGTACAAACCGGTGCTGTAACGCAACGACCTGTGCCTTGAAACCAGGAGCAGTGTGTGCACACGGACTCTGCTGCCAGGACTGCCAGGTGAACCTCGGGAAACGTTGCTTGTCTCTGTGGGGTGGGCAGAATTCCAGGATTTTCCCAACTGCAGAGCAGTAAGCAAGGAGAGAGAACAAGATAATTGGTATCAATAAGCCTTAGGACACTTGCATGTCATGTCAGCAATTAAAAAAAAAGGAGCAGATCAACAGACTTTTTAAATGGTGTCTGTGCTGTTTGTGGCCACTTCATTTGCTCGTGCAAAATCTCTTTTTTTTCATGAACTTTTGCATGCTTTGATTTTTTTCATTCTTACATGGCAAGCAGTCATTAAATGCTGAACCCTGGTGTTTGGAAAGGCTCTTAAAATATTAATTCTATCAACAGCGTATGTATTTTTAATAGCAGATCATCAGCTCTTGTGGTCTCCTAACGTACTATAAAAGCCAAGTTGCCACAGGCATTTACCTGCTGGAATTCTCAGACCATCCCTTGCATATGGGCTGATAAAGCATTCAGCAAGTTCCAATTGTGTCTGTGGCAACCATCTGCCTAAGAGCTCGTAGCAGCAAGTGCTCACCACAGCGAGCAAATGCTTTTTAGCAAAATCAATCTTCATTTCTCTTTGCTTTTTACCACAGGGAAAGTGATTAAAATTCAGGGCTGCTCCCAGAGCACACCCATCTTTAGTGGCCGGTGTTGGGAAGTGAATGTTCACACTGGAACATTCCACTGTTGCCTACTAGGTGCCTTCAACTCCGAAAGGAATGTAGTTATCATGGAAATCGGGACAGGTCAGGAACAGTTTCATGGACTACTTCTGTAATTGAGTGCACAGAATCCCAGGATTTGCTGAGCTGGAAGGGACCCACCAGGACCATCCAGTCCAACCCTCAGCCCTGCACAGGCTCATCCCCAAGAGTCCCCCCCTGTCCCCAGAGGATCATCCCAACCCTCCTGGAGCTCTGGCAGCCTTGAGGCTGTGCCCACTGCCCTGGGGAGCCTGGGCACTGCCCAACCACCCTCTGGGGAAAGAACAATCTTGTCCTGAGATCCAACCTGCCCCTGCCCTGACCCAACTTCAGCCATTCCCTGGCTCCTGTCCCTGATCCCCCCAGAGCAGAGATCAGGGCCTGCCCCTCCTCTGCCCCTCCCCAGGAATTGTCACTGCAATGTCAGCCCTAAGGCTCCCCTGTTGAAGAAGGAGTCTCTGTTGAAGTGGAAGATCCAATGCCCATGACAGCAACACTGCCGTGAGGAAATATAACTTCACAGAATCATGAAGGTTGGAAAAGACCTCCAAGATCAACAAATCCAACCTTCTATCCCGGGAAACAATCAGGCATCTGAATCAGGAGTCAAGTGGGCTGGTGGCTTCGTGAGCCCTAACACAGCACAGTGTCCTGTGAGCAGCTGGCTGCCCTGGTCACTGCAGTGATCTAACAGCCACATGGAAGGAAAAGTCTCTAATCTGAATTTTGGACACTTCCACAGCTGGTCCTTTCCTGTACAGCTCACAGTGTTTCTGTGCCCATGGCACAATGGAGGAGCCACAATGAAAATATCAGGGCTGCCTTTACCTTCTGACCTGAGCCACATGAACCATGTTTGCAGCTGCAGCTCCGCTGTGACCCTCCTTCCTGCCAAACCCTTCCCAACATGGGTCAAATAAATGTATTTAAAGCTCTATGTAATCCTTCCACTGTCCTCTGCAGCCACTTGGTGCGGGGCCAGTGGAACCAGCTGTTGGTGTGCTGCATGGCTGGCCCAGCACAGCAGTTGAAGTCCTTGCTTGTTTTGCAGTTAAAGCCAGCGGGGATTTCGTGCCGAGAGTCCAGCAATTCCTGTGACCTGCCGGAGTTTTGCACGGGAGCCAGTCCCCAGTGCCCAGCCAACGTGTACCTGCACGATGGGCACACATGCCACGGGGTGGACGGGTACTGCTACAACGGCATCTGCCAGACCCACGAGCAGCAGTGCATCACCCTCTGGGGCCAAGGTGAGCCGAGGGAGAACAGGCCCATGTGTGACTTAGGCTTTGGGAAAAGAGATGAACTGTGTGATTTGGAGGGGTTTTGTACAGCGCCAATCTGTGCTTATTATTGTCTGAGACAGGGAGCTGAATAATGAGGGAATCACTCTGTGATTCATTTTAGCCTTGATTTGCTGTCGTGTTCGTTTCTTGCAGCGGGAGGTAGAGAGCAACAGTAACTAAGCTCATTCTGCAACACGCTGCAAATGGGTAGGTGAGCTTAGACAAATCATTTCATATTGCCTTTGATATGTCACCCTATAAAGTGCTGAATGCTCTTGGCGGGTTGGAATCATGTCCCTTTTCAGGCTGGTGTGTGAGTTTCCTCCTGGGCTCTAAACAGCTCATCTGCGAAACATCCCAGCTCATCTGCCTACATCCATCCCAAAGCAGGGCTCAGCGTTTGACATTAACATGAGTCTCTTGTATCATCCTGTGTATTTTATTAACTGGTGTTACCTGTAAACCCGCCTCCTGGCAGGGCTTTAGCAGGGTAGGCATTGAAGGAGAGAGGGATTTTGCTCTCCCGTGGGATTTTACTTCCTTTTTGCAGAAATCTCATAACATGAGTCCTTGAGTTATCCTGAACATATATCCCAGGAAAACTGGTCACCTTTCCATAAAGCCCTGTGGCTCTTCCACTGAAATGCAAGTGTTAACTCAACATTTTGCTGTTAATCCATTGCTGTGGACAAGTCATGTCTCTCTCCTTTGGCATCTCTCTGACCTCCTCTCCCAGATTGGAAAACCACTTTCAGCTCTCCTGAGCAGAAGCATTATTTAGAGACAGATGTAATTATTTCTTTCAAACTAACTTTTCCAGCTCCTTTAACCTCTTTCAATCCAGTATCTCTCTGCCTCTAACTCTGTTCCAAGACTTATCAATATAATGACACACAGATGTTTCCCTTGGTCAAAACCTTCCTCTGGAGTCCATTGAAGAATTTATCTCTTATCTTCCATGGGCACGGACCATTCACAACTTCTCTTTTAAAGAGTATTAAAGCACCTCAAGAACTAACACCACTGATACAGACAGCAGGTCAGCTTGGCCATGGGGGTATAAGAACATGCCTAGGAGGAGTTCCAGTTCAAAATTAAACTCCTCACGTGGAACAAACCGTGCATCTGATCTACTCTGAATCCCACGTGTGCCAGAGAGTTAATGTGAGCTCATACAGGCATGGACAATTATAGCCTCCAGTCTTAGTCAGACTGGGATTTTTAATCCCCTGGATGCAGAAGCATTTTCTCTTTTATAAGGCAAAATCTGTTCCTGAACCAGTTTCTCATGCCGTGGAAAGTTACTCGGTCAGACTGTTAATAATTTCAGTGGCTGAGAAAAATTCATCTAAAGGTCAGTGAGCTGAGCTGCTGCAGCTCCCTTGCCAGGTCTGTTTCCTAACACACCAAGTCTTCCAAACCCCCTGGGCTCCTTTAATTCTTTCTTGTCTTCCTTCTTGTGATAATTCAATATGGGCACTGCTGAGCGTGGAGTCTCCACTGGTCAAGGCATTGGGGGGCTGCTTCGGAGAAAGATGTTTTGTTGAGAGCAGAGTTCAAACAGACTTTTACTGGAATGTCTGGGGTTTGTGTCTTGGTAATGCCCAAGGATAAGGATTTTGTAAAGGGAGGATGGGACACAACCAAACCTGAACTGAAAATCTGAATCCTTGTCACATTTTTTGGAATTATAAATTAGAAATAATCATAGAACAACTTGGGTTGAAAGGGACCTTAGAGATCATCCAGTGCCATCCCCTGCCATGAGCAGGGACACCTTCCTCTATCCCAGGTTGCTCCAAAAGATACATTGGAACCTTTTACCAAGTTGTTGTAATTGATTAGAACTGTATTTAACTGCAGTTGGAGTGCAGTAGGTTTGTGGTTGGTTGGTTGGTGGTTGGTTGGTTGTTGAGTGTTTTTTTTAATTCCATCTCGTAACGAAAAAGCAGCTCACAGCTCATTTTTATTATATCCTTGTTTTCTTCTTCCCAGTAGAAGAAAGCAATGCAGAACAAAATGCAATAGCTTTTCCTAAAATAATATTTGGTGTATTGAATTCCTTATTAGTGTCCTCCTTTGTCTATCTTTTTTGATTTATCTGGTTACAGATGTCCAGAAACCCAATGATAAATGTCAATCTTAATATTTTTAGGTCTAGTTAAAGAAAAATGATGAGCACTGTCAGAGCTTGTTTACATTAGGCTGAGGAGTAGGAACCTGTTTCCAGAAAGAAGTACTCGCATTTCCTTGGGGTTGTTTTTGTTGCTTTCAACAAATAAATTCAAATCAAATAGAGGAATATCTTTTGCAATTTCCTATCTGCGTGGAAATCTTGGTGGGAAAGAGGGGAGGAGTGTCTGAAAATTCCTTTTGGAAACCAAGTATGTTCCAGGCTGCTCCCAGAACACACGTATTTCTCTACTCTCTCACCATAATTCATGTCATTTTGTATCCTTAAGGAACAATGTGCAGGAATTGTTTGTGGCCTTTTTTTGGTTTCATATTTAAAAATATCAAACTGCACTGATCTGACCTATTGATAGCAGAGTGACTGAGAAATACATCAATAGTGGGGCCTTCGTGTGGTGTCTGCTGCTCCACTGGCATTTTCCAGGAGAAACAGATACACAGATAAAGCTACTTAAGTCAGAGAAATTATTGATCACCAGGGAATCGAAGATTTTCAACTTTAGGCTCGTGGCTTTTTCTGCACTGACAAGAAAATGATTCTTTAGGGAAGAGAAGAAGGCTGTCAGTGTGTTTTCCTGTATTTCCCTGAGTGGGAACAGAGCAATGATTTTGGGGAGCCAATGGCAGGCATTGACTTAGTAATTAGAACACACCCAAGTGTGTTGTATAGACATGGCCATTTGTTTGAGCAGGAACATTCTTGATTTTACTGTCAATATTTCTTACAAAGACCTGTCACTGGTGTAAGGACTTTGTGGCTTTTTCCACGTACAACCCTATACAGACAAAATAAGTGAGCTGCCCTTCCCAGTTATCTGATCAAACCCCAGCTAACTGGGCTTTGCTAAAATGCTCATTATCCAAGCACTGTAAAGGTTTTAATTCAGTGAAATCAAATCATTTTGATCATGACAGATTCATGGCCTCTCGTTTTGGAGATGTGAAAGACTTCAAAGTCGTATTCTCAGGGGTGGTGACATCGTGCTCCTTAAAATCCAAACACTGCTCAACCCCATCTTGCGCTTGCCCAGACGTAACAGGGATCACCAGGATGGAGAGAGAGGCCAAGAGGAGTGTGTGGAAAGTTTGCTTTGCATCATCAGTGAAGTAAAACAAATGTAATGAGACAAAACCCAGATCACATGGCAGAGAACAGTGTTTTTATGCTGATATTTATTTGCACAGTGGTTGCTGGTGCTGGTTGGCACAGCCCGAGCAGCAGAACTCCAGCCTGTTACTCAGAGGTTGATTTTTTTTTTTCCCCTCCACACCCATTAACAGCTGGGAACTGAAATTTCTTTTCTGCTGTCAGCCTGAGAGTGGGTGTTTCTCTTCTTGGAATCAGCACCATGGTCAGAAATTTCTCCCTTTCCTTTTGGGAGACTTGTGGCGATGTTCATCACAGCAGGTCCCACGCTGACCTGAAATGACACATCTTTTCTGTACCACTTCCAACATCTCCTTTTTTATAGCTGTGCAGAGACTGGTCTCATCAATAGACACATTTGCAGCAAAAGACAGTCTCCGGGCTGACAACTGCAGTGCTGAGCTTTGACCTTCTGCAGCTTCAAAGGGCTGATTTAATCCCTGGAATAAGGCTCGGCGTGGAAAGGCTGACAGGACCTTAATTACAGGGTCATGATACTATAATTACCAGTAGCAAAGTGAAATAAACTCTGCTCATCCAGCTCAAAGCACTTAATAACCACTAGAAATCTTTCACAGATCGTTCTGCCTCTGCCTGCAGAAGTAGCAAAATGGAGAAAGACAGGACTTTCTGCTCCAGCTTATGTGGTGCAGTCGTGACAAACGGGTTTCCTCCAGAAACACAACAGTGCAATTCTCTCCCTCAAGCATCCTCTGAAAACCTCCTTTTAACTTGGTAGCTCCATCTGTTCAGCATCTCATACTCTGGTATGTTTTCATCTCTAAAAAAGTCCAAATATTGTGAGAAGCCAGCTGGGAGAGGGAAGAGCATCTGAATCCCAAGCAACAGCCTGTGTTGGTTTGACACCAGGCAGCAACTGAAGCTGGATTTGGGTCTCCAAGCTGCAGATGATCATTGGGTACCAGGTGTTTTCACACACAGGCTGCTCCGTGCCTGGCAGGGGAGAGGGTTTTTGTACTCCATGAGATCTTTTTTCTTGTCGAGTGTTATTGGTTGGAGTTAAAACTCCCTGTCTGAGCCCTGCAAAGACGCCGCAGATGTGTTTCTCTTCCTGCAGGCTGCTTTCCATCGCCTCTTAACTTCATCATCACTTAACAGCTACATTAAAAAAAATAAATCCCACCATGCAAAAATGTTTAACCAGGTGAAAGAGGAACATAAATACCTTACAAGCCCCCAGTGTTTCAGTGAGCCCTTTCTCTTTTTAACACACTTTCAGAATAAGCCTCTAGCCGGGGGGTGTAGGGCTGGATGACCCTGGGTCCCTTCCGGCTCAGAGTGGCCTGCTAGACTGTGAGGGATCTAGGTTGGTGTTACGCTCTGGGATGTGCTCTCGGTCTCTTTACGGGTGTTAGATGGTGAGTTGGNCCCCCCTGTGTTTCAGTGAGCCCTTTCGCTTTTTAACACGTTTTTAGAATAAACCTTTTTGTCCCTTGCAGTCAAAGCTCAGGACATGAGCATTCCTTGTGCTTTTGGCAGCTTTTGGAGCCACACACCACCCTGGGGACAGCGTGTCTGAGCTTTGGGATGCTGCTGACAGCTCTCCAAGGGATCATGCAGTCCTTGCAATTCCCTGCCATCGGCTGAACGAGTTGGGGCACGAGGCTCCTGGCCAGGGAAAAACACGACCCACTGCAATTCCACATGATCAGGGTGGATGGGTGGGGCAGGGGCCTGGTCTTTGCAGCTGTGGGAGAAAAAGCAGCTTTAGAAAAAGCAGTTTTCCTTGGCCTCTTGCTCCCAGCAGGGCTTTTCCCTCCCCTGCCCTTCCAAAGCTGGCACAGTACAAGCACATGTTAATGTTTGTCTCAGACTGAATAGTTGATGTGCCCGCCCTGGGAAGACGAGGAGGACTCGACATACTGAAAATGGAAATTTGGCTTCTGCTTTTTGCACAGTGCCTTGTCTGGTTACTTCTGTTGATTTTTTTTGATTATTGCTTGTGCTTTAGTGAAAAGAATTAGAAGAATCCTGTGTGGGTCCTGTTTAGTAGTTCCAGATTTGAAAAATTATTCTGAACTCAGCCAGCTTGGTCGTAATCTTGCAAAGAATTTCAAGCTCTTGTCCTTCTCTCCAGGGAACCAGCAGCTAATATTCTGTTCCTTCTGTGCCTTTCTGTCTGAGTTTCCAGTTTCAGTATGTTAAAATGTTAGAAGGAGAAAAGGCTGCCTTCTTAAGCCTCTCCAAGTTTTAATATTTTGTTCTTTAATAGCATTACAATGCTGTTCAGCAGTATATAGTATTAGTCAAGCTTCTGACTGTGAAATGCAGATAATTAATTGAGGTTTTAATCTCTTAGTGGAAAGATCCACACTGACTGAAAGTTTTACAATCATATTTGTATTTCCTTCTCCAGGAACCTGACCCTCACCTCTTTTATTTATTTTTTTTTTTTAAGAGGAACATTTTCCTCTTTGAAGGCTTTCAAATTTCATCTCCAGGATGGTTTAAATAAATCCTACATTTCACCCAATGTTAGCGGCATTCACACTTGGATGTGGTTCAAAACATTTGACAAGAAGTAACATTAGTTCAGATATTCTGCCCCTGTTAAAGATCAGGAACACTGTAGGAATGGTGTGTTCTCAGCCTTTAGGTCATAACATCTGTTGCTGCCAAGTTCTTTTTGTTTTAGTTTGGCTGATCTATCAGAAGCACAAAAATGAGGTTTAGCCAGTGTATTTCCCCAGCACCTTGTCTGCTCAAAGCCAATCTCCCAGTTGGAGCAGTTGAAATGTTGGTAATGGCTTGATTGTGCTGGTAATTGTGTTCACAGAGAGAAAATATGGAGGAGTAAAGAGTCCCAACAAAGGGCCTCTTAATCTTGCAAGGAACTGCAGTTATTGGCTGGAAATAAAAGCCACACTTCACAGTAAAACAAGGGGATTAAATTCTAAACATGGATTAATTGTTGCAGCAGGGGAGCAGATCCTCCATCTCTTCCACATTCCAGATGAGGACGTGCATCTTCCCCCAGAAGATATTCCATAGCTGGTTATAATCTGTGGGAAAATGGTCGGGAGATTGTCTGTGTAAAACATTAGAATAGATGTTCTGTTCGTAACCTTAAACTGGTAAAATGTAGGGATGAGTAATCTGCCTGCACAAACATTTCCAGTCCTACTCCCACCAGGGAAGTTCCTCTGCCGTTAGGATATGTCTCCATAGTAAGAGGCCACAGTACATAAGAACCAGATGCTCCCTGTCATCCAGATTCCTGCTTGTGCCACTGTGTAGAAATGACCGTGTTTTCAAGTCAGTCTTTCCTCTCAGGAGTGGATGTCCTGAGGATCAAGGTGGGGATGGGATCCCTTCCCCTCCCCATACATTAACCTGTGTTACCAGCAGGGGATTTCCCTTTCCTATGTCACCAGGTCTTTACAGACACACAGCACCCTCCTTTACAACTGGATTTTTTTCTGACTTTCTTGTGCTGAATTACACTTAAACAGGCCTCTCCTGGAAAGAGGTATCACCTGCAAAAAGAAGGGACAGAACTTCCCAGCTGGTCTTTGTCTGTCGTCACCATGCACGAATCAGCATTTCCAAAATGTTTTTGTGTCCTGGTAGGATTCACAAGAGGGAATCATCTCAGGAAGTCCCGAAAGAGAATGAGTTCCACATTGTCTCTTGCTCAGCATTGCCAGGAGAGACAAACACCCGTGGAAACCCCACACATCCAGGCTCCTCCATTAGCATGCTGAGCCAGCAGGACTCTTTGGCTGGACTTCATCAACATGCAGCTCACATCCCACCTTCCCCTAAAGCATCAGTGGAGCTCAAAGGAAATTATTAAAAACACCTTGTATGAGATGAAGGTTCTGATGAGGTTTTGTTTCAGGTGCGAAACCCGCTCCTGGGATCTGCTTTGAGAGAGTCAATTCCGCGGGCGATCCCTACGGCAACTGTGGGAAGGACTCCAAGAGCTCCTTTGCCAAGTGTGAACCCAGGTAGGGCCTGTCCCTACAGCCACAGGAACAGGGGCAGGGCTGGTGGGAGAGGGGTTAGAACGTCTAAAATTATTTCCCTAACCTTTGGGTTTGCTTGTTCCCCTCAGGGATGCCAAGTGTGGAAAAATCCAGTGTCAAGGGGGAGCAAACCGGCCTGTGATCGGCACCAATGCTGTTTCCATAGAAACCAACATCCCGCTCCAGGAAGGTGGCAAGATCCTGTGCCGTGGTACCCACGTGTACCTGGGGGATGACATGCCCGACCCTGGGCTGGTGCTGGCAGGAACCAAGTGTGAAGATGGAAAAGTAAGGATCTCAAGTGCTCCCAGACAAGGAGAACATCCTGACCCCCATGTTGCCAAGTATTTTGTACCAAACTGACTTCTTTGTCCTTTGGGATTTTATTTTTGCCCACAACCACAATTGTTTCTCATGTTTAGACTGAGTTAGGATTTTGCTCTCCTCTTTTGGACACTGTTCTGGGTTATTGAAGCAACCTGGTTCTAGTTGAAGGTGTCCCTGCCCATGGTAGGAGGGTTGGAATTAGATGATCTTTAAGGTCCCTTCCAGCCCAAACCATTCTGGGATTATGTCTGAGGACAGTCCCAAGTATCTGTCCGTGTAGTCTTGAGGTTTTCTGCAAAATAAGTACAGCAAAATACATTATGAATGAATTTCTGAGTTCAATATATTTCCTTTCCCAGTGTCTCTGGCATTGCAAAATTGTCATTAAATTCACTTCAGATCCCAATGTAAATTTTATTTTTTTATTATGGTTCCCACTTTTTTTTTTGTCTGCAGCAGAAGTTCTCTCTGTCTGTGTGCACTATTAGAAAATTGTAAAGCCATCGATGTGCAGCCACCGAAACTGATTTTTGCAATCATATTTTGTAGGCTTTGTGAATGCAGCCCAAATTTCATATGGCTGCTTCATTCCTAATTTTGCTTTAGTGAAAAAGATGGGAGACAGCCATGAGTTTGCAGGGGGGGAGGAATGGAAAGGAGTCCAAGAACTATTGGAATGAAGGAGGTTTCCATACCCTCAGTGGATTCCTTGCAAAAAGGATAAAAACCAAGTGCTTTGATAATTTGTGGTAAATTCAAGTAAGCCTCTGGATTTCTGAATGCTTTTGAATTATGTTGGATTATCACCCTGCACTGGGAACAGGTTTGAAACACATCCCCAGTGAAAGCACAGTTCTGTTACAGGAAAACAACCCTTACAACGTTTCTAAGTCAATCTGTTACAAAATGCCTTTTCAAAGCAAATTCAGGGCTGGGAAAGCACCCCATTATGTTTTACTAATGAGTATTTAATCTTTCTAATCTATCTAATCATACCCATACACGCTATAGAATACACAGGCTGATACTTCTGAAATTGTATGTTTTACTTTGAGGACATTAGTGCATTTGTATTATGGATTAAGAATATGAATTTAAATATTCTTCGGTTTTCTAAGCTGAGGATACACAATTTGAAAAGCAGCCATTTTAATGTGATCAGAATTCTGTGAGCTGCTGCTCTGTGAATATTTGAATTGGGAATGCTGCTGTAATCAGACCATATTCTCTCCGTGTGTGCATGTTGATGCCAATTCACTCTAATTTCCTTTCCATTTTTCCTTCTCCCCAGGGGATAAGTGCCCTGATTAAGCATCCCTGTCGCCTCCTTCAACACTATTCCCTGCTTAATGCTAATTATTGTGACTGACTTTTCCTACTACTGAACTGCACTGCAGTTAAACAGGAGTAAAACTGTGCAGCATGGGGTTTTCTTGACCTTTTTATTTTTTGGTCAGTACAGCATAAGAACAGTTATTGCAGTCCTAATATCTTCTTTTTTCCAGTTTGGAGTAGGATAACTCCTCACTACTGACATCCTCATCAGCTGGTTGGTTGGTTGATGACATTATTAGATGGCACTCAACTTGTTTTACCTCTGTTTTCAGCTCTATGAGCAGAGTAAAGTTTACCTGTAGTGGCAGGAAAACAAGAAAAAATGGAATTTTATTCCTTTGCATATGCCATCCGTTTATTTTTTCCCTTTACTTTGCACATGCTATTTGTTTACTTCCAATGCTGATGTCCTTCTCTTTGTTTCAACATGATTCTGTGTGTGTGTGTGTACTGGGAAAGCTTTGAGTTGCCGCTGAAGGAGGAGCAGAGAGGGACGTGATGCCATGTGAGCTCCAGCCCATTAAAAAAACCCTTTTCCCTTATTTTGCAGATTTGCCTCAACCGCCGGTGCCAGAACACGAGTGTTTTTGGGGTTCATAAATGTGCCACCAAGTGCCATGGACGTGGAGTAAGCATCACAGACCACTTTATTTACACTCAATAACCACTTTGTGTAATGGCTTTAGGATCTAGGATTGTTTGTAACAGTCAAAGTCTGAAATTATTTTTGTTTGACAAGGAAATATTTATCAGGCAGCAATTATCTTGCTTTTAATTAACGGGAATTTTGGCATCTTCAGAGCAAGTTCAGTCTAACTTTCAAACCCTGAAGAGTTAAAAACACCCAGTTTCTCCATGGATACAGAGAAATTAAAATTTTTGAACTGAGTATTTGAAGCTTTTCAGTTGAGAGTCAAACGAAAAAGCTTTTCTGAAAGTATTAAAATAAAGAAAAGCCATATTGATGAGTTTGGTGGCATGAAAGTGGTGCAGGATGAAAATATCATTTAATTATATCAGTGTTTTGAAACCTGGTTTGTATTATGATAATGTGCTGGGGGTGGTTGGACTCGATGGTCTGAGTGGACATTTCCAACCTGAACAAGTCTATGACTCTGTGTATGCTGTAGATTCAGCACAGACCTTTGATCTCTGCATTAACCACACAGCCACTGCTTGGGTGGTAAGAGAAGGAAATAAGAAGCATTTGGAGTGTGGGACCTCCTGAGGAAAATCCCATGAGTCTATTGGCTCCCTGTGCTCCGTGCAGTGGGATCAGGCTGATGTTAGAGATGGTCTCTAGTCCCTTGGAGCTCTCAGGTTCTGCAGGGGGCATTTGATAGATCAGGCCTTGCAAGTTGTTTCTCAGCTGAGATAAATCCACTAGAGATGGTGCAGGTGTGATATCAAAGCTCCCTGAGGGTTCCCTCGGCTCTGATCCCAGTTTCACGTGTTCCTGCAGCAACTGGTTTATCTTAGAGCAGTGGAAAAATCAGTTCACGGCCTCGTGTAAATCCTTGATGGATTGGAGTGTTCAGATGGGCTGACACAGCTTTACAGCCCCAGCACCATGGAGGGACTCCTGCCCCTGTGAGGGCAGGAGGAACTGAAGTGAGAAGGCAGATAATGTTGCTGCTGGAATCAAAGAGATACTGTGATTTCAGAGGTGTCTGATTATCCCTGTATTACTGACATTGTCAGCTGAGGTGACTCCAGCAATTACCAGCCAATAAATCATGTTTTTTAGGATCCCTGTTACTCTAGTGGGTCCCTCTATCCTGCCTTAGGCCGATTCCAGCACAGCCATGTTTTCCAATGAGTTTAATTCCTCTCAGGTGTGCCGCTGTCTGATTAGAAGTCCTTATCCTCACATGGGGAGGGCAATCCTGTGTTGTCTTGTTTTGCAGGTCTGCAACAATAAAAAGAACTGTCACTGCGAGGCCGACTGGGCCCCCCCGTTCTGTGACAAGCCAGGC
Source organism: Pitta sordida (assembly GCA_013390025.1). NCBI lineage: Eukaryota > Metazoa > Chordata > Aves > Passeriformes > Pittidae > Pitta > Pitta sordida. The sequence continues at coordinate 231,365 of WEKX01014289.1, forward strand.
TTTGGTGGCAGCGTGGACAGTGGGCCCATCAGACAGGCAGGTCAGTTGCCCGATATTTCCATGATAAAGGGTGGGAATACAAAGTGGCATCTTGAAAGAAACGAGCTTTCAAGATGGGGAAATAACTCAGCAAATCAAATGGCATCATCCAAACGTGTTGGCACCAGCTTGGAAATCTAGGAAGCGAAGCCAAGGCAGGCTGAGAGCATCAATTTTCTTGGAGAGCTAAAGGCAGAGTGGTCCTGGAGGGTTCTTTTTGCCTTTCTCCTCCCCTGTTTCCAAGGCAGAGGGTCAGTTTAGCAGGGAGTGGTGTCAATCTTCTGTCATATTGTGGAAAGCAGCATTTTTCTGACCATATCAGATTAAAACCACATTTTGTAGACAGCTGCCATACACCCACTAGAAGTTGCCCTCACACAGGACAGTAGTAGGAGATGTAAATTTTCTATAATTTGTGTTATTATTTCCTCTTCTTGAGTCTGCAAAACATTGGTCATAACGCCTTGCCTCACTTTGGCCAACCTCAGAATTATTTCCACACGTTGTTAATTTTATGGGATTTGATAATTCCATGCCAATTTTTCCCCAAAGTGCCGTAACTTTGGTGATTTCCAGGGAGATATTTCTGATTTATATCTGAGTACATGACAGGACAAGCAATCTACTCACATATACATAGAGAAGCTGAAACGTGGTGGAAAATAATCTCTGTTTTCATCAGAATAATAATATTCTAAACCAAAATGGATTCTCTACATGCCAGATGCTGCAGTGAGTTGTAATATTGGATTTATGGCATCATGGTCATTTCCATGACAAAGCTTCACATTATGATTTCACTGTTGAAAGATACTTTTTTAAAAGATAGCAAAGCAACTGTGGTCAGGCACTGAGCAAGTGTCATTATTTGTGTTAAATGTTTTATTTTAAGGTTTCTCTGCAGCATTATAGTCCTTTTTCAGCTTACCTGAAAGTGAAGTATCAAAGGGGCTGCAGAATATAATCTGCTGCACTGACACCAGTAACTGGAGGAGACAAATAAAGGACATCTTTGATCATTCTTGCATTTTATGTTTTGGAAGTCAGCTCTTCAATTTAACAGCAAATTGTTTGAACATTGGTTTGATATGTTGTAGTTTCACCATTTTCCTCCAAAGGCAGTGCTACATTCAATAATACAGTGAATAAACAAATACAGAAATTTCTAGCGGAGTTTTCTGTAGTTGGTACAGAATTAACCAGCATGTTTGACACTGTATTTTTCTTACAAAGAAGCCTTAAATATTTAATTGTTGGGTAGAGTAGGGAATTAATTTACGCACACTCTTCGCTTTGAGAGGTATTTATTATTCAAGATTGATTATTTGTATCATTAGATGGGTGGATTTGATGATCTCAGAGGCCTTTTGCAGCCTTCAGGATTGTGTAGTTGTGCAGAGCTGAGGTCCCCGTCAAGGCCCATGTCCTTGCTCAGCACTGACTGTGAGCTCCGGCCCATGGCTGGGATCCAGCTGGCCGGGAATCAGTCGGGATAAGACAGAGCCAGGGATGAGATCTTAGCAGAGCAAGGATTAAAGAAGTTTCCCCTACAGTGGGAGTGAGCATTTTTTAGGTCAGCAGTCCTGAGGAATCACAACATCCTCTCCTCCAGGCGATGATCATATCACACACCCGGAACGATCAGAGCTGCCGCTCACCTCCTCCTGAAAATAAGGCTTTCTTCCAGCTGCAAGTCATCCAGCCAGGGTTCAGCCCTCTTGTGCCTCGTTTAGGTCCCAGCAAGGCACTTAAAGCAACTTAAAGTGCTCTGAAAACTGGAGCGAGTCCAGCAGGCTGCAGCTCCTCACTAAGCAGAGCATCCCTAGGAGAGCCAAGGCTGCCCTTCAGCTCCTCACCTGCATCCAGATTGGACCTGACAGCACCTGGGCTGGACCCCAGCACTCCACGTTTCAAACTCTTTGCCTGGTGTTAAAGCACAGTGAATCCCTTTAAAGCTGTTTATAAAGGAGCTGAGCCACCGCTGAAGTCTGAGAGATGGAATATGGGAAACTTTGGGCTTTACAAAAGCATGATCTTGGCACATCTGACCCTTTTCTCTCCCTCCCTCTCAGGCAGCCCATGGGGCAAATTCCAGTTGGCATTGCATGTCCTCATCCTGTCATCATCCTGTGGGAGGCTGGATGACACCTTAAGGCCCTGTTTGCAGGTGACAACCCAAGCAGGACCTTAATATACGAGGGGACCATATTTGCACCTTGAGGGTAGGATAGGATATTTGGAAAGGACCTTCAAAGTCATAATTTAACCAATTTTCCCCCAATGCTAAAGAAATAACTTCGAAACAGGCTGTATTTCAAGCATCAAGCTACAAGAAATGAGTTTACTAGTCTTTAATTCCCAGTACCTTCACTCCACCTGCTCTGCAGTTAAAAAGCCAGGCCAGGCAGTGCTGCCCTGCTCAGGATCCACCACATTTCAGTCAAGGTGGATCATGAAAGAAGGGAACTCTGTGTGTTTTGTTGCAGATAATAAGAGTTTGACCATCGGAGTGTTGATAACCATCCTGTGCCTTATCTTTGCTGGATCAATCATGTACCTGAAAAGGAAGACTTTCATGAGATGGTTGTTTACAAGTAAGAAGACAACGATAGAGAAGTTAAGGTATGGTCATTTTCACTAATTATACTTCATTAGCTCTTAGGGAAAGGAAGCAGTAAACATGGCAGGTCTCATTGGGACACTTAGCTCCAAACAATGTGAATATTTAGGAGAGAACCAGCCTTGACTAAAGCAGTCACCAAGGATTAGCAGCAGCGTTTTCTCTGGGTTAGTTTAACTTCCTTGGTAGTCAGTAAATAACGTAGGTATTGGTTTCCATGTGTCCCTCTTTCCTTCTGGGATAAAAAAAAATTAAGCAGTGATGGAAGCATTGCCTTTATTTTCATTTGCCTGGAAATAGTTTCATCGCATTGCGTGGCCTTTTATCTAAACTCAGTGGAGTGAGCTGAAACTTTCATATTTGAGGTCATTACTGTTTAAATGTTAGATTCATTAGAATAGTCTCTTGGGTGTAACAAAGCTGCATTTCCTCAGATTGCAGAAGCTAATTTAACAGACTACTGGTTTCCAAAAAATCAATATTTATTTTTATTCTTGCAGGAGAGCTAGACAATTTCTACTTTCCTTGTTTACTATAACAAGTCAGAAAGTCCTTGCAAAATCTTATTTTTAAAAGGGGCTGCTGTTTTTTTTAAAAAAATAAATTAAAAAGCAGAATGTTGTGCTCAGCCAGTAAATGTTTGCATTGCAGGTCTGTGAGTCCAGCAAGACCTTCCTGTTCGTCTGAGCCTAATCATGTTCATACCACATCTATTAGTAAAAATCTCATCATGAAGCCACAGAACACAACCATACAAAAAGTGAGTCCCTAAATAATGTTTTAAAAGGGTGGAAAACCCATATTATATTTTTGTATCTCATTTATTTAATACTATAACACAATTATTACATGAAGTTAGTATCATGTAGAACCAACAGTAAGTAAAATGGGAGATCTAGACTTCAATGTTCATTTATGGATGTCAAGTGCAGAAAATAAATAGTTTTGCTTCCAGGACAGAGCCAGTTCCAGAACAGCTGAATTAGTGCTTGAGTAGGACTCTGGAAGCTGTTAATTGTTTATTTGTTTGCAGAGATGTTAAAGGTAGATGAAAACAGACTAGAAGACAAAAAGCAAGGGAATAACATGGATTTTAAAGGAGCAATAGGCTGGATGGGGCTTGGAGCAACCTGGGATAGTGGAAGGTGTCCCTGCCCATGGTAGAGGGTGGAATGAGGGGGTCTTTGAGGCCCCTTCCAACCCAAACCATTCCATGATTCTGTGTCAACTCGTCAAGTTTCCAACCTGTGATTCTGTGTCAACTCTTGAAGTTTATAACTTTAATTTGGGTGTTTTTCCATAGAGAGATGGCCCCAGACGCCCTGTGCCCTATCAGATCATTGACATCAGTAACCCTGTGAAGACACACGATTTGCCCCAGCTGAAAACGCCCCAGCGAGTCCTGCCACCCCTTCCCCAGCTGCCAGTCCACCAAGCTGGGCCCGAGAGACCTTTGCCAGCTCACCCTTCGCTGAGGTTCTCCCAGGTAACCATTCATCTTCTTCCATTTGATATTTCCTGTGTGAGTATCTGCATGTGGGGAGGAGAAATGAAGGGTTTTCTCATCTTTCGTGCAGCTCTTTTCCCCCCAGTATTTCCTTTATACTTTATAGGAGTTACAGATTGCAGTGTAGATATCTTGCTTTATGCCAGCTGGGGTTGTGATCCCGAAATTTAGGCTCCTCAACTCTCTTTTCACCCCTCAAAAGACGCAACAGTACAAACAATCTCCATATTAGACACAAACAGAGGCTCATCTCACCAGCTGCCCACCCAGAGGGGAAACTGTAAGGTTTGTTAGCAAGGTGCCAAATGCAGGGATGGAGTTTGGGAAGCCAAGCTGCAGATGTGATGATGTGCAAGAGCAAAAGGTGTATTGGCTTGATGTGCCTCTGCTCTGCCAAGGGGGGCATGAAGTGCATTCTGTTTTCCCAGAGCACAGAGCTGAGAAGCAGGTTGGTGATTACCACACTATTCATGCAGACATACCTTTCATTGCAGGGTTTAAATAGAGATGGTAAACCTTTGGTTTTTTATTGAATAAGATGCATCTCAGGGCGATAGTCAGGGGAGATGGAGTTTGTATTAAATAGTCCCTTTTTTTGTCACTGGCTGCTCTCTTTTGGTCTCATCTGCAGCGTGGCTGTCTCTAAGCAAAGGAAGAAGACACCCAGCAGGTTCTGCTCTGGTGACATTGTGCTGTTCTGGGTGTGGCACAAGGTTAAAATAGAGGGAATGTTGTTAACACCAGGCTGTGTCCTGGAGGAGCCCTGGGAGCTGCTGGGAGACCCTTTCCCAGTGATTGGTAGGAGGATGTGGCTGTGAGACTGGGCTGGGCTGCAGTGCTTGGACAAGTGCTTGGAAAAAATAACAGAGAAACAGGGATGAGATGGGTTTCCCAAAGAGGCTGTGGCTGCCCCTGGATCCCTGGAAGTGTCCAAGGCCAGGCTGGAAAAACTTGGGATAGTGGAAGGTGTCCCTGCCCATGGCAGGGAGTGGAATGAGATGAGTTTTAAGGTCCCTCGAAATCCAAACCATTGTGTGATCCTATGGGACTGCACTGAGCTGCCAAGGCAGGTTATTTATGGATTGTGACAGCAAATAAAGTGTATCTAGTTTCCATTTTGTCTGAGTCTGAGTATTGAATCACTCAGGTTAGAATAACGTTTACAAGTGGGGCCAGTTTATTAATTCCCTTCAAAGTATTTAAGTTTCTTCTTCTCCTCTTTTCCATCTTTCTAGTCATTTTCCTTGTTCAGGGGAGTGGGAAAAACGCAATTCTTTCTAAAATCAATTTTATAGGAAATCTGCAGTAACCTGGTTTTGTTGCATGTCTTGAGCTCCAATGGTTCCATTGTTCACTTTCTTGCATTCTTCAATATTCTGCACAATTCCCAGTGGCCAAAGTTAAGATTTTAAGTGCAAGTGCTTTTCTGTTTCTTAAGCAGAAAAAGCTTTCCAAGAAAACCCATTTCTCATTGTGCTGCTGCCTCTGGAGCTGCCCCAGCCCCCCTGCCCATCACAGCAGCCCAGAGCTCCCCTACAGCTCGTGTTCCTCAGAGCCTTGTGCTCCAAATCCCACCCCAAGTGCAAGGTACAGAACCAGCTCTCTGCTGCTATCACCAGCACAGAGTGACAGATCTGAAACTGCCAAGAAGCTCTTCAGCTGGGCAGCTCAGATTAATGGTGACAGTTATTCCATCGAGCACAATATCACAATTTTCAGTTGCTGCCTGAAACAGAAGGAGGACAAAATGAGCATCAACTCAAGGCAAACTGGAGAATAAGTGAGAGTGGCTCCTTTTAAAGTTGTGTCCATCATCTCAACGTTGTCAGAAACAACCCCTTCTTATATCAGAGGGAATCATAGGGAGAGAAAACCTTTCCTTCTGAAGTTTACTCCTTCAAAGCTAGGAAGAAGTAAATTAGATTGGGATAGTACACATAGACACTACCCAATTAAGTTATTTATTCAAAAAATACCAGTTTCTGCAGAGTTCTAACTTGCTCCAAACCCTCTGTCTTTCACTTCAAAACACCGTAAGATTTCAGAGTGTAAGAACTTCTGTGCAAGAACTTTGGTGAAGAAATCCTGATGGTTAACATTTCCTCTCTTCATGGATTTATTTTTTTTTCATTTTGTTGCTTTTGATTTCAAGTCCTAGTTAAGCAGAGACTTTAAAAAAAAGAGGATGGGCATTACATGCAGCATTAAAAGGTAGTTTGTGGCAAATTTGAAATCACTACATAGGAAATTTACTGAAGCTCATGTGTTTTCTTCCTTATCTAAATGCCTGTGGATAGTGAGGCTGCATTTCCCTCTTGAAGGAGCAAAAATTTGCCGTGAAAAGTAAGAAAACAAAGGGATGCTCAAACCAAATAATGAAAAGCACTTTATTGGTGAGCAATTCATGCTCTGATTGCTTGTTTTGATTACATCTTGCAGGAGATCTTTAACTAGATTATGCTTCTAAGCTCTGCCTGTTTCCTTTTGGTTAATTTAACCAATGATAGTTATGGGAAACTAGAGAAGAAAACTCCTTGGAAAAAGCACAGCTCAAAGAGCAGAAGGATCTGAGGCGAGTTTTGGAGATGTATTGGAGAGTTTTGTGTGCCCTGAGCAAGCCCCTTAATGTGTCCCAGCTCTTCCTAATGAAGAGCACAAATAGAGTTGTTACCATGTTTGCAGGGCTCCCAGGACCACCCAGAAGAGCCCTTGGCTTTGACAGCAGATGACTTCTGTTCTTTATTAATGAAGCCTTTAATTCCACACAATGAAAGCACAGCAGCATCTTTAAAAAAAAACATAAAAAAAATAAAATATTCCACAGATGCTCCCAATCCAAACCAGACTGGAGCAGTTTGTGTTTGTGGTCATCTGAATTTCCATTTTCAAGTGATTTCGAGCGTTTCCATCTTTCTGGAGAAGTACTTTTGTGAAGCTGTGTGTTCAGTCTTTGTTTTTTGCATTTACCATCAATTAATCATTGACTCCATGAGTGATGCACCCTGTATTTCTACAGAATCAGAAGAAAAAAAATCATTAAAATTCTTCCCCATGAGGGTGGGCAGGCCCTGGCACAGGGTGCCCAGAGAAGCTGTGGCTGCCCCTGGATCCCTGGAAGTGTCCAAGGCCAGGCTGGAATCCCTGGGGCAGTGGAAGGTGTCCCTGCCCATGGCAGGGGGTGGAACGAGGTGATCTTTAGGATTCTTTCAACCCAAGGCAGTCTAGGATTCTGTGGCTCTCTGAGTTTATGTTGGTTGTGGCCGTGTTAAAGGATTTTCTGTCAATTCTTTGTCCCAGGAGCCCCCCAAGCCCAGCCCACCTCGGAAGCCTCTCCCCGCAGACCCTCTGACCAGAGCACGGACAGCGCTGCCTGGACACTCCAAGGCTCTGCCTCCTGTTACTCCTGTAAGGTCAGTTCTCCAAATACCCACATTTACAGCACTCCCAAGGACATGGCTAAAATACCTTGAGCAATTACTGCTCACAGCCACACCACAATTGTTTTCTATTTGCTTGTACAAGAGCACGTTGCTCTCACTGGGGGTGCAGCAGCACAGTCGCTCTGACTTCCACAAATATGAGGTTTGATAAGGGTTTGACTGCAAGCACCTGCCTGTATATCTACAAAAACTGACCAATAAATACAATATCTTGAAATGAAATGGGTTCCTCAGACCCCCTGAGAACTGAGCATCGTTAAGATCAACCACCAATAAAAGCAATTTCCTGTTCACAAGTTTCCGATTTATATCATCTGAAAAAAAATCATCTGAAAATATATTCAAAAAGCACACAAATTGTGTGCGCTTTTATATAAATAAAAATGTATATAATTTTATATAAATAAAAACATAAAGTGTTTTGAAAAAAAAACCCAAACACCAGGAAGTGGAATAACTATGGGCAAAGTCAATTATGTTTTCTTGCCCAATAGTCTTCACTTTCCTGTGAATAAAGTGAGTTCCAAGGAAGATAAAACTGGTGTTTTAAGCTGCAGGAATTCTTCTAGTGAGGCACTTAATTCCTCAGAAACATTAAAAATAGAATCAATATGATTTCTTAATATTTCTAGTGAAAATATTTCATGAAGCAACTTTGATAACAAACTCCTGTCTCTCGTTCCAGTGAGATATTCCAAAAGTAATAACATTTCGAGGTGACTCCTGCAACTTATGGAAACCAACTGGAATTCTGCCACATGAAGTAGCGTTTTTGAGCAGCTACAAAATCAACCAGCACCCAAAGAAATAAAGAGCTGGAGTAACAATGGACTATTTTCTCTCTTTCCAGACCTGCTCCCAAACATCCTCTCCAGGTATCCAGGGCCAGCAACGCCGTGGACGTGAAATGACTCGAGAACCTGACACCTTTCTGTTCAAAAGTGAAGACAGAAGTTTGCACTATCTTTCAACTCCAGCTGGGAGTTCATTTCTATGACAATACTTAGAATTTTTAATGTTTAAAACAGCGTTATTTTTTAAGGATTCTGAGCTACTGCCTTTGGTGCTGTGCTGTGCTATGGTGCTCTGTATACTTGCTCAGGTACTTGTAAATTATTAATTTATGTTGAATATTTATTACAGTGCAGTGCACTGTAGTAGATATTTTTACCATAGCTGAGTTTTCCTAAAAAGGAAGCCTTTTTTTTTTGTTTTTATGTAATATTTCACTGAACTTGAATCACTCTGCTCTGTTGGTCCTGTGTAGGTTTTATAGGTCTGATCTGTTCTTTGAGTGCTGATACAGATAAATCAAATGTGCCAACAGCTCCATCTCAGTGGGGCAGAACAAACTTTTGGATGAACATGTCAGGGCGAAAAGAAAAACTCTCTCCTGGGATGTGGGGAAGTGCCCAATATCTGCACGCAGACGTGTAACGTGTATTTAACCAAAGGTTCACTCTGTACTGTAATTTAATCAAGAAATCTTGTGCTAAAAGAGGATTTGTTCACTTGGGACAAATTCTCTTGCTGAAGAAGTACTGTATAGCAGAAAACTGTGCTGTTTTTAACCTCATTTCCCTCAAACACCACAGGGTTAGTCCCTATTAATGCAGATATCAGGCCTCCCATTTCCACCTCCTTTTTGGTGCTTTGGTGATTAAACTCAACCATCTCAGCTGCATCTCTGTCCTGATTAGACTGGCAGAACATCCTTACCAAGCATTACAAAGAATTCCAATTTAAGACTCCACTATTATACTTATTTCTTTTGCCTCACCGCTCTGCTTATCAACTGTATTTCGCATATTTACTACTGTTTTGTATTTAACTTCTACATTTTGTTGCTCTGGGTTTCTTAGTTTTCAGATCAAAAGGTGTATTTTGGTTATCCCGAGACATGGAAAAAATAATTCATCTCTCCTGCGTGGTGGCAGCTGCTGACCACAGTTCTTTCACCTGTGCTGGAATAACAACAATTTTCAGATATCAGTTGAAATTAGAGGGAGAAGGAGCTCCGAACCTTCTGTAGGTTGGTTTCCTCATTGCTTGTAGTTTTTGTTTCTCTAAGCAAAAATAAAAGCATTGATAGAAACTCACATCTTGACTCAGTAAATCAAATTACATTTCGTTTCCCCGGTTATTCCCCCTCATGTTGACTGATAAATTAAACAAAGCAAAGCACACCCCGGTTTAGTTTGGTGCTGAATAGCAAAAGAAATGCTTCACAGAAATATTTCAGCTTTTAGAGCAAGTCTATGAGCAAGGACAGGGGTTTATGGGCAAGAGAATCATCAAAAAATCAAATCACTTAGGCTTAGTATTCCTAGGTTGTTTTTAAGAGCTGGCAATTATCAGAGTAGCAAGATTTTTTATTCTTATTTTAATTTCATGGAATATTTTAAAAGCCTTTTCAAAGGCTCAGAGAAGAAACATACAGAGCTGTTTTTCTTTGTTTCAATTCTGATTTCTTCTGCTCATTTGAGTATACAATATTCTTTTCTTAACTTCCAATCAAACAAGAGCTTTTTTTTAATTTAACTATCAATTATCATGTGACAGTAAACTAATTAATTCTCTTACAAACATTCTGCAAAGCAATTTCTAAACTCAGCAGTGCTAAAACTCGCTGTTCACAGGGACGATCCCTCCAGGTAACAATACCACCTCTTGCCCAAAGTTGAAGATGCCCCGTAAATTACAGGCAGCTGCACTTGTCACATAATATTTATAACAGAGAGAAATTAAAAACCAGACAGGAGGGTGCAGCCAGGTGGGAGTTGGTCTCTTCTCCCAGGGAACAAGTGACAGGATAGAAGGAAACAGCCTCAGGTTGGGCCAGGAGAGGTTTAAGGTGGCTTTTAGGAAAAATTTCTCCCCTGAAAGAAAGAATTCAAGGGTTGTTTTTTTTTTGCCAATGCAGCTGGTTTTAAGTTACCTCTACACTTCTAAGAGAATCTTCCACTTGGAGGTGCCCCCAGCAAACACAACCTGCTAAACCCACACCCAATCTGCTCATTCTCAAGTTCTGCCTCTCAATAAATACATTAATAATTATATTTTGGGTTTAGTCTATGTAATTACCCCGAAGTTCCCCCAACATCAAATCCAACATGCAAAGAGAGAAGAGCATCTTCCTTCACGTCCATCCTCACTGCTCCAAGAATACACAGCAGAAATTAAAGATTGTCTTTTTTACGTGCCTTTCATTGGGTATATCTGCAGCTATTTCCAGGATATTTTCCTTCTGTTAAACTCAATTGGAAAAGGAGAAAACTTGTTCTATGAAAGGAGCAGAGTTAATCCAGGAAAAGCAGCCCATTGAGGAAAAAAGCCCTTAGCTGCAGTGGCTCTGCTGGAAGCACCAAAGGGCTGAGCACAGGGAGGGTGCAGCAAACCCAGAGGATGAAGTGAGGGCCGTGAAGCACAAAGGCTCCCAGAGCAGCTTTGCTGGAGGGATTCCAGAGCAGAAATTCAGCGCTGCGGGAGCCACAAGCGGCTTTGGGCCAGGGCCCTGCACAGGTCACTTCAAGTGTCTGGCACTGACTGGTCTCTCATTAGCTGCAGTCCCACACGGCAGCAAGTTTAAAAAGCTCTCACTTCTCTGCCCAGGATAGTTTGGCAGATTTGTAAGAGCAGGGGAATTGTTACCTGCAGCCCCTTCCCAGTGTAGGAAATGTCAGCAGCGTGTCCATCCAGCTCCCTTTATTTTATATCATTTATGGGTGAAGGACCCTGTGGGGAGAAAATAAAGGCCTGGTTATGAAACGGATTCGATTGTGCTGGATTTGGAGGAAAGCACTGTTTGCAGTTTATTTTTTAAAAAGAAGCATTAATTTTGCCTTTGTCAATGCCTGACTTTGCAACCTTGATGTTACTCATACAAAAACATCTGAGCCTTAAACACCCAAACCACAGAGTTTATACCTTATGGTATTGAGTCACAGGATGGTTGGGTTGGGAGGGACCTTAAAGCTCATCCAGTTCCACCCCTGCCATGGGCAAGGACACCTCCCACTGCCCCAGGTTGCTCCAAGTCTGGCCTGGCATTCCTGATTCCACCTGACCCCCTTTTTTGTGATCCCCAGCAGCAATAAAGTGCTTCCAGGAGCACCAGTGGGGAGAGGAAAAAGCCTTTCAATGGTCACATATTTGATGATCAGTGTCGCAGAGGATTGCTGCAAACAGACCCCTGGATCCTGATTTCCAGCTCCATCACAGCCTGACTGACTTTTCCACCTCCCTCCTGCCCTCCAGGACTCAGCCCAAGCCTCTTTGCCTGCCAAAGTTCTCAGGAAGCAGTTTCCCAGTTTCTGATCTCACTCACATCCTCCTCACTTATCTCATCCCATTTCCTACCCTGGTCAAATCACATCTCTTCCTCCACGTCCAGGTTTCCTCCTAAACTGCCCCGGTTTGAAATCTTCCTCCCAGAAAGGGGAATTAAAAGGAAACTGGGCTCCACAACTTGCTGTGGCTTCTTGGAAAGCTTTCGGTTGTTGCTTTTAAAACGCTGAGTTAAGAGTTTTCCTTGCAGACACTACGTATCCCAAAGGAGAAGGAAGGTGAGAAATATTTTCTGAGGTAAAAATTGCCTAAACCAAAGGAAGAGATGAAAGCACAGCCTGGAAATGTGGCCCTTTTCCTGTTGGCTGCAGCCATCTGTACCTGAAGAGCAGAAAGGGAGATTGCAGCATATTCCCCAGTAAAATCAAATGTGACAATTCTTTTCTGTGACAATTTCAGAGGTTTTCTCCTTGTAAAATGTTGACGTGACCTGTAGAATCACAGAATGGTTTGGTTTGGAAGGGACCTTTAAAGACCATCCAGTTCCAACCCCTGCCATGGGCAGGGACACCTTCCACTTTCTATTTTGATTTGCCAGGTTCAGTGGCCATTCCAAAGCAAAGCAAGTACCTGGCCCCGCTGTTAACATTTCATTTTACAAACTGGAAAGAATTACAATGCCTAGAAAAAATTAAAAATAAAACCAAAGGCTGGTCTATACATATTTCCTGCTGGAATGTGCAGAAACCATCAAACACAAGCTGTGGTTTACCAGCTTCGATGTGGGAACACTCCCACACCCCGTTCCCAGAGTTTACAGTGTGCAGTTACCTTCTGCAGAGTCCTCCCGTTGTCAAAGTGTGATGCCATTTTTATTAAAATACAAAATATTCCTCCCCAGCCCATAGGAATCATCCACTGCTTCTCTCTTCCTCTGCTCTCAACGTCTCCTACCGAGATGATGTAAAAATACCATTTGCAGGCACAGCTCTGAACAGGCCTCAGATCATTTATATCAGATTATTTCACAATCAAAGCTGTAAAATACTCTTTAACTCTGAAACCCAAACCCTAATATCTATTTATTTACAAAGATACATCAACTTCAACCTAATTTTCTGGAAGAATATTAGATGGCTTAACACCTTGAACATATTCTTCACTTCTAGAGCTGAAACTAAATTTGCTGCACGTGCAGCTCGTGATTCGAAGCAAAGAAGCATCTCCTTGGAAAATTTAAAGATGAGTATTACCAAGGTTGGGTGAGAAATGCTAATTTTTTGTTTACCAAAGGGACAGTCATGAAAGCAAAGGAGGTCCTGAAGAAGAGAGGGAAGCAGTAGAGAAGAAAAAAATAATTCAGCATTTAATTTCCAGCAGCTTAAAGCTCGTTTTTAATATCCTCGGGGGAATGCCAAAGAGTTTGTTTGTTTATTTGAATATTTTGAGAGGGTTTAGGGTTAGTTATAAGGAAAGAGTGTCTGCAAATCCCAGAGATGCATTTAAATACAGAGAATGTGCCGAGGAGGAGCCTCAGCTCCAGAATTCAATGACCGGGACCCAAAACCTTGAATAATAGAAGTGAAACAGGCGAGTTACACCATCAAACTGAGATCCAATGGACATATTTTAACTCTCTTGGTGCAAAGTTACCTGAGGCCCCCATTTCTGAGCTGGGAAATACCAGTTTTTCTCTTAGTTTTTTTGTTTCTTGACTTCCAGCAAATTGACCAAACACCAAAGAAACAAAAATTGTAAAATATAGAGAAGGAAATACATTAAAAAAAGTCAACCCAGAACCAGAAAAAATCTATATATAGAGATTATTCATATCTGCCTGTGAAAACCTCCAGTCTTCCAGGAATCCTTTGTAACATTTAAAGGCAAAAAGGAAAGAAAATTCCTTTCCACAATAAAAAGGATAGTCATAACTACATTTAACCTTGGTCATCTGATTTTTAACCGCAGTTCATCCTCTACTTTCCAGCAGTTACACAAAAAAGTATTCTGGTATTATTATACTGCTACTACTAATTAATTACGTAGTAAAATAATCTGAGATAAATGATCTGAGCTCTTTTCAGATCTGTGTCTGAAAAATGATAGATTAGCATTTAATTAATTAGTATCTAGTATTATTGATACCAGAGTACATATCATCTATTATCAATAGAGGACTAATTAATTAAATACTGTATGTAATATTACAATAATAAAATATTCATAAATTTACACATGAATTATATAGTGATGTATACTGTATATGATATGTATTGTACCATTAATATAGAATATTAAAGTAACAATATTATATGCAAACATACAATGTGTAATACTAAATACTAAAAATATTTAGAGAATATTTTATATTTAATATTTATATTGAAAATAGATAGCAAGTTTTGCAGTCACGTGCAACAGTGACACTTTTAATTTTAATTTTTCAAGTATAATTTCCCTACACCAACCTAATCCAGGGTGCTGCTGACTGGAATTAAACCCTCAGCTGAGGTTTTAACAAAGCAAAAAGCACCAAAGTGCTTTAATCCCCCTGTTGGTACTTGGAGCCCACACCAGGATGCAGCACAGAGTCATTAGGATGGCACAGAATCCACTGATTCGATTTTGGCACTGAGTAAAGCCTAAAACTGCAGCAAAGGGATGGTTTGAGGGAGTTGTTGGGTAGTTTGCACAAGACACACGTATTTATGTAAAATCACAGGTCAGGAAGTGCTGCAAAAATCAATCAAACACCTTGTTTGTCACGAGCATGACTCTGAAGCGCGTTAGGAATGGAGGAAAAATAAATCCACTCAAGGGATACATTGAGTGCTTACAACTCTTTGCCCTAAAAATATGCTTTGGATTCTTTTAGGACTAGTCCTTCCTTTCAGTCACCTTCAACCTCTTACCTTAAATTCCCAACCTAAATTAAACAAAAAAAAATCACAACTCCAAAGACAGGAAATCCTCTGGATGTGCTACAGCAGGGGGATGACATAAAATCCCAACGTTCTTCAGCATTCAGAACGACACAACAAACCCCAGGACAAATATGATTTGCACAGTTTTAACCTCCTGAAGGTTGAATCTCCAGTGCCAAGCTGGGTGTCCTTCCCGCGTGTTTGCCCCTCAGCACCTCCAGAACAAGCACATTCCCATTTTACTGTTCATCTCTGCACAGCCCTGGCCCTTCCCCATCCAACAAACCCTTTGTTCACGTATTCCCTCTTTATCATTCCAGGGCTTTTCCTGTCATTCATTCCTTCATTTGTTGAATCCCCTTTGTGCTCCCGTGTCTTTCTGACAGACTTGCAGCTCCCCTGGCCAATTTTATCTAAATCCTCTCCATGAACGAGCTTCTTTTCCCCTCCTTGTCCCAGCCAGGCCTTTCTTCTGAGCATTATCTTTGTTTTTGCAAGTGCAGACCCCAGGCATTCCCAGGGTGGCACCGTGCCCAGGGGCACACCTGGGATTTCTGCAGGCGAGGAGAGCCCCAGGCCCCCCAGAGCTCGCTGTGGGTACAGCTCATCTGCTGTGCCAGGCCAGAGCACAAAGCCAAATTCCAGATTTACTACTTCAGTAATTCCCAGTGTCAGCTTTCAGCCCCAGAGTAGAGCAGCACATATTTTTCTGGAGCACGATTCTCTTGCCAGACTATTTCTTTCGTTTTGTTTTGGTTTTCAGCCTTTCAAGCCAACCCCAAACCTAAAGGTGTTTACAGAGGAGGGTTTTATAACAACCTCTTTTTTTTTTCTTTATTTCCTCCCCTACTTTGTGTCTAGTTTCTGCCACAAAGCTTTGCATCCTCAGATGTGCACTATAAATCTCCAGAAGCACTGCCATAAATAACAGGGGAGACAGTCAAATGGATTGATTGGAATGGATGAATTACACTCTTGATATGCTCCCAGCCCAAATTTCTGTTCTCCTACAGCTCTGACTTTTCTCCACCATTGAAATGCCCCAAGATCCTGTTTCTTCATCCTGAGAAGCTGCACCTGAGCACCATCCCAGGGCTGATATTTTCACCCCCTCCATCTGGAATGTCCTGAAATTCCTGAAGGCTGCCACAAAGTCTGATTTTTCCAACCAGAGCTCTGGTTACTGCTGGAACTTTAACTTAACTTCATTTACTTCTCATTTTATCTCTTCAGCCAATGATGACAGTTCCCTAAACACAACTATTGCAGAGTCTGTTCTTCTCCCAGCACCAAATTCTAATCACAGATGCTTTAAATTGTTTTTTGTGGGGGTAAGGTCTCCTTGAGGGCCCAGTTAGTGCCAATAGAAACTCATCCAAGTGAAGACACTCATCATCTGACTCCATTTGAACGGGAACAGTTACAAACCCTTCACACCAAAAAATAAGGCACAACTTTTTATAGAAACCTGTGACACAGAATGGAAATTAAAGTCATGCAAATCTCTACCTTGAGGGGCTGTATAGTCACTAGAGTCTCACAATGCTTTAAATACAGGTACAAAATTAATTTGGCAATTTTATTCATGGTGAGCAGAGCTCAACTCGTCAGGTACAAAACACCTTCAGTGCCTGATCCAAGGACTGAGGACATTGACACAAAAACAAGGAAAACATTATGGATGCAAGAGGTTGTATGGAATTTGGTAGTTTCCCCATTGATATTCACCTCCAACAGCAGCCCTTGGACAGCCACAGGACAACAAGAAAGTGGGCAGAAGTTGAAAGAAGAAAGGTTATTTCCCAGTTCTTGGAGAAGCTCTATCCTGCATTGTGCCATTTCTCTTCAAAGTCTCTTGTCTTTTGAGGAACAAAAAACATCACTGCCCTTTGCACTCTGGAAACAACGCAAAAACAGTCCAGAGAAATGTCTCTGAACAACGACTGCTGAACTGGAATTTTCCCAAACTTCACCTCTCAGGACATGTTCCTCCCTGGCAGAACATGCCCAGAGGAAATGCATCCCAGTAAATAACTTCGCCTTCCTTTCCCTCTAAAAGCATCAAAGCTGAGCATGGGCAGCACGTTCTGTACAGCAATTCACATGCTTTAAGTAATAAAAACTGTGTAATTGTGAGCACCTCAGCCATGAAATTCCCAGAGAAACCAGCATCCAGCAGCGTTAAAGATGCTCAGACAGAAAGTCTGATGCTACTCATGGCTGGGACAGGAACATCCAGTAAATACAGAGGGTTCTGAGCTTTCCTCCCTAGAGCTGTCACTGCTCCACACACCGAATTCCATCATTTACATCCTCCTTCCCTCTTCCAAAGCCACCCAAGCTGCAGTTCTCCCTCCCTCCAGAGAGCACTACATGCTCAGTTAATGTTGGGAGCAGAGGGACAGAGGATTTCACCACAACTCACAGCTCCCAAACAAGTGAAGAAAGGGAATTTGTAAGGAGAGAGGAAAAAACACCCTCAGTTCCATGAAAGAGATACAGGACTAAACTCTATCCCACAATATGCAAGTTTCAAGTGACACTATTATTATACTTACCCTGACCATCTTTAGGAGAAACATCAGGAAAACTTCACCTTATCCATGACATGCCCAGTCCTGGCCCCTCTGCCTCATTCCTGCAGGAGCCTCTATCAACCTGATTTATTTTATTTTTTAATCTAAGCTTGTTTTACAGGTCATCAATTTCATTTCTCAGGGCTTTAGGTTCTCCCTACACTCAATTAGAGTAATATTATATCCATCAATTCTTACCTCTGAGTTTTCAGCTCCTCACGTAGCCTTGATCTGGATCAGTTTTTCAGCACCTCATCAACTGCAACCACATTGATTCAATTATACCACTAATATTTACTGAGCCATTAGTGAATATGCCCAGTTTTGTTTGCTACCATGTTTGTGTCCCTCTGTGTTGTGAAACCAGAGCCAGGCAATCCTGCCTACCTCCTCTTTCATGGAAACCTGCAAATAAAACTAAATATTGTACTTTGATTAGAACTAAAAATGTACTTTATAAGGGAAGAAGGTTCCCTGTTACATCCTGGGTCACCTACGCAGGGGAACATTTCCTCACACCCTGTTCCTTATTAAGGAACTGTTATTTTCCCATTAATTAAGTAAGGCTGAAGATAATAGATCTAATTACAAAAGCACTACAATGGTCTGGCCTAAAGACTTAGAGGTTATTCTATTTATTGCCATGACATTAATAAGGTTTTATCCACTCCTCCGTTTTTTCAGTCATTTATACAATTTTTCACTTTTCTGAACCCATCCAATGCCATCATCCTTTCAGGCCAATAAGTGTCCATTAAGCAGCAGAACTCCTTTGCCCAAAGGACTCAGGAATACATCAGTGAAGGACTAAAATGAGCATAAAAATTAACCTCTTCACATTTGGAACAATGCTGCCTTAGCTGCAAAATGCAGAGCTGAGCCACCTCCAGTACAGCCCCAGAAATCATCCCCCCCAAACCAGGACCATGTCCTTTGGCTGCAGCCCAGTGGAAAGTGGTGTCACCTCCCAGATCTCTGCCTTCCCAGGAAGCACCTGGTGATCTCAGGTATTTAATCATGCCCAGGTGACCACCAAAAGTAGCCAACTTCATCATTAAAAATACAGGAGAAAAGGGAATTAACCTGCTACTAACCCAGGGCATCATTATCCCTGTTAAAAAAAAAAAATGTGTTCAGTACCTTGTAAAATCTGATAAATAAGAGTAAAAATATTCCAGTGGCAACTTCACTCTAACATGAGAGATCTGAAAATACTTGACCTTGTGAAGACGAGGAATAACACCATAAATACAGTTTTAAAGGTTGATGCACTTCTGAGAGCTCTCTGAAACCCCCGTGAAGGGCTGTCTCACTTCAAAGGAGTGGAAGAGACAAGCCCAGAAATAAACACTGAGGAATCCACATTTAAATTTCAGCTCTCCTAGTGCCTTTACTACCCATTAGCTCAGAAAAGGGCTGTCATTACAACATCCACCTTTTACACCAAGTCGTTCCTCTTCCTTCTGAATTCTCAATTCCCACTCTGGTGCAATGGTGTGATCTTTACATTCCCAGACATCAGCTGGAAGTTATTCAAACCTAAAGGACCCGGGCTTCTGTCTCTGTTCCAAAATAGGACAAGTGTGGCTCTGCAAATAGATTTCTTTCTTCTGGGGTAAACTCTTAAAACACTCTTCTCATACTTGAAATGCAAAGGTATTTAAGATGATTTTATTCTCCTGACGTTTGTCACCTATTGCTGAAGGCCAGTGGCACAAAGTAATAAAACAAAACCAGCAGATGGGTCTTTCTGATAGTTCTTTAAGTGCTTTAACACTGCCAAGTGTGTGCCTGGAACAGCTTCCAGCAGCTGTTTAATGTCTCTGGAGTTAACCATTATCTCCGGCAGAAATGTTAAGATCTTCATCTCTGCACCTTTTCTCCAAGGACTGTCGGCAGCTGCCTTCATCACAGGATCCTAAAAGCTGGAAGGGACATGGGAAGGGCTCTAGTCCGAGTGCTGCTCAAAGCAGGGTCAGCCCTGGAGCCAGAGCAGGTTGCCCAGGGATTCATCCAGCTCAGACAGGGATGAAGAGCAGGCACCACCTCTCTGTGCTCCCTGGTTGTCCATCCCTGTGGTGAGGGGCTTTTGCTCACATCCAGCCAAAAACTTCACCTCCTTGAGTTCGTGGCTGTCGTCAGTGGAATTTCAGCATCTATAGGATCAGACAGACTGGAGTTTAAAACATTAACAAATGTGTGTCTTGCAATCTCCTCCTTTCCCTCTTTTCCCTGGATACTGAGCTTCAGATGCTCCATTCATGCCAATGGCTCCTGGGTGATCCCCTTGTTCCTTTAGTATGAAGTCCCTCTGCTTCTCAAAACCTTAGCCATAACGGGAAATGAAAATAGGTACAAGAATTTGGTAATAAATTAGTAAAAGAAAACAAAAATACTGGGAAAGAACTCTATAATATTTCAGCACTCCAGCTAAAGAATGGCAAATCAAGAGATTATCTTCTACTTATTTTGTTAAATTATTAAAATATCAGATGATTTTCAGCTGTGAGCCCCTTGTCCCTCAGTGTGTTACCACAGCATCTCTCATGTAATGCTACAAGTCCAGATATATTAATTAAATATTTATATATCATAGAATCACAGAATGGTTTGGGTTGGAAGGGACCTTAAAAATCATCCAGTTCCAACTCCCCGTCTTCCACTAGTACCCCAAAATTCATTAGTACAGGACTTGAAGAGATCTTCCAGGTCATCAAGGGCAGCCTCCTGCTATTCCAACCAACCATATTCTTTTATGCCTTTCAAAAATGTATGACATAAAGTCCTCAGTGTAATGAGGATTTTGTCCCTTTTGCCTGGATATCTATTCCAAAAATCTCACTGTGCTGATGTAGAAAACCTGTTTGTACCGAGAGAGTTCTCTTATTTTCAGTTCTTTGCATTACAGTCAGACCCAACTCTGAGAGGTGATTAAGTATCTGCATTTATCTCTCAGAGGTTACAACCAACAAAACTGTGAGAGTCCCTCAATTAATGAGTCTACAGTGCAGTCCTTGGCCAAACAACATTGCTGTGTCAAGCACATCAAAACCAAGTTCCAGCCACAAATAAATGAAGTTTTATGTCGGTTTGGGGTTTGTTTGTTTTTTCCACTTCTAAGTGAGAAATCAGTCACATTTATCACAGCGCTTTCCCAAGTGTTAGGATGTGTTTATCCCACCAGCAAGCACAACAACCCCCATGGAAATGCGTCAACAACACCACGGTTAAACTCCCATTAAAAGGCTGGTTGTCTTGGATATAGCAAAGTATAATGTGATTTAAAACACAACATTATACTGGTTTACCCAGTCACTGATATCATAATTCAATACCACATCGATACATTTACTAACTGTGTGGTAAAAAAGTAAATGAAGCAGTTTAAGCTGAAAGCAGGGCTTCAAACCCTGGTCCCTTGGTGGCAAATTTACACTCTGACGGAGATGAAAATGTGACAGAAACAAGGGGTTTTTTCAAGCAAAAACATTAAACCATAACATCCATTTCTTCAAGGAATGCAGAAGAAATCTCATGAACTCTGGGACAATACGTGTAAGAAAATGCTTACAAGAGTGATCCCACGCGTTCTTAAAATACATTCAGCAGTCCAAGGATGATGGACAGCTCATGAAAAAGAACAAGAAACACCATCCCCTCCTGCACAATTTATGAAATTTCCATGCAGGACAGCAGGGCTGCACATGGGGCATAAAGCTGCCCAGTAAAACCAGCACTGGTTACCAAAATATTGGGAAAATCAGCAGAAGGCACTTGGCAGACATATGGACAGTCCAAAGGGAAGAGCTACTGAAGTTGTGTGGCCTTGGACCCAAAGATGACAATTAAATTACTAAAATATCGAGCTCCAGCTGGGAGAGAGAACTCCTGAGGATGAGCAGAGCCCTGGGGAGGAGCAGCCAAGGCAGATGAAAATCATTCCCAGGGAAAGGGGTGTTCAGCACAGGATTGCTGGAGGCCCACAACAGTTTTATCGGCCTCATCAGCGCCCTGATTGCCAACCCTGGGGCTGAAGGGGTGTCAAACAATGTGGCAATCAGCCACGAGGATTGCTAGGGATTTACAATTTAAGGAAGGAACACCTGCTGAATCCCAAAAGAAGCCTTTGTGCTGAGGGTCTGTAATTTCTGGGCTGCCCTGGCCCAGCCCCTTTGGACGGAGGTGGCCTTTGGTGACAGCCTGGAAATTAAAGACATAATTACCCACTGCAGAACTAGAGGCCTAAAGTGACATTAGTGGGATGGCCTACAGAAAATTCCTTGGATTCTGTAAAGGAAAAGCAATTCCTAATATAGATTAATTGAATTGAGAGCCCTTTCCCCTCAGCATTATGATTTTAAAGAGTGTTTCTGCACACCCAGCGCACTGAACTCACCTGCCTGAGCTACTTAACTGCAGCTTTTTAATCCTTTAGAAAAAGGGACTTAAAACCTGACCTACAACAAACAGAACCTGCCATTTGACTACACGTTGGATTTGCAGTGAAAAAATCACATAATTCTCCTTGCAGGATGGAAGGGGAGATAATCAGCAGGACACACAGCGATGTGCAGTGAATCTTTGCTTTTTTGTGCAGAGAAATCGGGTTTTCTTCACAAAATGTGCATGAAGGGGAGAGGTGTGACCCGGGAAAGGTGCCTGCTGCTTACCTGTGGTATGGGGAAGCCTGTTAGAGTTCAGGCAGTTTTAAATAAAGATAATATTCGGTTGGATTCCTTTCTCTGCAAGTCTGCGAATACACACGTGGATCAGTGAAAGGGAAAAAAAACCACTGTTGGTTAGAGGCTGGTCCGTACCAGACAAAAAAGAACAAGACATTTTTTAACTCTAAACTCCTTTATAATCTCCAGGTACGAAAAAACTATGGCATAAAAGCGCTTTTATATGTTTTAATATAGATATTCATATGACTGTCTCCATATGCAGCGATGTTTGCATGGCATATAATCTCTTTATCATAAACAAAATAGATTCTCACCATACCTGTCTTGTCCACTTTCACCCTTCTGTCCCTTTTGGCTTTGATGGGGATGGTTGCAGAGTAAGTGTTAGGTAAAATTTGCAAACACAACAGCTAAGGCTGATATAATAGAAGATACACTGATAATTGAATTTTGGAAGCACAATAGCGTCTCGTTTGTGGTACTTTAACATTGTAATAGCAATTAAAATGTAAATAACATTTACAGAACATTGTGTAACGCCATTATTAAAATATTTAAATAACATAATCATGCTATTTAATGCTTCTAAATCTGTTCTTTTAGCCCAGAACATTTTCTTACCCTCCTTGAAGAACGTCAAAAAATGCCTCTGTATTGTAATATTCTCCATTCATTGCTTCTCCTATAGAAAGGAAAGCACAAAGCATTTTCTTCTAAAAAAAATAGTTGAATACATTCATTTTAGTTCCACAGCATTAAGTTATTGCTGCAGATGATTAATCTTGACCTTTCATAATAGAGTTCTCTGATACCATTTGATTGCCACTTTACTTACTCCCAAACCAGAACCTCTACCCCAACCCCCAGTCAGGTGTATTTCATGTGATAGATGATAAAATCTGATCTCATTATTAAAACAAAATACATATTTCAGATATTGCCCTCTTCAGAGGCTTAGAAATGGCCCCGGAGCCTGCCTTAAAAACACCTTTTAAAGGAAACAAAACGGGATCAAATGAAGTGTTTGTATCCTTTTAGTTGTCAATTTTTACTTGTTTTTACTGGCTAATGTTTGGATTTGGGAATTCTGTAGTTCTTTGTGTTTATCAGCCAGGTAACCCCAAGCAAAGGTTTTTCAGGTAAATACCCAGGACTGGAATTGTGCCAGGATCACGGAGGGAGGCCCCTGGGAGCCACATCGTGTACGGAGAGGGGAAACAAGGGCAAGGAAGGCTCAAAGAAACAAGCTGCAAAACCAAAATACGAAGAACAAACCTGGAGGCAAGGGCAAAAGAGAAGATAAAAACAGATCAACGGAGCACAGTGGCTGCAAAAATGAGTTGCAAGGAGGATGAAACAAAAAAGAGGATCCAGAAGGGAACGAGACCGGAGAGAAAAGGAAGGAAAGAAGGAAAAAAACACTCAAGGTTTTGTCAAGTTGAATTGAAGTTTTATATTTCACTGTGACAGTTCCCTGGAAATGTCTGCAAACCTGCAAATGGGCAGCAGGAAAGAGGGAGAAGGACAACACTCCAAACCGAAAAGTAGAGTTATAAATTGAATAGAGAGGCTGTGGAAACTGAGTACAATTAAATGAAGGAGAAGAGGAAGGAAAGAGGTGACAAAGAGACTCTTCCTCAGGTGCAGAATGGAAGGATGGATGGTAATTACCTCGGATGTTGGGAAATTCTGAGTTGATCACACAGAATCCCAGAATCACAGAATATTCTGAGTTGGAAGGGACCCACAAGGATCATCAAGTCCAACTCTTAACACTGTCTCCCTGGCAGGAATCGAACCCGGGTCTCCCACACACCAGGTGGGGACACTTACCACTGTACTAAAGTGGATTGATATAAAGAAAGGATTTACTTCCCCATGAACTGGCCAAACACCAGAGCACAGGGAGCTTCCCTGGGACCTCCAGCCTTGGAAACCTTCACAACCCAACTGAGGAAGGCCTGGAGTGACCGGGAGCTGTTCCTGCTCTGGGCCAAAGGCTGGACTAGGTGATGCCTGTGGGTCCTGTCCCAGCCACAGAGTGTCTGGTTCTACCCCAGAAACCTTTTCCAGAGACTGGAAATCTTCACAGTTTGGTATCATTTTTATCCAGAAATGAATCTTTTAGCTCCGAAGATTAAATATGTTTTTCCTTTGGCTTCGCATAAAGATCTGACCTTTCACAGGCAACGTGAGGAATGGATGAAAACAATGAATGTGGGAGGGGGAAAGGCACATATTTCTCTTCTCAACTAAATTCTTCATGTATTATCTGAGCTGCTCAGTTCCAAATGTGCAGGCAGCCCTATTGCATGGCGCTAACACCTTTATTTTCAGCATATAAGGCAGTGAATAAATGATGAGTCCATTGGTGGAGACATTCACCAATTAACCAGCAGCAGCTGTTTGTCTTCTTTTCTTAGGGTACAAGTGATTAAAAGTGCATGCTTCATTTGAGCAGAATTCTCTTGTACTTCACCAAAGGGGGAGAGAAAACTTCTCTTCTGATTTATAGAACCTTCTTCCAGCTGAATACAAATTAGAAACTTACTCTGCTTTGTTGTGTACAATACGCAGGCATGATTTGAAAAATCGGAGTTAAAATATTACGAGTGTTAATCAGACATAAATTGTAACAAAAGTCAGCTGGTGCAAGAAGTTATTTCAGGCTTAAATCATCCTTCCTTTTCTATTTAGACCACATGTGTGTATATACAGAGGTAGATATTATATATATACATGGGATACACACGGCAAAACTACTTGAAGAGATTTCTGCCCTGTGCTGATATGAAATATAAAAGCTCAAATGTACTTAAAAAAGTGTCCAGACAGGGAGCAAAAAACTGGTGCTGACACCTCAGCTCTTCAACGTGGTTGGCAAAGGCAGAGGAAGATGCATTGACTGAGGGCTGAAACTAATGAAGTGTTCCCCAGAAACAAGGTGTACCTTCTTCACGGGGCTAATTAATCTCCCCAGCAATTCACCTGCTTCTGCACAGGAGCCTCCAGGGTGGTTCCATTCCAGCCAGGAGCAAGAATTTGAAAAGAGAATCCCCTTGCTGAGGTCATGGCAGAGGTGAGATGCTGGGCAACGTGTCCAGAAACACTTCTCAACTTAAACAAAAATCATTTTTAAGAAATCACTTGAAAAGCTGAAGGGTTGTAACAAAGGCATGAAGAAATAAGTCCCAGCTTTGCAAGATCTGCTTCAAAACAAATAAATCTCTTAAGCTTGCTTTGCTGCATCTAAGTCTCAATTATCCCACACAACAATCCTCAGGTACTGTCAGTTCTAAGCAGCAAAATATCTCTTAAAGTTTATGTTCACAGTTTAGGGGAGCTCTCCTTCACTGTGGAAAAACCATCTGCAGTGCCAGCTTGGAGACTGAAGGAAAAAGGCTCCTGGTAAAAAACTAATTCCTGGAGTTATTTCAAGCGGTAACTAAAAAAATAGGCAAAACTAGAATTCCTGAAAACCCTTGAAATGAGTTGGCTGGTCCAAGCAGGTGTTATTCAAGACTGAGAATGGTTTATTAGAGAAAAAACATCCATTATTTCATTGCTAATGATAAGGATCCTTAACCATGCCTGGGAATTGGTGGTTTTCTTATGAAAAACGGATTTGGGGGACAAGAAAAGGCATTTCCACATATAAATACATCATGTGCACACGTAGGTAAGGAAATACCTGAATATCAGACCCTTTTGGGAAGCACCAAAGAGGAATAATATGTTTTTATTTACAGATCTTCTGCAAATCTAAATACATCTAATATCCTGCAGAAAATGAACATTTTCTCTCAAACCCAAAGAGAATCTTAATGAAATACGTACAATAATTCAATATATCAATATTTACCATAATTACAGTATGAAGTCCAGCAGAGTAAACCCGCTATTTTTTTAAAAAAATACTCATTCCGAAGTGTTGCATTTCGTGGAATTTATTGCAGCTGTTCAGGTATTTTTGAATGCTGGGTACAATCGAAGGGGTATTTAGGGAATGTTGGTACTAAAATAGTCTAATTGTGCCACCTAGTGACAAACTTGGCCAGGTAAATTTTGGAAGGACATTGCAGTGTGTCCCCAGAAAATACATTTATCTGTTGGAAAACAGCTCAAGTGCGGAGTTTTTAAACGCAAAGCAGCAAACTCTGAATTTTACAACCATCACCTCATATTTAGTTCAAAGGAGGGGGAAATAAAGACTCAGGACTCATTTGGGACGAGACCTAAAAAGTGAATTATTTAAGCACATAGAAAGTATTGGTTTGGTACAGGCGACTCCAGAGTTTGGGAGAACAAGCTCATTTTATCCAATTTTATATTTTACTTTTGAAATACACATTTACAGCAAAGAGTCAACATTGCCATCCTTCTCAGCTTCACAAATCTGGGGAGTTCTACATTAACTTTGCACCTGCATCTGTGTGACTCCATGAGGATGCGACATTGGATCTTCTGTTCTTCAACAGGTTATTATAATTAATTCTAAAATCCAGGACATGGATTTTAGAAATTCAATGATAAACCACGTTATCATTTTATTTATCACTTTTAGCTGTAGCAGGTGCTTGGGGGAGCACAGATCCACACAGAAACTCTTCTGCATCTGTATCTAAGTAAGAGAATGAACTACCCCAGGCTGCTCCAACCTGCCCTTGGACACTTCCATTTCTAATTCCAACCTGCCCAGGTAACCAGATCCTGCTTGAAGGAACTCAAATATTTCCTGAATGATTCTCACACACATTTTTGTCTGACACAATCTGCTCCCTGGGTTCCCCACCCAAGAAACCAACATTTTTCTGCACACAGATTTCTATGAGGATGGTTTTATTGCTTTAACTGTTATCTCTTAAAAGCTTTTCCCAATTTCCCCTTAAATTGAATCATTTGTGCCTCCCTTCACTGGTGTCTCATCAAACATCATTGCTCTTCATTAAGCAGCAAAGCTTAACCAATAGAGTGCTTATTAATTGATATATTTTTTCCCACAGCAGAAAGAAACAAACAAAATCTGCTTCGTTATAACCTGCTGGAATTAAACTGTGATATATTGGCCCACTTCTGTAAGATTGTTATAATGATTTGTTCGTTAAGGTCATGACAGAAAGTAACTGCAAATATAGAAATAAAGAGGAGGTGAATTTGAATATTCAGGGGTCCATTCCAAGCTCATGAAAACCTGTGGAGTCCTTAAAAATAAACAGTCCGTTTTAGTCCATCCCACTGTAGCCTGATGTGTAAAGTGAAATGCACCTACAAAAGGTAAAGACATGGTACTCCCCTCCCTAAAGCTTTTTAAATCACAGTATTTTTTATTACAAGAGATACCAGGTTTCATCCCCGTCACCAGAAAACCCTTTCTAGCACATTGCAAAAAAAGGTTCTGGGGCTGCAGTTTACTTCAGCACCATCAAAGAAAAAGTCAGTTATCTTTATATAAAGTTTCAAAGTTTAGGTGACATAAAAGGTGAAATTCTCTCCAAAGAAACAACGGAGTTATTGAGAATTAAGAAAAAATAATGCAACTGGTATTTCTCTTAGACAACATGTACAATTGTATTTCCTCTCCTCTACAGAGGAGAACAGAAATTCAGGGTGAAGAGATCACTCATTATCTAACATTTCTTTTTTTTGCTTGCAGCTGAAAACTAATGAAGTTTGACCCCACATAAAGGGTTCCTCTACCTGGAGAAAATAAGCTCCATTTCCATAATCTTTTTAACCACACACACGTCACAGACATACT
This sequence comes from Pitta sordida, assembly GCA_013390025.1. Lineage (NCBI taxonomy): Eukaryota > Metazoa > Chordata > Aves > Passeriformes > Pittidae > Pitta > Pitta sordida. The sequence continues at coordinate 259,201 of WEKX01014289.1, forward strand.
AACAACATTTTCTGGAAGAAAATCTGGCTTGATTTTTATCAATGGAAAAATTCCCATTTAACTCCAAGGGCAAACACTCAGTTGTGCATCTGTATTGGAGCAGACATTGAAACTGAATATTATCTGCACATCCAGCATCAGGGAGGGCTTGGTCTGGCAGGGCAGGTCACTGGTTTCCCTGGGATTTTGGCTTGGGTAATGACAGCAGGGTAAAGGCCAGAGAGTGAAGGGTGACTCTTTATGTCTATGACAAAACCCCCACTGATCCTGTTAGGGCTGGAACCTTGTAGCAGAGAAAAGGTGCCCAAAGCCACAACGTGGGGTTCTCTGAGTGGCCCATCACGAGGTGACCAGAGCTCTGAGCTGGAGCCCGACAGCGGTGGTGCCCAAAGGCAGGGCAGGGGCTCCCAGCCAGCAGCACATGAAAACAGACTCCTCATGGCAAAACAAACCAAACTTTTATTTCACATCGTTGCCAGTCCCCAGTGACGGAGAAGAGCCATGACAACATCAGCTCAGCTCCAACAGCGCTGGGAAGAAATGTCCAACCCCACCAAGCCAGTCCTTCCTAAAGGCAAAGCTCTCAACCTTGTGCCTCTGTTTGATCTGCAGAATTGCAGCACTGGGCAGAATTTGTTTATCAGGAGACATTGTGTGACATTTTCACATCTCATGCTTCATTAAATAAGTTATTAAGTTACAAGTTCCTTAGAAGTCAGTGTGGATAAACAAACACTAATAAATAAAAGTCTGTGAAACACAAATCAATAGAACTTGTACTCACAACAAAGTAGTCACAAAATGTTTTTTTTTTTTTTAATAGTAAGAAATAAACCAGATTAATTTTAGGTGTGCTTTTCTATTCTGAAGGATCTAAAGGATTAGAAATCCATACCCACAGAGGAAGGAATAAACCTCAGGCAGAAAAACACTTGAGGGGGGTTGTGCCACATATTTTACTGGGCAATAAAATAAAAACCAGCCACATCAATCAAATCCTAATGAGGCATTTTGAGTATCTTAGAATACAAAAAATTAATTCTGGAGTGTAGAGGCTTCTCTGTCATCCATCAGAGCAGGAATGACCACTCCAAGTTTCACACGTGGTGCCAAAAGTTGCAAAGAAAACTGAGGTCATGAATTCCCCAAAGAACTGCTGAGCCTCCCTCTGCTGACACAGCAGGTCTGCTGTCCCTGCACAACCTCTGCTGCTGCTGCTGGTGTGCAGGGAGACCTTTTCAAACTCTTGGGGTCAAATCATGGCTCCTTTTCTGAAGATTTGCCTACACTTGTCCAGCTGTGGGTGAGCAGCCCATAAATCCATCACCCCTCTTCACCTTGTTAATTTTCCATTACACTGCACACCTTCCCCTTTCATTGCCCAACATCCCTTCTGTGCGCTCCTCTTTATCTCCCCAAAACCCACAAATTCACGTTCCAGGCCATGGAAACATTTCTGCCTTTTCCCTCGAAGGAAAACATCACCACACCACTAACAACTTTCACAAATATCGGTCCTAACTCCTTCCAAGAAACTTCCAGGGAATGTTTTCCACCAGCTTTTGAAGCAGCATCTCACAGACAAAGAGCCCAATGTGTCTCTGTCCCTGTTACTGCCCCATCAGACATTCTGGCCCCCACCCAAACCTCTTGTCTCTCGCTCCTGTCATCTGGAACTAACTGTACTAACACTGTCTAGCTGACTCTTCATCTTGTTTCAAATCCAAGGGCAAAATATTCTTCATTCTCTTCTCTATGAATTGTCTTTATTTTTTCCTTTTTCTTCCTCCTCCAGCCCTGGAAAGTGTTAAATTTATAACACACACGAATGTTATACTAATGAACTGAAAATGCAATGCTGGCCTTGCTTTCCCTAACCAGCAGAAAGAAAAGAGAAAACAGATTAATACATCCATTACATTAAAAATAAAAAGCAAAACAAAACCGAACCACTAATAAATTAGAATAAAATTCCGTTTAGGTCTGCTATCATCTGTCTTCTTAAAATGTCTTAGGGTTTAAATTATGCTTAAAGCCATTCTCTGAAACAGCTCAGGAAAAAAAAATGTACTTGCAAAAGACTGGTTGGCTTTTGGTGTCATCATTCAAACCAAGAGTAAACACACAGTCCTGGGGCTGGGCTGAGTTTTGTGGGTGATGTCCTAGTGCAGCTACACTGCACAAAATGACACAGCCAGTGGTTTCATGGAGCAAATGGAGCTGATGAATATGATAATACACCAGCAAAACTTGGTTTGAGCCGTTTCTTTTTAACTCTGGCAATTAAGGGCCCTCAGGCTGTGCTCCACACTGAGCCAGCCCAGCCCTCAGTCCTTTCCTGGGGGCGGCCTGAGGGTGGAGGGTTCTGGCACTAACAGCCCACCCTCTTTCTTCACCACATCTCCTGTCCCAGCCACCCATTCCCAGCAGGAACATGTCACAGGTTCACAGGGTCACAGGTTATTCTGAGTTGGAAGGGATCCACAGGATCATCGAGTCCAACTCCCAAGCGAACGCCCACCCAGGGATCAGCCCCACAACCCTGGAGCCATGGGCACCACGCTCCATCCAGCCAAGCCTCCCACCATCCAGCCCATGGCACTGAGCTCCTCATCCAGTCTGACCTTAAACACCTCCAGGGATGGCGACTCCACCACCTCCCTGGGCAGCCCATTCCACTGAGGGATCACTCTCTTTGGGAAAAAACTCTTCCCAACATCCAGCCTAAACCTCCCCTGGTGCAGTTTAAGGCCATGTCCTCTTGTTCTGGTGTCGTCAGCCTGAGAGAAGAGATTCACCCCCCCCCGACTGCAACCTCCCCTCAGGGAGTTGTAACCAGCACTGAGGTCACCTCTGAGTCTCCATCACCCCCAGCTCCAGGCTGGCTCAGAAGGAGTGAAACCCACAGAAACCATGGGAACCCAACAGCTCCTGCTCCTGAGGGACAAAGCACCAGCTCCTCCCAGAAGTATTGGTCAGGTTTCATGGCACAAATTTTAATCTTGTCTATTCTTATCTACAAAGGGATGCCAGAGATCAGTAATAAAAATCATTAAAATTGCTCAAGCTACTGATTTGGGATATTGAGCAACTAATAAAATACTGAATTGTATATTTAATTGATGTTTTGTCCATTTAAAAATAAAACTCATATAAACTTCACATCAGTCTATGACAAACTATAAATCCAGACCTCAGTGTAACCTATTGGTAGAAAAAACACTCAAGCAGTTTACATTCACTGCCAGTACTGGACTGAGCAAAGTCCTTGTCCCCAGAACAAGCTGGAACACAAAACAGGTTCTGAATATTAAAGACTCCACGTGAGAAGAGAATATTTTCTTGATTTAAAACTTTTAGGATTATAGTAATGTGAAAAAATGAGATCTCAGGTATTAGATCACACTTCATTTTCTCAATAAATCTGTTTGGAATTTTAAAATATTCTATTTTTAATTTTAATATTATTGGTTATGTCAAACAACTACACTGAGATTTTAAGTTAATTCTAATTTCAATCCCCAGTTAGCAAAAAGGAACCATGGAATGTCTTTGATACCTTTCCCTCACTTTCACATAAATGTGAAAACAAAGAATCTCAAGCACAAGTGTATTTCCTACACATGCAAAATTGCAACTCAGTTCCATAAAGTTCTCATCCAATCCTGGGCAACCAGTGACTTAAGATTAAATGGTTTTTATGTCCTGATTTGAAACTTCGTTCTAACCCAATCTATCACTGGCTCTCACTACTTTTAAGAGCAGTAATGCAAAACTATTTCACCAGACAACAGAACCTTAAGTGGAAATTAAAACACAACAGAAGTGTTACAGTTTGCTCAATAACCTCTAATTTAGTTACAGTGTAAGCAAGGTTAAATGCTGCTGTCCACAGGCCAGGGGGGAAGTTGACAAAGTCTTCCAGTGAGGTGGTTTTTCACGTTTATTTGCTGTGCCTTGGCCAGGCACCAAGCTTTCATATTCACAGCAGCATAAAAAGCAACCAAAACAACGATAAAAAAAAGTCCTTCCAGACTATTAAAGTGCCATTTTGAGCAGCAGGACTCCATAAATCGTGGGGATGTTCTCACCTGCAGGTTCTCCTGGTGCTGGGCACTGCCTGTCCCAGCCAGCAGCCCCAGCTGGTCCGTGCACAGGCTCAGCTTTACTACGCACCACGAGCCCCCTGTGCCTGTGCCCTGTCCTAAGTTTAGCCCAGAAAACATCTTCAGTGAGGCTGTGAAATGCCAAAATCCAGCTGTCTCCCAACCCACTTACTTGTATCCTTGGTCCTTGGTGGGCTGAATGTCCCCTGGGACCAGTGACAGGAACAGAGACAACCTGAGCTCCTTGTCCTGGACACACCAGGAGTCCACCAGCCTCAGGTCATGGGAAAACAGAGGGGGCTGAGCAAGATAATCCAGTCCCGAGGTGTCTGGGCAGGTAAAACAAAGGCCTTGTTTGGTCCCGTGAAGGAAAATAAAGAATTCCAACTTGGGGGAGCTCCCGAAGTGCAGGGGAGCCCTGGCGTGCTGTACCAGGAACACAAACAGAAATATCAAATAGAGAAATATACAGCAACACATAGTTTTCTTTTTTTTTTCCTTTCATGTTAAAAGGGAAAAATTAGCAAAGCCTTCAGGACTAATGTAATTCAAGGTTAGGAACAGCACCCCCCACTTCCAGCTGCAAAGATGCTGTTCCACATCCCAGGGCTGGAGGGATTTGGCATCAAAAGAGTTTGTGCTGGAAAATAGGTTGGAAAGAGGAACTGCTCTTGACAGCAGCTGCTGGTTCTCATCTAACAACAATAAACTATAATTCTGCCTTTTAAAACACGATCTATTTCACCTTCATATTTCACAGGCTTAATTCGCTTCATTATAAAGTAAATTAAATCCAACCCACTCTATTCAAACAACACACTGGGGGGAAAAAAGAAGTGACACCCTTAAATTGCTATTGCTGTTGCTGCCGAAATGGGGGAAGAAAAATGGAGCAGAAAAGAAAGAATTCTTTTAAATGACACAGAGAACTTCCTCCCCCTCTGAAAGATTTAACAGCAAAGCTGCAAAGAGCAGCTATATATTAAAGAAATCTTTATTAAAGATCCAGAATGTGTTATGGGTGTTTATTGCTATCCTGGAGCACATTATCATAAGCACTTGCACAGCAACATGTGATTTAAATCAATAGCAAAGTTCTCCTTGGTATCTCTGAGAGCAGCTTACACCCTCATTTACTGAAAGCACTCATCTGCAGCAAATGTTTCTGTTATTTATTAGAATTAATAAAATCCTTCTGTATTCTGTTAAAATGCACATCTTGTAAGTCCTCAAGGGCCTGCTGTAATGGCAGCAATCAGAAGAGACGATCATGAAGCCTCGTCAGAAAAGGGTGAAATATTCTCCAAGGAAAAGGAAATCTGGCGAAACAGCAAAGGCCAAGAACAACAAGGAGACATTGGACAGAGTGGTCAAAGGCAGGTGGAGTGACAGGGACAGAAGGGACAGGCATAAAAGCCAAGGACTGAGAGAGGCAAGAGCAGAAACCAGTCCCTGGAAGAGAATCCCAGAGCTCTGGCAATGAGGGTTTCAATCAGTTAACAACCTGCTCTGTTAAAACATGTATTATCACAACAGCAATATTAGTTGCATAATACTTAATTTTCAAATAATAAATATTCTTCTTGACTTGCAACACTTAAATTTGCTTTTTTTTTTCTATTACAGGTACCCCCCCCCCCCAAAAAGGGGGGAAAAAAGTGGTATGACTGTTCAAATTTGTCCAATGAACCAGCAAATGCTGCTGTCCAATTCTTAGTGTTCTGAAGGCAAGCTTGTGCTGAAGTGAAGAAATCACAGAGCACATGTTGCTAGTGCTGTTAAGCACATGAAAAATAAGTAAAAATAAAAAGTAAAATAATAGCAATCATGTGTTTGCTTCATGCCATTCAAAGCTGAATTTTACCCAAAAAATCCAAGGATCGCCCTTGACATACTTTTATGACATTTATGCCTCATTGAGTAATTTTGGGCATATTTGAGAGAGGCAGAGACCTCAGTGGTAGGAAGTTCTGCATTAGGGACCTCGTAGCCAACGTGGGCGAAAGCTATGAAACAAGAAAAATTTGTGACAGGAGGCAATAACTTTTATTCTATTACTTAGTGCAGGAAAAGCTTGATACAGAAAAAGCATTCAAGCATTGTGCTCCCAGTCTGTTCATCAAGACATTATCAGCATCATTGCTCAAGGGGACACTTGCCTCTGGAGGTAAATGAAAAAATGTTATTAAATATTTGTCTTGCTGTACAGATCAGTCAAGATTAGGGAAGTATTTTGTTACTTTTGAGTCCCAAGAGCTGGAGTTACTTTACGTCAGTGAGTTCTTCTCCCACCATTTTTCAAGGCCTCTTCTGCTGCCCTCGAAGTGTTGGAACTGGCACCGCTCTGCTTTTTTCTCAATGTATTAAACACAGTTTAACCGTGGCAAAAGCTGTCAAAGCCTTGCAAGGTCTCTGAGGTAATACACGGAGTGCATAAAAAGACTTTTTTCTACTCTGACTTGCTACAACACAGCAAACATCACAAAGCCAGAGAACTGGCTCTTCCCCCGACGGGCTCTTTCCATCGCCTCCCGCTCGCTGTTGATGCAGCACCCAGGGGTGAGGCCCATTGTGCCGGGATTAGCCTCCCACATGACATCCCTGCAATCACAATAAGTGCTCCAGAGCCTCCTATTCAGGGCAGCAGGAGCGATAAAGGTCAGGCTCGGCGGCTCTTTCCCAAATATATTCCCCAGCCTGGCCCAGACAAGAGCGAACACTGGCGCTCACCGGCTGGATTTAACAGGCTACGGAAGAGCAAAAGCTGCTCAGCTTTAACACCTTTTTGGTTTAGTCACCGTGATTCTGAAGGCTTTGGACGATGTTTTTAACTATGTTTTCTCAAGGTTATTAAAGCAGCCGGAGTGGGAGAGGCAGAGCACAAAGGCAGCCGGAGCCCAACGTTGAACTTTTAAACCGGGGAGCGGTGAAACACTAAACTTGAAGCAAGGAAAAATGGATTTCCTCAGGTTTGGGGAGCCAGAATGATCAATCAGTACACAAAGGACTCCTTCCATTACTAATGTGTTTTTGCTGGGAATAATAAAGGTAAGAAAAATGGACTTTTTAACCTTTTCTCCAGAAAATCACTGCTTCGACGACAGCGATGGTGATGGAGAGGAAATACTTGTATGTGGAGAAGATTTAGAGCTCAATCCCTTTGACGGGTTGCCTTACTCTTCCCGTTATTATAAACTTATGAAAGAGAGAGAAGAGCTTCCAATATGGAAAGAGAAATACACTTTCATGGAAAGTTTGCTTCATAATCAAATTGTGCTGGTGTCAGGAGATGCAAAGACTGGCAAGAGCTCCCAGGTCAGTACAACAGACTTGGCTGGGGTTTCTTTGTAATGATTTTTAGTACATTTAATATTACACACCTTCCAGAGTTACCATAATAATTTCACTGCTATTATATATTCTTAAAAAATAAATTTGCAATGAATTTAGCGCACACACAGCTGTATTGGGCACACCAATATCCACATTTACATTCCACTTGTATCTGTTGTGCTGAGAACTGTCTGGTGTCGCAGTGTAACAACACCCAGCTCTGGAGAGAAGCAACACCCACAGTTGTGTTGAGTTCAGCAGTTCTCAGGGAAGACACAGATGTGCAGCTAACTATTGTAATCTGAGATATTAAGGCCACAGAGGGAAAGCAAAATACAGAAGGTGAATAAACACGCAGTCAAATACAGATTTAAAATATGGTAAACATTTAAATTACTTTCTTTACACAAAAAATCATCACTTTATGTTTCTCTGTTTCGAGCCAGTTTTATTTGGCTGAAGATGTTTTTAAGGTTCAGGGTAAGTTGATTTCTGAGGAGTTAACACTTCTCAGACTCTGCTTGTCTGACACAGCCTCAAACAACTCACAACAATCCCAAACTACAACATTTTAATGCTAAATACTAAAATTTAAAATATCAAGCCCTTTCTGAGCCCTGCGGGCCACGTGCATGACCGACAACAGTATAAAATTCAGAACCAAATACACACACAGCCCCAGAAAAATCCTGTCTAAAATATCATTGCACCTACCTGTGTGTGCACTGCTAATTTTTGTTTTGTTAATCATTCCTTCTGCATTTGGCTGACCAATATTTTGTCCATTTTGAGTATTTTGTTGCCTTCTCCTTAACCATGACTAAATATGTCATTTTGTCCTCTTTTTGTCCATCACCACATTGAAACCCCAGTGGAAATGGTAAACTCTGCAGTGCCTGTTTTGGGTTCGATGCATATTCCTACTTGGAAAGGGTGTTTTGGTTCTGGTTAGGGGTAAATCCGGAAGGAAATCCAGTGGATATGCTGTCAGGTCATAAGTGAAGGTGATAAAAATTCTCAGGGAATGAAGGATTGAAATCAGTAGGGCTGTTTCTCAGGGAGAATTAATGGCCCTTCCCTCCCTTCAGCCAGGAGCAAATGCTTTTTCCAAGAATACAAAATTGCTTCACAGAATTCATGTGAAAAGACAGTGCTGAAGCCAAGATCTCAGCTGGCTCTAAGCACACAAATATCAACCAGGACTATCACATTCTGCTGTAACAATATATAACAACCTCAGTCTGTTGCCACAGCAAGCAGAGAAGAATTTCCAGGAGTTACAAACCAAAATATTATTGATTATGAGTGGGATCAGGAGAAAAATTTCCTGTGGGTAAGGTTGTAGGATAATTATTGTTACAGGGAATCTCAAACCTGGCAGAGACTTCGCTGCTGGACACTGGTGGAGATCACATTTTGAACTAAAGACATCAAACTCCCCACTGAAAATTCCTGTGTTCCTATAAAAGTGACACACACACACAGCTGGCACCTGGAATGATTTTTGGAAAGTCTTTACCTCTTGTTGTTGATTTTCATTTATACCCCAAAAACTTTGTATAATAATAAACTACTTAGTAAGAAATGTTAGTTTTTAAATTGTACTTAAACAAATATGATGAGATGTTACACATTGCTGGCTAGTTTTCAACGTTTTTAGAACCACATATAACTAGATAGGAATAAATAATATGTGGCTGGTGCACCCATTTTTATATGTTGATTAAGTAAAGGATTTGAAACTTAATACTTCCATTAAAGCAATATTTATAACGCAATTTTAATTTCTCATAGCAATAACACAAGATTTTATGTCAATCTATAAATTAGAGAGTGTAAATTCCTGGAGCAGCTCCGTATCAGTGATCTCCGACTGCAGGTAATTCGTCTGAAATATTTACTGTGGTATCTGTCAGCTTGAAATCTTGTTTTTCCTGGGCCATGTTTCTCATGAATATGATATAAGAGGAGCAGGTTTATTGCTGTCAGACACTGACAACAACTGCTCCAACCTCGCTGGATCCATCAGCGGGAGCTTGTAACGACCCTGCTGTGTTACCTCCACCCCAGGAGTCAATCTGTCCTTTGTACAATATGTACATCCAATCCAACCTGAGCCCAGCTGCCAAATTTCCCAGGAAAACCCTCCAGCTCCTACTGAGTACTTCAGGGATCCCAAGTGCTGACATTTATCAGGGCAGATTATTTCCGTGGGAGCGCCGCTCACCCGTCGCGAGCTGCGGGTGCTCGCCTTGATTTACTTGTTCCACACCGTCAACTTCTTTTGAATTACAGCCCCTGCTGAACATCTTAAACACTAAATCTCTTTCTTCCCCCTGGTTTCCCTGCAGATCCCCCAGTGGTGTGCCCAGCACTGCCTGTCTGCCCGCTACCAGCACGGCGTGGTGGTGTGTGCCCAGGCGCACGGGCAGGCGGCGCTGAGGCTGGCCCTGCGTGTGGCCGATGAAATGGATGTCAACCTCGGCCATGAAGTGGGGTATTTCATCCCCTTCGAAAGCTGCTGTACACCAGAAACCATCCTGAGGTTGGTGCGTGGGTGTATTTGGGTTTTAAGGCCTTCGGATTCACCTTGAGTATTGGGGCAGTTTGGGGCACCCCAATATAGGGAAGATATTGAGCCATCGGAGTGTCCAAAGGAGGCACCAAAGATGGGGAAGGGCCTGGAGGGGCAGAGTGTGAGAAGCATCTGAGGGCACTGCGTGTGTTCAGGTGGAGAAGAGGAGCCTGAGGGGAGTTGTCACCTCATTGCAGTGACAATTCCTGGGGAGGGACAGAGGAGGGACAGGCCCTGATCTCTGCTCTGGGGGACCAGGGACAGGAGCCAGGGAATGGCTGGAGCTGGGGCAGGGCAGGGGCAGGTTGGATCTCAGGACAAGGTTCTTCCCCCAGAGGGTGGTTGGGCAGTGCCCAGGCTCCCCAGGGCAGTGGGCACAGCCCCAAGGCTGCCAGAGCTCCAGGAGGGTTGGGATGATCCTCTGGGGACAGGGGGGGATGTTCCTGTGCAGGGCTGAGGGTTGGACTGGATGGTCCTGGTGGGTCCCTTCCAGCTCAGCACATCCTGGGATTCTGCGATGGATGTGGAGCTCACAGCTCCTTTCAACCAAAAACATTTACAGCTGACAGCACTGCAATGCTTAACTCTTAAAAACAAAAAATGACAACACTGTATTGTATAGTTGTGTCTAATATTTTAAAACGCAGATTTGTGATTAATCAGTAAGTAGTAAAAGGTGTGAAGGAGGTGCTCTGTCCTCAATCACAGCAGAGATTTAGGTGGGCAAGGTTACTGTCCATGCCAAACTTCATTAAGCACCCCAGTAGCCTCTTTTTCCCCCCCTCTATTATTTTTTTCTCTATTTTTCATTTCTATTACCAAAAGAGAACATGGGCTAATCCAACAATAGAGCTGGAATTTAAAAGCAATCCAAAATCACAGCTAGAAGAGAGTATACTGAGTAACAAGACGGAAAAAGTAGGAGGATTTTTAAGAGGTAAGAAATGCACTTATATATTAAGTATAGGTGGGTGACAGCAGCAACACAAGGATCCAGATTTTGAGCCTCCCAGAAAGTTAGGAGAGTTATTTTCTCTGTTTCCTTAATATGGAAAGCACAAAACAAGATCATAAGCCACTGATTTCCAGTGGAGAAGAGGATACTCACCCCTTCTGAAAATCAATATCAGCCACTCTCCCTTTCCCTTTTCATGGAGAACCCTGGAAACTTCGTCCTGCAGCACAACCTCCTGCAGCTGCTCGTGTTCTGAGAGGGGGATGAATCCTGTCCTCTCACACATCAAAACCCGGTTCAAAAATTCAAAGTCCTGCTGAGCACCACAACAAAAATAACACCCTTTAAAAAGACTTTCAGTAAAAGAAATAATAGGGATAAAAGTGAGGATAGGAATTAATCTCTCATCTTGATTCTGGCACTGCCTCAAGTGCTCCTTCTCTGGCTCATCTAAAAGCATTAGTTCCGAGCTCAAGAGTTGTTTATGGTGTGTAACATGCTTAGATAGTTTGGAAGATAAAAGGCATTACAGGTTATGATTTTAGGGCAGAAGTATTTCTTGTTTTGCCCAGAGCATCCTTTCAACCACAGTGCCACTGTCACTGAACCACATCGAGTTTGTAGCTCCTTACAGAAGGATTTAAGCACAGAGCAGAGACTGTGATACTCTCTCTGTTCTCAGCAAATCACAGAATCACAGAATCAGTAAGGTTGGAAAAGACCATAGAGGTCATCAAGTCCAACCTATCACCTGTTCCCTAACCTGTTGCCATCCTGCTACCAACACACCATCCTACCTATAACACACTACCCTAATATCTAGGTCATGCCACCAAGTACATCATCCAACCTTTTCTTAAAGACCTCTAGGGACGGTGACTCCACCACCTCCTTGGGCAGCCCATTGCACTGAGAGATCACCCTCTCTGTGAAAAAGTTCCTTCTGATGTCCACTCTGAATCTCCCCTGACGCAGTTTAAGACTGTGTCCTCTTGTTCCATCATTAATCTTTCTTGCCAAACAGAAAGAGCCGAGCCATCCTCAGCCCTCACCTTACCTTCTTACAACAAAACCTGGGCGATCCAAGAAACTCAGCAGAGCTCTGTGTGTCCGTGCAGGTACTGCACAGACGAGATGCTGCAGAGGGAAATGATGTCCACGCCCCTGCTGAGCTCCTACGGGGTCATCGTCCTGGACGACGTGCACGAAAGGACTGTGGCCACCGACGCGCTACTTGGCCTCCTCAAGGCAGTGCTGCTGGCCCGGCCGGAGCTCCGGCTGGTCATCCTCACGGCCCCCCACATGTGCAGCCAACTGCGGGAATATTGGGGCAGCGTCCCCGTCATCCGCGTGGGAGCCAAACACCGGGCAGAGGTGGTGTACTCCTGTGGCACCCCCAGGGACCCCTTTGGCGCTGCCCTCAGGCTGCTCTTCGAGATCCACCACACCAAGGAGCAGGGAGACATCGTCGTCTTCCTGGCCTGTGAGCAGGTAAGGCACGAGACTGCTGGAAGAGCTCTCAGTTTGGTCAAGTAATTATTGATATTAATTAATTATATCTGTGGCCTCTAAATATCTTGCTGCCAATGCCCAAGACAAGAGTGTCAACAGGTTGGATCATTCCAGGGTTTTCCTTCAAGGTCTTGGCATAACACTGTGTGTGTAAATAATAATTAAGATATAAAAACCATAAATATATATGTATAAATAGGGACATATGTATATATAGTGTCTATGTTGCATATAAACATTATATTTTTTATTTTAAATGTTTTGTTATTTAAATATTCTCATTGCTTATTTAATAGTTATTACTTTTTCGTTATTTATTGTAGGCTTTACTAAGTCTTCATAGAGTTTATTAAACATTAAGAGAAAAAATAAAACTTTTTCAATAGTTGTAACTTCTTCAAGGAATTAATTAAGGTAAAGTAGGGAGGTTTGATATTTTTGTGGATTGTAATTGGAGTAAAAACATAACAGTTCCAGGAGGAAAAATCCATTTCTCTCGATTGCAGGAAATTGAACAAGCTTATCAAATGATCCGACAGGAACAGCCTGATCTAAACCCCGACCTTGGCGAACTCATCCCCATCCCTTTATATCCCACAAGACAAGACCTGCTTCCCAAACCAGCTCCAGAGAAACAGAGAAAACGCTGCAAAAAATACCGGAGGAAAGTTCTGCTCACCACCAGCTCCGGAGAATCTTTGATTTGGGTTAAAAACGTGACCTTTGTCATCGACGTTGGGATAGAGAGAAGGAAGGTCAGTGAGGTCAGAACAGTCTGCAAAAATGAGCTGAGCAGGAGGGTTTGGGGAGGGGAAGGGAAATGTGCAGCTCACATTACTGTAAATGGTTCCTAAAGCTTCACAGGTTCTTGTTTTTCTTCATCACTCAGGTTCTATGATATTTTTAACATACAAATTAATAAAATGTAAATAACTTTCATGGACGTCTCCCGTGAAAACCAAGCAAGAAATCACAATTATTTCCTGAGTTCAGGCAGAACCCAGAATTTACAAGTTTTTAAAGCAAATTGGCACTCCCAGTTGGAACTTCCATTTGTTTGGGCAGCAAACCCATGACAGTTCATGTGCATCCCCTTAGTTTTGGTCACAACTGTCTCCTCAGCATCTCACAGATAAAGCAAAACACAGCCAGTTCTTGGGTGACTCTTGGCAGATTTCCTGGATTAGCAGATTAACCACATTCCTGGTTTAATAATTAATAATCCACGTGGTGCCACAGACCATGGAATACCAAGGGATGCTGTTGGTGCCACCATCCAAATACCTCAAAACGTTGCAGTTCATCTAATTTGACCATCCTTTGATGCCCTCAGTTCTTGTTTCCCACCATGGGAAGGGTTGATGCAGCAAAAAAAAAAAAATCTCCTATTTCTTACATTTGTTCAAAATTGATGAACTGAAGGATGAGTCACTATGTAGGAACAGGTCATTACACACAAATTTGGAAGCTGCACAACTTTGTCATTGTCCTAATTGTTTTATAGACAAAATAAATATTCCAGCAACAGGCAAAAGAAATAATATAAACCAGTTTCTTTCTATAATACAAGGTGGAATAACCAAAACTGAAGCCAAGTGTTCCTATAATTTTGGAGCAAGGATCGTTAATCCTAATTAGCCCTGAAAAGCTTGTGAACTGCCAGTACCTTTCATTTTCATTGCAAAAACCTGTCGTTTTTAAAGGTTCTCATATGGGGCCTATAAACTAACTCAGTTTGAAGTAAAGCTTGAAAAAAGTCATAATTCTGTGTGAAAGGAAATAGAGCCTAAAAGAAGTTTTCAATTAGAACATAATAAATCAGCTTATTTCTGGAGCTGCAGTTGTCTTGGGTGGCAGAAATGAATCCGAAACCCAGAGGAAAATTCAGTGTTTCCAGGCTTCTGTGGACCTAAAATACAAAGAAATGGGAACAAATCGGTTCCATCAGTCCCAGCATCTCCGTTATTATGCAATTTTTACCTGGAATTCAATTATTTTGTCCCAACATCTGAACTTTAGGCCTGAACTATTCAACCCCCGTGGCTCAAAGTCAGTCGAGGGAACAGGCAAAATTTTGTGCAGCACAAATCCCCACCAAAGTCTTGCAGTTGGGATGTGTCATAAACTTACCCGGAGAAATTTGTCCTCTGCACTGAAGGATGATTTTTATTTTTAATTAAAACCCTGCTTAATGCAGACAAAGTTGATTCAGATGACGTGGCTAAAAAGCTGCCTTATCCAGGGAATTTTATATGTCTTGCTCTACACTCTGGTTTTAAGGACATCATCTGGTGGCCAGAACAGTGAGGGAATCAGCTCCAGTTTAACCAAAATCAATATAATTAAGAAAAAAAAAATAGAGCATTATGTGCCTTTGCTACAGCCTCTGTCTCCTGCACTGAGTTGTCAGATCTCGGTATCAAGACGAAACTCTGGAGTTATGGAACAAAATGTTATCAGACAAGGTTGGGATTCTGTCACTGGAAGAAACAAGTAACACTTTGGATGCTTTTCTTGATGATCCCATGGTTGTTCATTTTCTGCTTTAGTGAGGTACATTTCTCCAGAAAATAATAATAAAAAAAAAAGACATTTATTCTAGAGCAGAGAGTTACTGCAGAACATCTGTCAGCTTGTCAGTGCTGACTGCTCTCATTTCCAAGCTGGTGAAACGAAAACAAATGAAACTGTGACTCCACTTTCTGTAAAATGACCTAGAGAAGAATTCAGTGCAGAACATTCCTATTTTTGTGCTTATCTGATGCTTGATATCTCTTTCATTTCAAGGTGTACAATCCTAGAATCAGAGCAGACTCTGTTCTAACGCAGCCTATCAGCCAAAGTCAAGCAGAGATGCATAAACAAATTCTGGGCATGTCTTCATCAGGTAGAATTATCAGCTCCACATTTCAATCCATTAGCTCAAATTATTAATAGACTCGACGTGGCGAGGAGAGAAAAAAAATCATTTTAAAAAGGTAAATTTTCCTGAAATCTCTTCCAGGAAAACTCTTCTGTTTGTATCCCGAGGAATTCGCAGAGAAGGAGATGAAGCCACATCTCCCAGCCAAAGTCCAGGAGTCCAACTTAACCAGCCTGGTTCTCTTCCTGAAGAGGATGGACATCGCAGGCTTCACACACTGTGACTTCATAACCAGCCCAGGTAGGGGGGAAACTCCAATTTTTCATGCTTTTGTTATTCTTTTAGAAGGTATTTAAACATTACTTTTGCCCTGTTACTCACAAAACTGTTTTTTATTTAAGTACTTGTAATGATATCTCCCTGCTTTTACCACTTACCTGCTGCAGCAGTGCCCAATTCAATAGTTGCACTTAAGAAAAAAAGACCATAAAGCATCTGAATGGAATTGGAATGGGCGGGGGGGGGGAAATAAAATCAATATTCTAAATATCTTCTCATCTAGGTTTCATATTCTTTTCCAGGAACCCACAAAGAAAATTTGTGTCTCATTGTGCAAGGCATTGTACAGATATCCAACAAAATATATTCCTTTAATCAGAGGTTTATAACCCAAATAAACCACTGTGGTTACCTAGGGATATATGTGGAGGAAATGAGCTTCCTCCTTATCCTCCAGCATCTCCCACCTCACATTTACTATGAGCAGTTACTTAAGGACAATATTCTTGATAAAATAAACCCAAATACACCAAACAGGGAACACAGTGAATTTTGAGATAAGAATGTGATGGAAGTTGGGGTTGGTTTTTTTTTTCCCTGACTTCATAATTTAGAGCTTTTTATACAGAAGGATATTTTCCTCTGTTCTGGCCCATCACAAAACCTGAGTACCACTGCAAATTCTGCTGCTGCTTTGCAGCCATTAAAGTGAGGGGAACAGCACAGAATGATAATGGCTTCATTCAGGATAATTTCCGGAAGAATTCTCATCGTCTCCTGCCTTTCCTCTTGCACAAACATATAATTGGAACAATCACTTGTTTAGCAGAAACATGTTTAAAAGAAATATGAAGAAACATTGCCAGTCTGGGTGGTGACAGTGGTAACTAATTTCAGGATAATGAGAATTGGCCTCGTGTCACCTCTTGTGTTGAATCCTGCATGGAAAATGCTTATGGAATACAGCTGGCTTCCACTCAGATTTAAAATGTATTTTACTACCAAAAAAACCCCCCAAACTAAAACATTTTTACTGGATATGAAGAAAGTCATTCTTGAGCTGCAGAACAAATTAGTAAAATTACATTAGGAAAAGCCTTCAGCATTTGGGGATTTAAAGGAGATGGCATTCAAAGAGAACGAGATGCCAGAGGCATTTAATGGTTTCACAGAGGTAGGAATCCTAAGTTTTGGCAGCATTTTGGCTGGTGCTGGTGAGTACAAATCATAAAGACCTTTGGTGGGTGCATCAGCTTTACTTGGATGGCATCAAATAGGAAAAAGTTTTACTGATTAGATCAAGAGGGTGAGCTCAG
This sequence comes from Pitta sordida, assembly GCA_013390025.1. Taxonomy (NCBI): domain Eukaryota; kingdom Metazoa; phylum Chordata; class Aves; order Passeriformes; family Pittidae; genus Pitta; species Pitta sordida. Next base: position 276,140 of record WEKX01014289.1, read on the forward strand.
GGTATTGAATAGTTCTAGGAATTACTGAAACAGCGTGAGGAATGTCAGACAAACTGTTTGAGCAAAGGAAAAAAACCCAAAACACTGCAGGGATCTTCCTTAGCACAATTCCCCAGAGAGAACTGTGCAGCTCACCTGAGCAGAACAGGGTCAAAGACCTGCAGTGAAACACGTTTGTCTGCAAGGAAAAGGAATTCTGAAGGAAGGAATCTGCAAGGGGAGTCAGTTACTGTATTAGACCAACTTACAGAACTCCAAACACACCTCAGGCTTTCAGGCACATAAAGCACAGAATGGTTTGGGTTGGAAGGGACTTAAAGTTCACCATGGGCAGGGACACCTTCCACTGGATCAGGATGCTCCAAACCCTGGCCAACCTGACCTCGGACGCTTCCAGGGATGGGATTTGGGTCCTTCAACCTCTTGAGAGCTTTGGGTCAATGATCTCAGCCCGTGAAAGCCCAAGTTTTCTCATTCTGTGCTGAGACAGACCTAACCAGCCAAGGGCACTCAGTGCCACGCTGAAGATGCACATCCAGCAGAAGCAGGGACTCACTCTAAATTCACCCCTGCTGCCCTGCTCCAAATACCACTGGCATCCAGTTAAAAGGGAGCCCTGAAGGGTTTAATTGCTAGTTATAAGGTGAAATAGATGTTACACCCTCTCTGGATCATGTCCTGCAGGATGGTGTTGCAGGGGAGGCAAAAAGATCTCTCAGAGACGGAAAACAACAGCTCTGGAGATTTTACCTTCCCCAAAAAGGCTTCATGATCTTTCACAGATTCACTGTGGGTTGAAAGGGACCTTAAAGACCATCAAGTTCCACACCCCTGCCATGGGATTCACTACTCCAGGTCTCTTCACCTCTTGGGACTTTGTTTTCCTTGAGCACCTCCCATGTGTCACAGACTTTCCTCTGCACCCTTCCTGTCCCACTGACATTCTCACCTTGGCTTTGCAACAGATGGAGCTTTGGGGTGTTTTTTTAACCCACGTTTAGTTTCTCCTGAACAAAAGAATGTTTTCACTGAGATGACAGAGTGAGGTGTGGACAGGAGCTGGTGAACAAACAAATCAAAATTACACTGAAATTCACTGCGAGAATTCCAAGTACTTCACAGTCCATTTCCTGCACATGAAGTAGAGAACATACAGCAGATAAGAAACAAAAATTACATCAGTAAAACATTTATTTCTGCCAAGCAACAATGTGCACAAGGGGCTTTTTTTCTCCCCACTGCTCTTTGAGGAAGAATAAAAGCCTGGATTAACTCTGACTCATTATTGCATTATGGAGGCAACAAACATGTCAGGCTTTCGGCTGCTGCATTTAACTCATGCCATAATCGAGGGGAGCAAAGGCAGCTTGTTACCCTTTTCAGGATTCATGAGCCAGAGGAAAATGTGTCTGGCACTGCAGCTCTGAAGGGCATTATTGGAATTCCTGGGCTACTGTATCAGGGAGGTGTTTGCATTTTGATCTGTTGATTTGACAAATCTTTGCTCTTTCCATAATGGGACAAAAGAATTCCAGCCCCACAGACTGCAGCAACGTTATGTATTTTTGTAAATCACTGGAAAATCCTTATTTAAACTATGCAAAGCAGTGTAGAGATGAAGCCATGTCAAATTTCTGTAAGAAATCAAGGTGAAAGCAGTTTGCAGATTCTGCATTCATTCAGGACTACTGTAAATAACTTCTAGAGTAAAGGATTTGTTGATGGTCGCGGAGACCATGACATTTGAGAGCTGTGCCATCACAACCCCACTGAGAACATATTTCTAGAAAATCCTAATATGTAAGAAGAGTTGCATAAATGTACATAATTTCATATTGTTCCAGTAAAAAAACCCTCTTTGTGCTTATTTTTTCATCTGTGATTCTGTGATCCAGACAGAAACTCAATGGACTGTGTAAAGTCTGCCCAGAGAATCCCCTGGATCCCTGGAAGTGTACAAAGTCAGGCTGGAGCAGCCTGGGATAGTGGGAGGTGTCTGTGCTCATGGCAGGGGTGGAATGAGATGGTCTTTAAAGTCTTTTCCAACCCAAACCTTCGTATGGTTCTACAATTCCAACAGGAAGTTTTTGAGGAAGACAACAATGCATTTTTTCCCAGCTACCTTTAGACATCATTTACTCTGTTCATGTCAAAGTTACAAAAAAACTGAACCAGGAATAACATTTTAAGTATCTTGAGACTCTCAGATAAATGATTTCAATAATAACAACATTTAGTATATATTAGCCTAAGAATGATCAAGGCAGGATGTGTATTTAAATAAAACTGCTCAGATTTCCTGACAAGAGTCCAGAGCAACCCAGACTGGAGTAGCCAAACAACACAGACAAGGGAAGGAAGAGATCAGAGCAGAAAATACCTTTTAAAATTCCAGGGATGGGTCAGTTTGTTGTTGAAAGCACAGGACACACCTTGAGAGCTCTTTTTACCTTTGCTCCTGTGACAGCAGCAGTGGAGCCACAAAGCCTCATGGTTCACCAGTAGTGGCTGGTGCTGGTAAAACCCTCATAAATTATTAGATGACAATGCACATTTCTGTCCATTAAAGAAGAATGTTCAGTATCTAAACATCTCCTTCACTTTGGGGGTTTGATAGTTTTTATTTAAATAAGCAGCACATCACAAGGAACTTTCCAGTGAGCCCTTGCTGTTCTGACACTGAATTTTTATTCATCTTGTGCCTCAAAACGCAGACCCAGATCTGAAAGTCCTACTCTGTATTTTTTATTTTTTACTTTCACCTGCTCTACTCCTTTACTATCTTGTCCTTTCTAGAGCAATAAAGCTCCAGGAGTCTTCTTTTTCTATTTTCAGAACACTCATAGCAAGACAGGGAAGTAATTTGTGCTTATAAATCTCAAGACAACTAACTCCAGGGCATAAAAATGCAAATTACTGATGCTATCAGGGGAGTGAAATTGGCTGCCATGGAACCATATATTTTGTAAGTTCTTGCACAAACTACTCTGTTGATTTCTGGAAATTAGCTTTCCATGATTTCCTCGTAATTACTTTATATGTGAATGACCATTTTACTCTCCCTGTATTTTCAGTCACTGATGTTTATTTCCTGTCACCGGCTCTTAGTCATCATCAGCTGTTAATTCTCATTTCTTTAAAATTCCTGAGAATCACCTTCTCAGGGGCTTCAGCTCTTGCAAGGGCTCCTCTTTTATCCCATTAAACCTCCTGTGTCTGATAATAAATGTTCTCTCTAGACAGAAAGCCCTGACGTTGTACAGGTAGGAACTCCAAGGCTGAAATGAAGCAGGTCCACAGTTTTAACAGGAATTATTATAAAGATGCAATCCCAATCCCAACAATGCAAGAAATTACGTATTTCTAGTCAGCTAATGCAGGTACAAGTCCCAATACACCCCCTGCCTGTGTGGGCAGCTGTGGTTGGGTTTGGTTATTTTATTTAGAGGGATTTTTCACATTAATCAGCCAAGTGCCAGCAACCCACGGAGGCTGACACGGTGCCAGGACCTTCCCAGGGCTGGGGATGAGGCCAAGTCCTGCTGCAGTGGAATTTTTGCCACCAGCTTCAAGGGGACTCAAATTTGTTATCCATAAAACTGAAAAAACATCAAACATTTCCCAAAGGTGGGATAAGGAGGAAGCTGCTGCAGCGATGGGAGAGCAGTTACGGATCAAAGTGGCACCCAGAAAGATTCTGAGCACTGCACCACGACCTGGAACAGAGATCTACCTCTGAAAAGAGCTGGGGGGAAAACACTTCACTCTTTGAGCTCCCACATTTCCACCAGTGGCTTTCATGCTCCAGAAACCATTTTTTGGAGTGGAGGCCTGACAAAACCTGACAGCCCTCAGGTTCCCTGTCCAGCCCCAGCACTGGAGCCACTGAAGCTCTTCTTTGGGAAAGGGACCTACTTTTCCCACCATCAGATTTCCTGCACTTCTCATTTTATTGGTTTGCTCAGTCCTGTCCTTTCGGGACGTTTTCCACTATTCCCTCATTATTTTTCCTGCCTCGCAGTTCTCACTCCTGTATATGGAGGTTGTAAAGAAGTTATAACCTACAATAAGAGGAAATTGAACATTTAATTTTGTGGAGTGAGAAAGCACAGCCAATTGCCAGGGAGAGGTTTTCTTTTACTACGTTGCCTTTTTTTGAACATCACAAGAAACAATGCAAAAAAATGTATCATGATTTAAAAAAGGCAACCAAGAGAACTCCAAATACCTGTAAGAATCAATTATAGCTTCTGTAATTGCTTGTCTTCTGGTTAAAAAGAACTTCCTAGAGCGATTCTGTATCTCTCAGCACCCCTTAGATGTGATCACTCCTCTTTAAAAAAGAACAAACAGACACACAAAAAACAAACCTGAGGGCTGCCAATAGTGGAAGGAGTTTTGACACAGTCTGGGGATAATACACTACTGACATTTTTGTCTGGGCTTTTGACAAAGGCTGTTCAGACATAAAAATTATCAATTTGCAGCTCTGTGATTGAAAAAGAAAAATCTACCTGATTTTCTTCCTGCAGACTGTTCTCAGCCTTCCATGCAGTATTACTTTTACTTCTCACTCATTGTCAAATAACAGAGTTGACTTTTATCATTGTCACACAGGAAATCTACAACTGAAACATTATAATGAGAATTCAGACATTCATTTCTTTGCAGCCATTGTCAAGAATTTGATTTCTCTTTCCTTTTTTTTTTCCTCAGCTCCTGAAAGCCTGATGCAGGCTTTGGAAGATCTTGATTATCTGGCAGCCCTGGATAATGATGGGAACCTTTCTGAATTTGGAATCATCATGTCAGAATTTCCCCTGGATCCCCAGCTGTCCAAGTCACTCCTGGCTGCGTGTGAATTCGAGTGTGTGGATGAAATGCTCACCATTGCAGCCATGGTCACAGGTACCACAAACCCTGGCACACTCTTCCCACGTCTATCCACGAAAATAACCCAGTGGCGAATGTTTGTTGTTCTCCTCCTGCTTTTTCCCAGTAAATGAATGTATTTGGCTGTTTAAGTTTGTCTTGGTCATTGGAAACATTTTACTTCCATCCTTCCCTTGCTCATTAACTTCCAGCCTTTTTTCCCAGCCTGAAACGTCCCTTCAGAATGAACTTCCGTCTCATGTGAATCCACATTTGCTACAGACTGGAGCAGCATGTTAGGGGAAGCTTTAAATGCAATCAATATTGAACTGCTGACCCAGGAAGAGTTACTTTTTGATCTTGTCTCTCTACTCTGTCATAGAACTAACACAGCTTTGGAATCTTAGGTAGGAAAGACAAGAACCCAGAGGACACCAAGTGCATTAATTGTGCTCTTTACAGGACAACTTCTGATGCCCAAGCTGGGCCTGAACTTGTGCTGAAATTTTTAAGTACATGTAACAAATGGTTGAGCACAGGCACAATTTAGCTTTGAGAAAGCTCAACCATCTCAAAAGACCCAACAGAAGGAAAATGCACTGGAAGGCACAAATTTCAGTGTACAGGGGCACATTAAGTCATTAAATCTAGATTTTTTTTCCCCCCCTATATGAAATAAATGGTTTATTTGATTCTGGCTACATTGGATCCTGCCACTAGGAAGCATTTTTGGCATCAGCCCAGGAGAAAGGTGCTCCCCTTTTTTTGTGTTCACAGCACACATTAACCAAACCAGAGACTGAAATAAATAAACATAAATAAACCCTCAGGGAATGCAGCAGGTTCAGCTCCTCAGCAGCTGGAGATTAAAGGAAATGGAGGAAAGAGAAAACCAAAAATTCCAGTGGGGTTGTTGTGTCTTAATAACCAGTGGCTTGACTTTTTCCTAAGCTCCCAATTGCTTCTTACACGCTGCTCCTGGGACAGAGGAGATTGCCCTGACCTGCTGGAGAAGGTTCTCCCACCCTGCAGGAGATCACTTCACCCTCATCAACATCTTCAACGCCTTCAGGGCAGCCAGTGCCAACTCCTCAAACCAAGGTGAGTGTGGCCAAGCAGCAAAAAACCACCCCCCAAAATCCCATCGGCTGTCGGCAGCACTCAGCTCAAAAAACCTTTTTGAGTGATTCCTACTGGAACGGATGCTCTGCAGGGAGAAATTATGGCTGAGGGATATTAGTTCATTAACTAATTGAAAATGGCCTAGGACAGTGGAGTGATAAATTCCCACATTCCAAGGAAAACTTCCAGGCAAGAAAGTAGGATTGCTTCCCTTTCATTCCTGTGGGATGCTGAGGGGATCTCCAGGAGAATCAGTCCTTCCCCAGCCCTACAGATGTGATTCCAGCTCCATATCCTTTCAGAAAGCCTGAAAAATACGAGTTGCTACTCATTCTCCCGGAAGCTTTTAACAGCCCAAATAAAGCATTTTATTCAGAAAGAAGCTAAAGTTCTAGAAAGCTAAGAGGGTATCGAGGATTGCCCGCTCACTTTACAAGGTGTATCAATGAGCCCAGGCTGGTGTAACCAGAATTTTGGACAGTTCTGACACAGCTGCTCCCTCAAAACGTTTTCAATCTATTGCAGCAGCCGCAGAGCATCTCACAGCACTGTCTCTGTGGACTGTCCCTATCAGCAGCACTTCGCCTGAAGCCCAAACCCACTGATTTTTCTCTCCCCAGACTCCAGCACCGAGAGGTGGTGCCGTGACTATTTCCTGAGCTGCCCTGCCCTGAGGATGGCAGAAACCATCCGAGCTGAGCTCCTGGAGACCATGAAGCGCATTGAGCTCCCCATTTCAGGAGCAGCCTTTGGATCCAAAGCCAATGCTCTCAGCATTAAGAAGGCTCTCTTATCTGGTTACTTTATGCACGTAAGGAAAAGCGCCGTGGTCTCACCTTACTGCGTTGGTAAATTATATAAAATGCTTTGAGAGGACTGAAGTCAGGGAGTGAAACCTCTTGATCTCCAGGAAGGATAAAAGCCACTTTTTCTGTGGTGTATCAAACACTTCTGCCCATTCCAACCTTTTCTCTGGGGTTCAGCTGTCACAGCAATAAGAAAACTGTCCCTCAAAGGGTCCTTTTACCTCCAAACTCCTCTCACTTGTGATGTTCTATTAGACGTAATTTCCTTTTTGAAGACATTTTTCTGAAAATACCTTGGCAATGGAGAAGTAGCTGGAAAGTGTTCAGTTGTCCATAAACACACAGCTTAGCTTCACCTCAGAAAGGCTCTCTAACAGTAACTGCCAGCATTATAAATACAGAGATTAATTCATTCCTTCTCCCTCCCATCACTGTGCTCCACCTCACATTAGTGCCAGTGCCCTGAATCTAAAGTCTTATCACTCTTTAGGAATATGTTTTCACCCAGGTCCTTCAAAGCCAAGTTCAGATACTTACGTACTCACCTTTCAACCCATTTATTGCAGTTTCCTTTCCAATACACAGATGAACATTTTCTCTAAGCTTCATTTCATGGTACCCAGCCCCCCACAGCTTTCCCACACAAAGTTGGGGATTTTTAGCCTCTCCAGCATCTGAAGGCAAGTTTAATTTCTGGGTTTAATAGGATAGGCAGATACTGATCAATTAACTAATAACTCCCTGCATTATTTTTTCAGATTGCTCGTGATGTGGATGGCTCAGGGAACTACTTAATGCTGACACACAGACAAGTGGCCCAGCTCCACCCGTTCTCATCCTATTACAACTCCAGGAGGATTCCTGAGTGGGTTTTATTCCATGAGTTCAGCATCTCAGAAGGCAATTCCATCCGAGTCATCTCCGAGATATCACCTGACCTGTAAGTTAAAAATGATGGAATTGCTTCTTGCCTCCTCCCTCTACCCCAACATCATCACTGTGGGGAGAGAAACCAGTGAATCAGTGAAACAGGCATAAGAGAAAAGGGTAATCCTCACACCCAGTCATGCAGGGAGAGCTGATTTAAGTCAGCCCTCTGCATTTCCTGCCACGTGCTGACCTGCTCGGCTGCTGCAGGAAGCCTCAACCTCTGCCACTCTAACTGCAGTCAACTCAAAAACCCCACCTTGTGAGCTGCAAAAGTATCTCACAAAGTAAAGCATACAGAAATAAAATCCAAAGAGTTAACAGGGCAGTGTGCTCACATTAATGCAGCTGGAATTGTCTTTGTTCCCTGAAAACCTGTTTCCCAGCAGATCTTTTTCCCCACGTGTTTTCTGTGCTGAATCATCCTGGATCGACTGTGTATGGATTCAGGAAGAGGCTGCAGTTTTCCTGCTGCAAAAATCCCTTTCCACCAAGAACACACATTTCGCTGTCCTGCCTTTTCTCTTCCTCACGTTTATAGAAGAGTCTTTTTCATGAAGTTATTGAATCAATGACTATTTAATGCCATCTGCAGCACTGAGGACTGAACAACCATCACCTCAAGGGCAGGGAAGAGTAAATTAAATGCAAGACTAATGAAAGCACAGAGTCCCACTACAAGCTGCAGAGAATTCGTGTTTCTTGCAGACAAGTTGATTTGGGGCTGAAACACCAACTTTGTGACTCTGTTCACCATCTTTTGCATATGCCTGGCAATAGTTGTTCCAATATTTCAGAACTCAATTAAAAAAAACTCAATGTTTTTGTCTCCTTTCCTGCCCAGGTTTGCAGAGCTGGTGCCTCAGTATTATTTTAGCAATCTTCCTCCCAGTGAGAGCAAAGAGATTCTGCAAGAAGTCATCAATCACTTGTCACCTGTTTCAGCCAAGAAGGAGGAACAGAAAACTACCAAGGACAACAAAGAAAAGGAGGAATTTCCCCCAACTCCCACTGACCAGAGATGTGTCATTCAGTGAGCTCAGGCTCAATTAGCACATACTGGACAACTCCAAATAAAAGCAATATATGGGAAAATATATGCAAAATACACCCCCACCCTAACCCGTGTAATTATTTCAAGCTTTTGACATAAATGTATTTAACAGGAGAAACAAAGACAAAGCACTTTTCTCAACAGGAGTTGCATGTATTATTTTGTTGTAAAAACACATGATTTAGTTTGGGTTTGAGCAGATCTTCAGCTTTCCTTTTGACACTGGGATTTTATTGACTGCTTGATGACGACACCAAAGCAAAACAGGGTTGTAATATTGAAAAATATTCCTTTGATGCCTGGTTTCAGTCGCACAGAGGAGGCACAAACCCAACAGCAAGTCTCCTGGAAACACTGTGAAGTCAGAGTTGTGCCTGATAAAAACCTGGGGGTTGTAGGGGGAGGTTCAGAGGGAGAGATAGTCTCTGAGTTTGTCCATAATGGCATTAATTCCATCAGCTGGAACCACCATAACAGTCCTCCAGGGTTTCATTGGGACATCGTCGAAGGACCATCTGCCACCCAGGCAGGAGTCGCTCTCCTCCTGCACCGAGTAGCTGAACTTCAGAAGGGCCTTCTGAGCAACACAAACAGAAGCATTCAGGGGAAAAGGTTTAATTAGAAGGATGAGAACACACCATCTGAACAAGTAAAAATAATGAACGTATTATGCCCGTGTTTATTAATGAGTTTTCTTCCCTCTTGGAAGGTTCACCATGAAGACCCACAAAAAACCTGCTGTTTACAGTGTTTTAAAATGCAATTCATATTAACTGCTACCATTACAGTTAGGAAACAGGAAAACTACCTAAGACAGAGGGAAAAAAAATAAGCCAATGCCTCCTTTATATTCTTACTGTGGGTCACTTTGGATGGTTTTAAGGCAGGATCTCATTCCGTATGAGCACAGAGCCCTGAGAAGCTCTTGTGCAACAGGCTGGGATCTGGGACAGAAAAATCAGCCTTTTAGTAGAGCTTCAACCCTGGAACAAGGGCAAACCACTGGGAAACTCTGAGAATCAGCCAAAACCCAGACAAAAGGGAGAGCAGGAGTGCAGGTACAACTGAGCCTGCACTCAATATCCCAGGCTGGCGTGGGCAACAACTGCCCAGCGTCCTGAAAATTAACACCTCTGTAAGAATATGAGGCACAGGAAACCCCTGCCAGTCAAAATCAATTACTGAGGGCATGGACACCCCCATGAATCCTGAGCAGGATTTCCAAAAGCTCCTGGAAAGGCTCTGGATGGCTGAAGCCACTGGAAGACACAGTTCTGCCTCTCCAAACAGGCAGGGGTCTAAACTATGTCTTATTTCTTCTCAGGGATATACCCCTCATCCAGACAGAACAGCCTCTTTTTATTTATTAGCTTTCCTAGGCAAAACTCCTGCTGGGATAAGAAAAACCTCCCTAACAAATGTTTCTCACAAATCAGGTTAAGAGGTTTGAGCACAAAAACTCATCTAAGCACTTCCCTCTGTGGGGAAAGTGAAAACCCAGCCTCCCTTCAGGTTTGCTTCCCACGAACAGCAGAACAAGGCTGTGAATTTCCCTCTGGAAGAACCACCACATTAACTGAGTGACTTTGCTCAAGAACATTTTGAGCAATGGAGGCACTAAACCTTTAATAATTCCAAGCCTGGTTATAATTTTTAAGGAGCAGAGTAAAGCAGAGGGAACTGCCAAGTGCAAAAAGGTTTCTCTCTGTTTTATACGGCTCCAAGTGTCTGCCTCTCCACATATAATGCTGTTTTATGGCCACCTAATTCATATCGTGTGTGACCAGGGAGGATATACACTCCAGCACTAATTTAACACCCACACATTATTATAAGTACAGAGGACCACTAATCTAACACCCTCCATAATGTTTAAAACCACCTTTTTTTTTCAAAAACACTGGAAAGAGTTTTATAAAAGAAAAGCACTTTCAGTTTGAGTCTACCCACTTGAGCTGAAAATTATTGCAATTTAGTTGAAGGCACACAATCAGCCTTTAAAACGCCACTGAAAAGAACAAAGCAGGGACAAGCAAATTGGGACTTGTAGAACGTGACGGCCACGGGTACCACAGGCTGCTCCCTGCCACTGCTCAATTAAAATGTTTTCTGAGCTCAGCTTCACTTGGTTCAGCTGCTGCGGCAGCAAAACACAAAAACAAAACCCCCAATTTGTCACTGCACCGAGGCCACAACACTATTCCCCACCACTGACAGTGAATTCCAACCCTTCTTCCCTAGAAATAAATAAAATCACAGCCCTCTCAGAGCCTCTAGAGAGTGTCATGAAGGATTCCACACAGGAACCTTGGCCATTACCCACACACTCCATGTGCAAGGACCTGGCCCTGTAGGCACAGCCAGAAATGAGAAGGAACAGTCACTTGACAAAGCAATAATACTGTAGAATAGGATTTTTAAAGCTAAAAGAAAAAAAAAAGGCATTAAAAATTCTTTGCCTTTCAAAGCACGTTTTTAATTTAATTTCCTACACCTTCCCCTTGCCTGATCTGGCATGGAACCAGGACTGTGCAGACAGGCTGCCTTAGGAAAGTAATATTTTGATCTCAGTATTTTAGCACTTTTTATTAATATATTTGCCCTGAGTGGAATGTAGATTGAAAAGGGAAGTGATACCCACGTGTTTGGATCTTCAGAAGTTTCTTATGGAAAGTAAATCAACACACAAGAGCAGCTTGGTTGCTCACCTCTCAAAAAAAAACTACTGTAAAGACCCCCTGGATTTGATTTAGAGATTTGTGATCATATGTTGGTAAAACCTCCCTTTAAATTTCAGATAAAACACCATTTTAATTATAAGAAAAGAAAAATTAACACTTTAAATTAAAAGTTATGTTACCTCGTGAAAGAATTCTTCCTCTGCATTTGCAAACATTAATTCCTCCTTTTGCTGATTTCTCCTCTTGGAATTGCTCTTTGTGGCTTCTGTAAAGGTCTTGCTGATAAGAAGGTAATAGTGGCACTTCCCACAAGGTTTGTTTGTTCTCTGAGCCTCAGTCAGCTCTTTCCTAAAGACAAATAAATGTTTACACACATAAAAACACGTTTGCATGCACAACTTAAATCCTCACCAGGCACATAACAAACCTTACAGTGCACTAGGATGGAAAGGACATTCACACTGAAGCCTGTTCCTTTACAAGTGCCTCAGGAAATAAACCTTGCAGATGTTTTCCTAGTCCATAAATACACTATTTGAACTCCAAAACAATAAAAACACGGATGTCTTCCCATACCTCAAGAGATGTTTCCCCAGAATCTGGGTCATGGCAGACACAGAATCAGAAACATTCAAAGTTTCTCCTTATCAGGATCCCATCAAAACCTCTATTTTTTAATTATGAAAATCACCAGCAGTACAAAGATAAACTACACACAGCTGAATATAAACCACAACAGCCCATATTGTCAAATTATACCCTCTGTCTCGAGGCATAAATATATCTATATATGGACTAGGTGATCTTCAAGGTCTTTTCCAACCTTATCAATACTATGATAAAGAGTTTGAAAAGCCTGAAGATATAAAAAAATACTTTAAAAAATTAACTGAAGACCTTACACGAGATAAAAATAATTTTTTCTGGTCATGCCTTACTTACACCTGTAGTAACATTATGTAAAAAACAACCCCCAAACCCAGAACTTACTGGAGCTGCTGGTGCATGGGCAGAGCAATCTGTGGAGGGACATTGAGGAACCTCTCACTGAGGATCAGACCCACAGGCTTGGTGCTGTCGCTCAGGAGTTTGTTCAGCTGCTCAGCCACGTGTTGGTCACAGCTCTTCTCACAGCGGCTCACAAGCAGCTCTTTGATCTGCTCAGCACACTGGGTGCCCTGCAATCAAAAGGTGGGGGTTCTTTACCTCACAGAACAACTATTTAGACAAGCAAACCTTGGTTGTCAGCTTCAAGGGAATTTCCTTGGGCAGCCTCCAAAGCACTGAGCAATTTCTCTGAACTCCCAGACCAGCTGAGGGCAAACAAAGGCTGGGAACTGATGGGAACACAGAGAACTCCACAGCAAAACTCCAAACTGAGCGAGACTAAAGTGGAGAAATCGAAGAGATTGGCAGCTCAGTCACTCTGGAATTATTAGATCTGGTTTTAACCCTCTCTTCCATGCTTTATGTTTGATCTTCAGTAAAGTTACTACACCCCAGAAGAATCTTAGCCAAGCACAACTTTTATGACCCCACGGTGGAATTCAATCTCCTGACCCAGGATGAAAGCAGGACACTCCTCACTGAGTCCTGACTAGATGGCAGTGAGGAACACCAACCTTCCTTTCCGTTAAATTCAGGCAGCTTATAAAACCAAAGACTTCATCATCATCTTCATCCTCATCACTGCTGTCCTCCTGCACCTCTGCTTGCTGGTGAAAGGAAGGAAAAGCAACACTTAGTTCCCATTTAACAAGCAGCATCTCGGTTATTGTACTTCAATTACAAACCTAAATTCTGTCTTACCTTGATAATACTTCCAATATGGTTCTGTTGTATTAATATATCAGTTAACTCAGCAGTATTAACAGCAGCCTTCAGAAACAACTGGAAAACAGGAAGCCAGTATTAAGTTTTAGGCACTGAAGGCATCTCATGGACCTGTCAACCAAGGTAACAAGTGGTTAAATCACCTGCTGTAGTAACTTCTTTATCCCATTATAGTCACTGTCTGATATGGAATGTGCTTCAAACTCAACATTCACCTCCTGGGAAGAGGGAAAACAGAGAATATCAAATACACCTGGCAAAAAGCTGCACCACAACAAATCTAAACTTCAAGGCAAGTCATGGAACTTATTTCCCTCCTTCAGCAGCCAGAGTAATTGCTACAGTTATCGTTTGTTCTGTCATCCTTCACCCATGAAAGCAACTTTTCAAAACCAACTTCCCACCTGTGTACAACCCTTTCATGCTTTGCTCCAGCAATCTGGTTCCCACAATTATGTTTATTGTGCTCCCACAGACTTTAGTGCAGAGATGCCTGATCCAGGCACCTAAACGGTGAAAACTGCAGGACTCAGGTGTAATGTCTCTGCTGCAGACATTTAAACAATTACATCCAAACCCACACTTCTGCTATTTCCTCAAATCCTCAGGGCATCATTCCCCCTCTCTGGAAGTGTGTTCAACAGGCACATGGTGAGACACAGCCACAGCAAAAGTGAAATGGGAACTGCTGCTTCTCCTTCCACACAAGGGCTCTGTGCCTACCAAATGTTTTCACTGACATTCTGTATCAATAATACAGCCTGTCAAGGTTATTTTGCCTTCTTATTCCACTGTTCACGATCACCCAAAGCTCCTTTGCCTTTTTATCGCCAGTTTGGACTCCACTTTCTGAGCAATCTCAACAGCTGGGCTTTGCTTTTGTCCCCAGTGCAGCCTCATAACCCTCTGTGATCCCACATCGGCTCCTTACTGTCCACTGTGGTAAAGTTAAATTGTCCAGTAGTGTTAAAGGCCTGTTTATAACTAGAAAACAGGTACACAACCCCTTAAGGGACACGACAGGGACACAGCCCCCTCCTGACATCCTCCTGAACATCCTCCCAAACACCTCCCCAATGAACCCCCACCTGAACACCAAACATCCCAACAACCCACTGACAAACACCCTGTTAAACATTCTCCTGAACCCCTCCCCAAACATCCTAACAAACCCTCTCTCCCAAACACCTTCCCCAAAATCCCCCTGGGCACCTCCCCAGATTGTCTCCCCTGGCAAACCCCCTCCCAAACCCCTTCCCAACATCATCCTGAACCCCTTCCCAACATCCCCCTGAACCCCTTCCCGAACAACCTCCCCACCAGACCCCCTCCCAAACATCCCACCCAACCCACTCGTCAAACACCCTGCTCAAAACACCCTCCTCAGCACCCTCCCGAACGGCCTCCATGGCAAACCCCCTCCCCAAACCCCTTCCCCAACATCCTCCCTTAGCAACCTCCCCCCCCTTCCCAAATAAACCCTCTCCCAAACATCCCCACTCC
>WEKX01014289.1:290983-373734 GCA_013390025.1 Pitta sordida
CCCCCCCCAGCCAAAGCAAAGCCCCTCACGAACACCCCCCAAAGCCCCTCCCGGTGCTCCCCCCTCTCACCTCATCGACCGCCTCGTCCGATCCCGACTCCGATCCCGATCCCGACTCTGATCCCGACTCCGATCCCGACCCTGTGTCCCCGCTGTGGGGAGGCGCCGGGCGCTTGGCCGGCGTGGCCATGCGGGGGGACCCGGCGGGTGTCACGGGACGGGTGTCACGGGATGTCGCGACAGCGAGGAGCGGGACACGGCCGGGACCAAGGCGACAACACGTTCTCGGACCGCCCTTCTCCCGGATTTCCTCTCGGCGCTGCTGCTGTCACTTCCTCCCTCCCTCCTTCCCTTCCTTCCCGTCCATCCAGCCGGGGATTCCCTGTGGGAAGGGCTGGAGGAGGAGCAGGAGGAGGTCGGTGACAGGTTGGGCTCGGTGGTCCCGTGTGTGGGGAGGAGTGTTTTCCAGCCTGAGCCGTTCCGGGGTTCTGGGCTTTAAAGGGAATAAGAGATAAAATGACCGCTAGTAAAAATTAGTAAAACCCAGCAAATTAAATGGCGTGCTTGCTGCTGGCTTCTGTTTAAAAACGGGAATCCCGGATTCCCCCCGGAATTGGATGCCCCGGCTCCGGATCATTGCAGGCAGCGCCGGGAATTCTGTTGTGTGTGAATAGAAAACTCCTATGGGGAAACACGGGAGAAACACATCCCTCCCCTACGTGGTCACTAATGACCCCGGTCCGTGTTCTGTTTGAGCCTCTGTGTGTAATTAACGAAGGAAGGTGGGTTAATGAGGTCACTAAGGCTCAGTGTCGCCGGGAGGAACGGGAGGCGCAGGATTTGTGATGCAATTCCAGCTTTATAAATGCAAACCGAGGAAGGTTGTCTCATGTTCCCTTCAGAGCATCCAACACGCCTGTGATAACTTTTTTGTTATTGGTTTTTTGTTTTTTTTTTTGAGGGCTGTTCCTGCCCTGGGAGCACTCGGGTCGTTGCCAAAAATGTGAGTAACGATGCACAGGGAAAGAACTGAGGGTAGGAATGTGAATTTACACGGTTTTCATCAGGGTGAGGTCTGGGTCTGTGTAGCTTTGCTTCTGATCTGCGAAATTATGTTTGAAGTTAATTACTAATTACTAACGTCTCATTTGGTAAAAAGGAATGATGTGGTAGAAGGACCCGAATCCTTTACTGCTCCTCTGAGGCAGTTTTGGGAGGTAGACACACAAATAGCAGGGTTTATTATCAAATATTTAAGGGGGTTTTTTTTTTATTCCTTGATCGTATTTCTCTTAATTTTCCCAGGGGTTTGGTAGATTTCTGCACCATACTCCACACAGGTGGGGTTTGTTAATCCTCTCTGGTTATTCAACTCATCTAATTGGGGTAAAAAAATATGGTCAGAAATGCATGGACTCAAGAGCAGAGGGTGAAAACCAGCATGGAAGTTAATAAATAAATAATTATTATTATTTTTTATACAGGAGCTGATTATGCAGAACACAGGGGTTGTCACTGCTTTTACAAAATACTCTTGAAAATGTGCTCTCCTTGCTGGCTTTCCTGAGTCCCCCGGGCAGTGTTATCTGGAGGCAGCCTGTTATTTTTTGGCCTTATCAGGGAGGGTATTCGTGCCCAGGAGGTGCTTACTCATTGTGTGGGGAGCACTACCACTGGTAGTTACCCAGTTCTTTGGTTAAAAGTCTAATTGAAATAAATTCCACTCTTGTATTTCAGGGTTCTGCTGCACTTGCTGGGTAAACAATGAAGGTTCTGCTGCTGAAGGATCCCAAAGATTCAGGACCAGATCCTTACATCAAGGTGAGTAAACTTTTAAAAAAACTAAACAAATGGGTCACTGTTAAATAGGAGTATGAGATGAGTGGGACTGTTTCAGGTGGAAAATGGGCTTAATCAAAATTAGGAGCAGATGTCTGAAACTGTGGTGTTTTCTGATAAATAATGATCCAAACTAGAAGTGCGTGTCTGAGAAAAAAGTGACCCAGAAAATATAATCTTACTGCAAAAAAATGATATTTGTTTTGGGGCACTTGTACTGGATTCACTGTTCAAGCTCTCGGCCAAGTATTAATTAAACCAGTTTAATTTTAATTAGTGTTACTGGTATGGATAGAATTAAGATCCCCAAAATTCTCTGTGTTCTTACTTGGAATGTGGTGTGAAACAGAGGTGAGTTATTGGTGGGGCCCTTTAAAGGGAATACATTTCATAGTAAAAGGAAATAAAATGCCTTTTTTTATTTTGCTTTGGTAAAAAGAAATAATTGTGCTGACTTAGTGGTTTGAAAAAAAGCAAAAAAAGAACTGTTTGGAAACTATTTCAAGGGCTGCAAACCTGTTCTTGATAGGAATTAGGATTGTACAGCTTGGAGGCAACGTTGATCCCAGTGTTGTCATTTGAATTCCTGTCACTTGAGAGCTTGTTTGAAAAGGTAAGTTTTACGTTCTCTCAGTTGTCTTATTTTCAGCAGAATTTAGGCCACGTTTGCCAAGGGCCTGTGTCTTATTTTGATTTAATCAAGCCCTTTGTGGTGCCTGTTTTTAGCTGTGCACAGACAAAATTCACATTTCAGTGGGTTTCTGCCATAGACAGGCACGAGTGATGGGGCATTTCAGGCATTTATTGAAGCTGCTCTGTTCCTCACAAAATCTTAGAGAGTGAATCAACTTATTTTTTTAATTAATTTGCTAATTATTTTTGGTTTACTCCTTAAAATTGACTGTTATAAATAGCTTTCTCACCCAGAGTGCTATGGGGGCCTGGTTTTTACCAGTCCAAGAGCAACAGAGGCCATCAAGATGTGTTTGGAAGAGAGCAGTAAAAAAGAAGGTGAGTGCCTGTTTATATCCCTCCTCTTTCAGGACATTTGTGTTGTATTGAATTTTATGTCACCCACCAGTGGATATTTGGATCAGGACTTGGGTTTTTTTGGCATTTGTTTAGTTTAATTTTAATTTCATGTTTTTCAGCCTGGTCAAAATCCCTTAAGCAAATGTGGAATATGAAGCCAACGTACGTGGTAGGAAAAGCCACAGCTTCTCTGGGTAAGCTGGGTTTTAAAATAAGAAATCTTTGCTAAATTTGGCCTGTAAGTGTCATTTTGGGAGAATTATCTGCTGTCCAAAGGTGCTCAGGAAAATGTATGAGGAAGTTTTCCAGGTGGATAACTTGGAATACAGGTCAGTTTATACACCTTTGAGATTCCGGAGTTCAGGAAGGATCTGCCTTTGGAATTTCTGCTCCTTTTAGTGTAAAGGGATGGTCACCATTTGAAAAATTCGGTCAAAACAGGAAAAACAGCCCTTTGACTTAATTGGCATGTGGTTTTCTCCTTTCCTTTTGGAAGTGAAATTGGATGAAAGGGATTGTGAGGTGCTGGAGACTGCCCACAAAGTATTTGCATCAGGTTGTGTCTCCCCTTGCACCCACATGTCTGTGACAGTCAATCTGCATCTTTCTCCTTGTTTTCAATGTGGGTTTTTTTTCTGCTGCTTTTTGTTCCAGTGGAAGAACTTGGCCTCACTCCACAAGGGGAAAAGTCTGGAAATGCTGAAAAATTGGCTGAATATATTTGCTCGAGTAAGTAGGGAAGATTTTCTGATTAATTTAAACTAATGCACCTTCCACTGCTTCAGAATTTCCTCCAGGTAAAAATCAAGTGCACAGGGAGGCAGGGACGTAACACTGAAATTAAATATCTAAATATTAAATGTCTGTGGTGAAGCATTTGATAAATCAGCATTTGATACCTCTAACAGGTATTAAATCATGTTTCCCCTTCATTAAAGGCCTAAGTTAATTAAAGTTGTTGTCTGTGTGTTTACAGGGGAGAAACCAAACTCCTCAGCTCTTCTTTTTCCTTGCGGAGCCCTGAAAAGAGAAGTGCTTCCTACAGTGCTGAGAGAAAAAGGTTGAGCTTCCCCCAGAGACTCTTTTTAATTAGTCAGTTATGAAAAAAGTTGTGTCTAAAGCTTGTGCCCCAAATTTGAGTAAGTGACAATGGAACTTGCTGTTGGCTGCATGTCAGAGGGTGGGAGGGGAAACTGGGAGGTTGGATGGCACAACTCTGGGACAAACAAATCCTCCACATATTTTACATCTTTTTACCCTAAAATAGTACACCCAGGGGTAATTAGTGTGTTGGGAGTGTTTAATTGAACTAACAGGAATTGCTGAAACCCTGTTTAATGCTGGCTGCATGTCCTGGTTGCAGGGATACCCCTGGAAGGCCTCACTGTTTATCAAACCACCCAACACCCAGACCTGCAGGAATCTTTGAGCACTTACTTCTCACAGCAGGTACTGCACACTGATGTGGCTGGATTTCTGAATTTTCTGGATTTTCCATTTATAGGGGCCTCTATCACAGAACTGTAGAATATTAAAGTTACGGAATTGTTTGGGCTGAAAGGGACCTTAAAGCTCATCCCTTTCTGCTGCTTTCACTGCTGTTCCCCATCCCTAAAAACCCTTCCCATCCATGTGGAGGCAGCTGAAGGAGTTTCTGTGGCAGTGGTGCACTGCTGGAAGAGGGAATGACCTGTGCCAACCTCTGCTTACCTTCTCTCAGGGAATCCCTGCGAGTGTCGTGTTCTTCAGTCCATCTGGTGTCAAATTTTGCCTCCAGCACATTCAGAAGCTTCCAGGGGATGTGATCAATCAAATCAAGGTACCATCTCTTAAAAATAGTGAAATACAACAGGGGTAAGTTTGGGGTGGGCAAATGAGGGATAGGAAAGTTGCAATACCCATTGCAATCCTTGATTTTTCTCTTTTGTTTGTGTTTATTGAAACAACCCAGATCATGGCAGATACAAGTGTTATAATACAGAATCACAGACTGGTTTGGGTTGGAAGAGACCTTAAAGCTCATCCAGTGCCACCCCCTGCCATGGGCAGGGACACCTCCCACTGTCCCAGGTTGCTCCAAGCCCTGTCCAACCTGGCCTTGGCTGCTGTTAGCTGAGATCCTCTTTTAAAAAAAGGAAAAGCTATTTGTTTTCCCCTGGAATGTTTTCCCCATCCAACTTACCCCGTTTCCACTGGGACAGACTTTATTTCCTCTTAGTGCAGGGAAGCTGTGGGGAGCTCTTGCTTGAGCCAGGCTGAAGCTGATAAAAATTCCTCTCACTTCTGCTTGTTCTGTGGGACTGAGAGCTTTAAATGTTTGTAATGATGAGATAAATGTTCATTTTCCCCAAGCAATTTCCAAGCAGCTCGGCTGACGGCTGGTTTTTAACATGAGCTGGTCAGTGCCGTGGGAGGGGACACACACACAGGTCCCTGGTGCTGCCGAGCCCGACCTTTGTGAGGGTAAATGCTGTCATTGCAGTTCGCTGCCATCGGGCCAACCACTGCAGAGGCCATGGGAGCAGCGGGGATCTCCGTGAGCTGCACTGCAGGGACTCCCAGTGCCCAGGACCTGGCTGCTGCCATCCACACAGCCCTCCATCCCCACAACTGCTCCTGTCCCCAGTGACAGCCCTGCGAGGGCTCTGTTCATTCTCCAGACCTGTTGTCCTGCAACCAAGTGTTTTTCAGGAATACACAACACCCTGGGCAGGGACTGGTGGTTGCACCTGAATATTGAAGAAATGTGGACTCTGTCCAGCATCTCCTAAACCATCCAGCTCCTCCCCTTTCCCTGTGTGCCCTGTGAATGTTTTATCCCTGAAAACCAGCTGTGAACACCTGGACACTGACATCAGTTCCTCAGGTCACCTCAGGTATCTCCCAGCACACAGGGCAGGTTTTAATTTCTCTGTTATGATCACTTTTACACACACATCTTTTTGTAGGGGGGAAGAAAACCTCCTATTCCAATGAAGTATTTTTCTTTTGTAAACATGTTTCCCGTTCTGCTTTTCAAATATTTGTATGAAGATGATGGTTGTAGATTCTCAGGGGAGTGGGAGAGTGAAGTTGGACTGTGTGGGGCTAATTCAGGTCAGCTGCTGCCCTTCAGGATCTTTACAGGATTTTAAAAATGAGGTTTTAGTTCCTGTTCCTGTAAAGAAGGAAGGATTTATTAACAGGGAAATAAACTGGCTTATCAGAGTTAATAATGGTTTCGGAGTTGTCTGGTTTGGATGTGGTTTATGCTTTAATTGTTTATCTGTGAAAGTGGAAAAATAATCCTGTTGAGCACTACCGGCCCCTGCAGCAAATGCTGAGGGACTCATGGAAGATTTAAATCATAATATACTCAGTTATAATCCTCCTGAACATCATTTGTGTTGTTAGCAGAGTGCAGAGGTTCCTGGGAGAGCACAGAAACCCTCCTTTGCTGCACAGTTCTGGTATTCCTGAGGCTGTGCCCTGGATTTCCAGAGCTGGCACCAGGCACTGGAGTCACCTCACACTGGGCACAGGGACATGAGGGCTGGGCTTCAGCAAACAGTTCCACTGCTTGAGATGAAATGGAAGCTCAGGGAATCACAATCATGGAGTAGTTTGGGTTGGAAGGGACCTTAAAGCTCATCCAGTTCCATCTGCATGCACAGAAAACCTGATTGTTTATAAAATATACAAATAAATACAAAATGAAGTGTTTTATAATGCTATACAGTTTTGAACCACCTTGATTTGTAGAACAACTTTAGGACATCAACTGTCCTGGTTTTGGCAACTTTTATCTTTAAATAATTCATAATTTTCACATGCTAAGCCCCCAGACAGTGTTAGGCTGGAGTTTACAGATGTTTTCTGCCTTTCCAAGAGTTTTAATTGGATTAAATCAGAGCAGCAGTTTGCTGCTCTGATGAAGGTCATAACCAAGACAACCAAGGCAGACTGGAAAGTTTATATTTAATAAATATTTTCTTAATTTAAAAATAACTTCTTATTTATTCACAGTTTCAAGTCTGAAAAAAGATAATACTATTCTTCATCAATTCCAACACAGCTGAAACCATTCACTTCCCCAAACAAAATCCCAGAGCTGGCTGATAAATCTGTAAGAGTCACATCAAAGCCAGGAAGGCACAATGTTTTTGTGCAGGAGTAAAGCAGTGCATCCACAAATTCCACAGAGATCTCCTGGACCAACTCGGGCTGCCATTAGCAGGTGCAGTGCCCCACTGCAGCCTTGCTCACAGACCAGAGTTCATTAAACACCGAACCAGAGCAGCCGTGAGGTTACACTTTTGTGCAGAACGTGGCTCTCACTGCAAAGCCTGTGACCTGCAAGAGACAAAGCAGGAATTTCTCTGTGGTGCAGAAGAGTTGCATTTCTACCCAGAGCTCCAACCTGGCATTTCAAACAGCCCGAGGAGTGGGAGGATCCCCCTGACTCGATGCCCCCATCCCCTGGGGCCAGGGAGCCCCTGCAGAAGGCACTGGATCTCTGCTCTGCAGTCACTGCACTCCGTTGGTGCTGCCAGGGGCTGGGCTCAGCTGCTCCAGTAGGGTCAGGATGAGATCTGTGCGGTCCAGCAGCGACAGGGCCTTGTTGGCAGTGGCCCGGAGCAGCAGTGAATAAACCTGCTTGTTGGTCTTCAGAACCACTTCTTCTTCATTAATGCCCCTGCAAAGAAAGCAGATCACACAGATTATTGACCTGGCCATGATACTTTATTCTGCAAATTATCCAACAATTCTGAGGAGTGTCCCTGTGGAACCATGTGGGTTGGATTGTGCTGAAATTTCCCATTCCCTCAGCCCTCTGTTTGTACTGCAGGAAGTGGTGTATAACAGAGAAATAAGTATTATATAACCTAAATAAAACATACAAGCAGCAGTCAGGTTAATTGCAAGTGCTTCAGGAATGACCAACAAACCCGAAGCAAATGAAATTCATCACCCACGTGGCACAAATCAGACAGGTTCATTTATTATACAGAACAGGTAGTCAATAAAAAGCCACTGAAATGCAAAGTATTTCTGGGACAATTTACAAGAATTCCCAGAACAAAGTATTCCTTTCAATTACTTTCCCTTAGATTTGCACAGCCAAGTTCTGTTCTGCTCCTGCGTTTCACTCTGAGAGGGTAAAACTGATCTCATCCAGTTTAGCTGCCAGTCCCCAAGTTTTGCTGTCAAACATTCATTTTCCCCCAGGTCCTCTGCACCTGAGACCCTGAAGCAGCTTCTGTGAGCTCCAATTTCCTCCCTTTCCAGCCCCACAACGGGAGGACACGGACCCAGGGTGCACAGAAGGCTGCGGAAAGGTTAAATGGAAGGAGGTTTTAAGCTTGGCCTCAAAGGTGAACACATTTGAGCAGCCCCATTCCAACTGTAACACGTTCCCAGGGTGGAATGTTCAGCACAAAACCCCAAGATGACGATGACAAAGTCAATGGGGCAGGAAAAATCCCACCAAGCAAAAAACAAGGAGCTGTTTGTCATACAGCCCTTGCCCGTGTTACGAGGCAAGAGAACCTAAACCGATTGTCTCACTCACCTGTGACACCTGCCTGGTGACACCACAACTGCCCTCCAGTCCCGTGTTTCACACACTCACATTGCCACCTTGTGGGAGCTCTTTTTCAGCTCCTAACAGTGCCTGAACCACAGTTAAACACGGGTTGCCTTCTCATGTTTTCTATTCCCCACTGTCAGCAGCGTGGGCACAGTGAATTCATTCTCACAGTTTACTTTTAGCAAAGCCCCTCTTGCATCAGCAGCACTTCAAACCTGACAACTGTGAACCCAAATTCCAAGCCTTCCAAGAATCCTCTCAAACCACTGCCACGTTTTCACAAGTTTATGTAACAGCAGAAAGAGTTTCTGCTCCCCCTCTCTGCCCAGCATTCCTGAGGTGCCCACATTTATTCTCGAGGGTTCTGGTTGCCAAACTACCCTGGCATTTTATCACCAAGCTCCATCACCAAGATCAGCAGCTTCTCCCCCATGAGATCTCAAGGGTCTGCCACACATGGAGCCCAGGGTAAAGGACATCACACACTGCACCTCATTCCCTGAACAAAGTTTGATTAGAAGAACGAGAAGTAGGACAGCAAACCACGGCTGTCCAACTGCTTGGTGTGTGAATTTATGAGGGACACAGGATTTGTATCCTCTGAAACTGGGGGGTTTCTATCTGGTTTGTTCATTTCAGACCACATTTATCAGCTAATATTTTCCTGATTGAGTACAGCCATACAAATGTGACTCAGTCCTGGACTGGTGTCAAGGAAGAGGAGAGAAAAAAGCCTTCCCAGACACACTCAGTGAAGATGTTTCTTGGCCATTTCACACAAACCCACAGATGATGTTCAAGATTTAGGTGATGAAGGCACATCTCATCTCCTTCCCACCACTGAAAGGTTATCTCCATAAAGGAATAAATATCACATTTCCTTAAACTCAGGACCTAGTTTGGATTTGTGGATGGCAATCACAGTGACACACGTACCAAGGTTCAACTTACCCAGTCTTTTTTTTGCTTGAAGTTAACAATTTAATGGACTGGAGGAGAAGGAAGGACATTCTGGACTCGAAGATACTGAGCAATTTCAAGAGTTCTTCTTTGTTAAGGCCCCCCGAGGAATCACTCTGTGACACATTCTCAGCAGGACCTGTGTCCTGGCTTATCTACAAGAACGAAACACCAAAACCATTTCGCTGAACTCCACCAGTTAAACACAGTCAGAAAACCCCACTTGCAGGTGAGCTGGGAAAACATGGAAAACAGGGACTTAAACACTCCATGTGCTGCTCAAACTGCCATCACGGGGCAAACACACACCACCAAAGACTGCAAGTGATGATTGCTTGAGGCACCAGGAACCTGCTAAACACTGCCTACAGATAACCCTCCCCATTCTGATATTGAAATATTAAATATTTAAATATTAAATATTGTACATACATTCTGAAGTTCTTAAAGGAGACTTTTAAGGGGTAACATGAGCCACTCAAAAGATAACAAGAGTTTCACAGAACTCCATTCATAGTCAGTTTTAATCCATCTCTGGGTCATATTCCAGAGGTTTTTTTACCAACTGCAATAGATTCTAACTCTGTCCACACTATTTAAGCAACCACCTCTATGGAAAAGTAACCAAGTAACCAATATTTCAACTGCCACACCACTGGACTTCCCTTTACCTGTTCACTTTCTGCCACCAGCTCCTTCCTGATGAGCTGGAATGCACCCTTGGTTTTGGTCATTATATCCAGGGCCCCAAATAGAGTCTTTAATTTCCCAGCACTGCTGTTCTGACCTTAAAAAAACAGAAGTAAAAATAAAGGACAAATAGCTTCTGTTACAGATTGTACTTTCTCTTCCAACCAGAGATTTCCAGAGTTGAGGAGAACAGCACATACTGTCCTAGTCAGCTGAAAACCAGCAGGATAAAAATGTCCTGTCTCCTCCTCGAGGAAAATTCTATTCTGAGCAGCAGATCATTCCTGCCCTCATACACAATGTGGTTATCTAAAAATGAAACCAAAGTGGGCAGGGGTAGTTCAGAAAGCAGAGCTGCACTTACTGGCCATGTGGAATTCTGCAAAGGCCACCCTTTCCAGCTGCACACGCAGGAGCTCACAGGGGGCATCCTTCAGGAGCTGGAAGAGCCGCACGGCTTTGCTGTAGTGGAGCTCAGCCAGGACACGGTGCTGCTTCCTCAGGTGTTCATCACCAACCTGCACCCACAGGAGGGCACAGAGTCAATCCCAGACACCTCCCACGTTCATCACCCAGCCATTAGCAAGTTGTGTGTATGAAAAGTGCTGGGCAATAGCCCCTGTTTCTTTGATTAAATCACTTTAACAGGCACATCCTGGTTAGAGGTAGAAGGATCAGCCTCCATCCCCACACACTCCGGGTGTGTTTTGGGTGGGAGCTGTGCACAAACCCCGAGCAGTGTGTGGCAGTACCTGGTTCCTGAGGCAGCTGTGGTACATGGAGCCCAGCCTGTGGTGGATGGTGGCAGCTCGGTACTGGCACAGGGGCTGTCGCTCAGACACTGTGTCAACATCACAATACTTCAGGGACTTCATCATGGCTTCACTGACCTCCTTCTCTATCTGCAAAGTAAAAAAACAATGGGGGAGGGACCTGTCACAAGGGCACGGAGTGACAGGACAAAGGGAGTGGATTTAAGCTGAAGAAGGGTAGATTCAAATGGAATATTGGGAAGGAATCCTTCCCTGTGAGGGTGGGGAGGCCCTGGCACAGGTTGCCCAGAGAAGCTGTGGCTGCCCCTGGATCCCTGGAAGTGTCCAAGGCCAGGCTGGAGCAGCCTGGGATAGTGGAAGGTGTCCCTGCCCATGGCAGGGGGTGGGAATGAGAAAGTCTTGAAAGTCTTTTCCAACCCAACCCATCGTATGGTTCTACAATTCCAACAGGAATTTTGCTCTCTGCTCAGTTTTTGAGGAAGGCCACAATGCATTTTTTCCCAGACATGAGGAATGCTGTTACCTGTTCCTGAGCCTTTCTGGACAGTGGGGCATAATCCTGCTGCAGAGTTGCCATGGTGAAATAGGTGGTGGAGAGCTCCCAGTTCACGGAATCCCAAACAGCTGGGTGCACATCCCTGCTCCCCAGGGACCTCAGGGCCTTCAGGTAGTAGTCAATGGCCTGCAGAGGACAGTCATGCACATCACAGTTACTGCCTGTGTCTGGAACAACTGGAAATTCACTGGCCTTTACTCCTCCTCAAGGAATTCTCAAAACACCTGAGCCTTCTTCAGGGCTTTCTTTACACCCACTTGATAACCCCTTTACTCCTTACCATGCAACTGCCTCTCTCTGTGGCACTGCAGTTTGTTAAACATCAACATCTGGATGTCACAGCATGAAACCCACACTCAGGCACAATCCTGAAGCCTCCGTAAGGATTAGGACAGCACGAATGCAGGAGAGGTACCCCAGGTTATTCCATCCAGGTATTCACAAGGAGTTCTGAGTAAAATACATATTATGATCTGGGCCACGTTACCTTATTGTAATAAAGGGCCTCTTCATGAGAGAACTCCCTTTTGAAATCCCCCTCAGCTGCACAGTGGGCCTGGGCACAGATCCTCATCAGCCTGCCCGTGTTGCACAGCAGGAGAGCAGCGTTGGTGGCATCATCAATGGACTCAAAATTCTGAATCCCTTCCTCAAAGCAAGAGAAGCTTTTCTTCCACAGCTGCTGCTCCGTCATGGAGACGGTTTTACTCACTGTGAAACAAATAAAACATGACTTTTACAGACAAGTAAAACTCAGAATTTTTGCTTTGACTTGAACAGGTCTGCGAAAACCCAGAAATGACAACAACCTACAAAATTGCAAGTCCAACCTCAAATGCTTCAGATATTACTTGGGAAAAGGTCACAGGACACAGCTGGTATTTGGGAAATTGGAGCTGTTTGCACTGAACCACCAGCACCTAATTTGTTCTAGTTTATGTAACTCTTACTTGTAGATAAGACATTGCTGGGTTTGCTTTCCAAAACAAAACCCTATCAAATACCTGACCCCACAAAGTTTAGGCAACCTCCATTTCCTCAAAACAGCCCACCAAAAATAAACTAGAAGGAAAACTGCCAAGGGTTTATTTACCAAGAAATTCACAGGCTGACTGTACTGAGGCTGTTCCTATGTTTAAATTAACCTTCTGCTTGTTTATGCTGGGCTAAACCAAACACATCAAGAATGCAACACGCCACCCTTTTCACACGGGTTTGAAGTTTCCCTCGTGTATTTTTCAGGGCATTCTAGGAATTTTTTTTAAAGGAATTTCTCCAAAGCAACATATTATTCAGTGTAGACTCAATTAAGCACAGTGTACAAACTTCAGAATCTACTGTAGACAAATATCTACAGTGGGTAATAAAAATAGTATTTAAATGTCACCTTTATAATAAAGAAATAGGTTTTTTTCAGATTCTTAGTAAATTTAGTCTCTGCTGTAGCTACATGAAATAGAAAAGGACACAGGACACTTGCCCACTCTCTCTGTCTGCACTGCAGCAGCCTGGTTCATGTAGAACACTCCAATCTCATTCCTGATGTTGCCCATCCTCTTCAGCACCTGGATGTGCTGCTCTGGGTTCTCCTTTTTTAAATTGCTGAACAGTAAGATTTCATAAGCTGCTTCATAGCATTTGCAGCTGACAGAAAGCTGGTATTCCAGGTCTGTGGACAAGTCTGTAGCCCAGGCAAACACTGCAAAACAAAATGCAAAGCCTGGATGTCAAAGAGTATTTCCCAACAAACTTAACCCTGTGGTAGTCCAGAGGAAAATCCCAAAGAGATATGACCAAGAACCAGACCCATGTCAGGATGATCCCACAGACAGGCAGACTTTACTCATGACTTCAGTAATTAATGTCTTCAGTCATTTGACAGCTTCAGCCTTGTCATATAATATCTTGACATGTCTGACAGGCATAAGCTTTCTCTGAAGAAAACAGAAGTGAAGTGCAATAAACTCTCTGCTAGAAATGCTCCAAGAGCAGGACTTTGAGGAAAACCACTGAAATTACTTGTCTCTGTCCTCCATCCAATTTCTGGCAGCCCTCCAGTGTCAGGATCCTACCTTGGCACCTGGACTCTCTGTGAAGGCTGTGCAGTATCTCCTGATCCTCTTTAGTCTGGTAATTGTATTCTTCAAGGTAAGCTGCTCTGTTGTTGGCATTCTGAGCCAGCATCAGCTGGATGTCTCCACACAGGGTCAAACACTGGCACAGGAACACCAGCACCTCGGGAAGCATGCTGCCACACAGACAGCAGTAGGTGTCTGTTGGGAGAAAAATCCATGGATGAGGGAGGGGGAAAGAAAGGAATTACACTTCAGAAGGCTTGCCACGGACTGACAAATGAATTGGGTTACCTGAATAAGTGTGACAACACATGTTCTTCTCAGAACTAACCTATTTTAAGGTCATAGTTGCTCTACAGAGCTGAGGGTTTAAAAACAGCACCTGTGTCATCCAGGATGAGCAGCCACTCTGGGAATTCAAACTGCTAATCCCAGATTTGACTAAAGGAGAAGTGACTTTCTACAGATGAACTCAAGCGAGATACAGCCTGAAAAGTTAATGGCCAAAAGGCAGAGCTGGAAGTTGATTTTGGAGTCTTTGAAAGGCTGAGAGCTGAAGTGCTTTATCGATGAGCATGTTGATGCTTTGTGCTGAGATCAAGTGGGTTTGCTTTGTAAGGCTCCTCCTGCCCCAAGCCCTGCAACAATGGAATCAAAACAGCAGCACTACAGCACTAAGCCACTGCCATTCCCTAATTAGTTACTCTCATTATGGCACTGTTAGTCTGAACAGCTAGATTGCATTGCTTTCCTTTCCTCAGTGATACTTGAAGATCTATTTCATTTTAGAGGAGCATCCAATTCAGCTGATGGACAATTTTGGTATTTCTCAGAGTCAAGAATGTATTTAAATGACATGGGAAGCAGCAGGCACTTCCAGGGAAAACAGACCAGCTTTTGGCAATAGCACTTAGAGCACAGAACCGTGTCTTGGCTGTGCCACCACGACTGACTGTCCCAAATCCAAGAGCTCTCGAGCTCCCAATCTGCACTCAAGTGTCCCAGTCTGTCAAAACGGGACCATCTCTCCATCAGTCAGTGACAAAAGTGATCCTTCCTACAGACTTCTGTCCTGAATAATGAGGCAGACACTGAGTTTAACTGAACACATGCTTGTCAGACCTGTCACTGCACACCACTGGGACAAATCACGCACAGCAATGTTATGACACTGTGAAATGTGTCCCCAGGCAGTGGCACAGGTGACAAGTCCATCCCACCAACTCACCATGGCACTGCAAAGCCAGCTTGATGTACCGCAGCGCTCTCCCGTATTTCTGCAGGATCACGGCAGCGTCAGACAGGACATAATAAGCTCTGGAGGATTTCAGGATGAGCTGCAGTTTCATTTTGTATTGCCACGATCCAGGAATCATTCCTGACTGGCTGGAGTGCTTTCCCTTCTGAAATGAGCCCACTGAAACAGGAACAGAACCCCATCAGTAAATCTCATCTCTGTACACACACCAGAGCTTGGGCACGACTTCACTGGCACAGACAGAATGGAAATTGCTTTATTTCAGCCCTGCACCAGCCCCTCTGCCACTGCATTCATCACCTGCACAATGGACCCAAACCTTGGCACTCTCCACACACTCCTCCTGACACTGGGATCTGGAGTAGAGTGAGGCAGTGACAGTGCAGCTCACCCTGGACCTCAAACAGCCTGTGAAATACGGTGCAGAGGGCAAGATTATTCCCTCGGGGAGCAGGAGGGAAGGACACAGGCAGAATGTGTCAGGCACTCCATCAAATCCTTGAGACAAACCATCTGAACAGCCTCCAGCACAGAAGGAACTGGATAACCTGGTCCTTCCCAAAAGGAAAAGCAATGAGTGGCTCACACTCATTTCAAGGTATCTTCTGCATAAATTATGAAGGTCTCTGTTGCTGCAGTGGTCATGGAGCCAAAAAGAACAGGCCAAAGGACAGAATTTTGCCCTGAGAACATTTGCACACAGAAATGAGTCCCTTACTTGCAGATGCACCTACGAGGGCTGACTTGTAAGCCCATTATCTTATAATAACATGTAAGAAGGTAACAAGTAAATATAATAAGTACATTGTTAAGCACTATTAGGACAAAGACCAATGTAACACAGTGACACCCCACACACTGCAAACATCCACTCCTGACAAGTAGTTCAAGTTAGAAAGCACTTATCCTTTCTGTATGTATATAAATATATACATGTGGCAGAGAAACTACGTCATTGGCACCAAGACAGCAAACCCATGTCCTGGAAAAGCAAGAGTGAGCAAGTAGCACTGCGGCTGCTTCAGAGATGAGCTCGAGCACAGCTCCAGGAGTCAAAGCAAGGCTTTTTTTGGGCAGTGTTTGCCTCCCACATCCCCCAGGAAGCGTTTGTTTCTAAACTGAGCAAGTGAACGTGGGCATCCTCCCTGCTGCAATGGCAGGAGACAGAGCCTCAGGAAATCTTGGTCAACAT
Organism: Pitta sordida; assembly: GCA_013390025.1. NCBI lineage: Eukaryota > Metazoa > Chordata > Aves > Passeriformes > Pittidae > Pitta > Pitta sordida. The sequence continues at coordinate 306,928 of WEKX01014289.1, forward strand.
TAGTCCCACAGTCCATATCAACAAGATCAGAGGGAATTCCTGCCACCTCAACACAGTGGAGCTTTCTGACTCCGTGGTCATGTGTCTGGTTATAAGTGAAGGGTCACAACTCCAGGTCACAATCACAAAACTGAAAGAGAAACATGGGCACATTTAAAGGAATAACTCGAAACTGAACTGGCTTATTATTTAGAAGCTTTCAAAGGGAGAAATGAGGAGAAAGGAGAGAATAAAGAATTGTAAAAATAGGCAAGAGACATTTCTTTCTGAGCTGTGCTTACAGGGCTCCTTGCCCTGCAGAAAAATCTACTACGTACTTCAGAAAAAAAGTGTTGAGCATGGTTGAGCATCTAAGCAAACAAAACTGGAAGTACAAGAAAAATCCCAAAATTCTAGTTAGCATTTTATGTGTAATTCAGCAGCAAGCCGAATGCAGGAACAAACCCTGCCAGAAGGCACAAGTTCTTCCAGAAAACATCCAAGTCACACACACACACAAAGAAATTAAAGACTATTTTAAAAACAACCCACAGAACTTAAGGTGCTCCAACACACCAAACCCCAAAATACCAATCCCTTATGGAAGTCGCCTGAAAGCCACATCTAAACAGGGTCCAGTAAAATTATGTGTTTTCTAATAAAAGATTCTTTAATATGCAAAATATCCCAAACGAGTTTCTCTTCATATTTAAAAAGGAACAGACTGTTCTCCAGTTTTCCCTGTATGCTTTTCCTTAGGCAACAGTGTAATTAGTGACTTAAGCACGCTGCTTTGACAAGCAAAATAAAGCAGCAGCACTTTGTGTTGGCACTGGAAAGGTCTTATTTGCACAACAATACAACTTACTTTTGTCTAAGAACAAGGCCATCTGTTTTTCCAGGCACTCGGGAGCACCACTGGTGGATTCATCTTCGTACTTCAACGGGATGGGAGTGCTGGGATCAGCCGCAGGGAGGTCACTCTCCTTCTTAACGCTGCTGTCCACAGACTTCAAACCCTGCCAGACAAAGGTTTCCAGCTCCAGAGCAATATTTAGCCAACACAGAGCAGCCCGAGGGCTGGGCAGCAGGTGAGGAACCATCAGGAATGACGGTGGACTCACCTCCAGGACGTGGCTGAGCACCAGCCTGCAGCGCTCCTCGGTGCCGTGGCAGACTGGGAATGCACAGCTGGGCTTCACGGGGGCAGCGGGGAGGGAAGAGAAGGAATGTTCAGCATGGGGGATATGGAAATGACTGGCCAGAAGATGCAAATGAGAGGCAGCGTTAAGAAAAAGCGTTACTGGAACATCTCGACTCTACACTGAAAAGTTTCACAGTGTTCCTTTCCCCTGTCTCAGTGAGCAGTTCATGTACCTGGTCCCTGACTCTTGGTCTCTCCTGCTAATTCCAAAGGCTGGGAAGCAGAGCTGCCTCTGTTCCATGACACCACCGCAAAAGCACCCCCAGAGGGTCTGCAGTGCAGACCTGGGAAGAGAAGCAGATTCAACACTGCACAGAAGTAATTAATTCAATGTAGACAACGTTGCACTTTGGTCACCTTTAACAACTCAAGGCCTTGGGATTTGGAGGGAGAAGTTTGTATTTTTGTTTTCCCCTGGGATGGAGCAGAAAAGGGAGGTGACAGAAAGTCAAATGCTTCTGCACCTACACAGATGGTTTTCAGCTGATGGACCTTGAAATGTCAGAAATTAAGACAGCAGTAAGAGCTAGAAATGTTTTTAGGAAATCTTGTTCTTTGCTGCTCAGCACAGATATTAGGGAACAAGTTTCACTTTTGACCACTCAGAGCAATTTCAAATCCTACCCCTATCTAGGGAAGACAAGCAAAACATCAGGAGTAAGATGTTATGAAGAGCCGCTTCACTGATGTTCCCAGCGTCTTGTGTTCCTGTATTTTGTTCCAATAATGCACAGAAGTGCAGGGAAGGCAGCAGTGTTACACTCCTGATTATTTTCAGGAATACCCTTGCTCTGCATCCAGCTGTCCTCCTGGACACCCCACGGGCACATGTAGAGTACAGTCATCTCTTTTTTTAACTATAATCAAAATTGCAAGGAAATCAAAACTGCTGCATTCTGACCACTTACTTTGGAAAGGTGAATCAAAGAGGAATTCAAGGACTAACCATGGATATGAAGTACCTGATGCTCCCAGGAAAAAACCCCAAGTGTTAATGCTGCTCCAGGAAATACGACTAAAATATCCACTTAGCATCCACACAAACTTATGGTCCACAGTGCCAGCACATGGCCAAGGCTGACAACACTTTCTCATCATCATAATTCAGCCACATATGCAGAATTATGCCCTAAGGAAAGTGTGGAAGGTGGCAGGGAAAATTCCACATTAAACCTGCTACACCGTGGAGTTCCAACACCTCAAACTCTATGAGCAGCTCATAAAAAGCTCCTTTTCCCCCTCCACTTAACCTGCAGGCGAATTTCAGGTAACTCAGTTTCACTCCCCAACTTTGTCACCTGAACTGAATATCCCAAGAAAAGCCTGAAACCCTCCCCAGTGTCACTCACACGGATTCGATGCACAGACTTGTACTTCTCTGGCACCGACAGCTCTCCAACGGATTTGATTATTGCCACTGCTTTGTTGTCATCTGGGGGATCAGAACTGGTGCTGTAAGAACCATTCTCGTCACTGTCGGGCATTTCTTCCTCCTCCTCGCTGTAACTTTCATCAGAATTCCCATTTATAGGGAAATCCGTGCTGTCCTCCTTTTTAGGTTCATCCAGCTGGAAAAGCTCTGATAACATGTAGTTTGCTGAAGCAATAATCTTTTTAAAGAAGAGGAAAAAAAACGGTGATTGATTTTGAAGTTAAATTTATCCTTTGGGAGGCAACAACAACATGAATTATCTGAGAATAAAGAGTATATGTGAATAGGTGTTTGATAACCTGTAAATACAACCTGACTGAGATCCCTGCAAGGCAAAAGGATCCAAGTCTGATCAAGTTTAGAAGAGAATAAAAAGCAACTGGTAAAGAATGAGTTCTGCCCTTTCTAAGGGCTTGTAGATCACAAGAGACAAACAAGGATCTTATGCAAAAAAAAATTAAAAAATAAAATAAACTGAAGAGAGTCTACTGGGATTTTGAGAACTTTTCACAAAGGAGCAAATGAAATGACAAGTTCCTTTTTAGAGCAGGGCAGAAGCCTCTGCAGCAATGAGGGTCAGCAAAGGCAACTAATTAAAAATAAAAACCCTAAAATTCCAATCTAAAATCCCTTGTTATAAATAAATTTAAATTCTCTCTTTGGGAGGAGAGAGTAGCACACACAGGTGCATTAGAATGACAGCATTTCTAACATATTTACACAGAGGAAAACCCCCAATTCTTACCTGAGGGTGTCTGCCATTGTCCAGTAACTTGAGACAATTGAGGAGCAGGGTTCTGATGGTGCCATAGTGCTTCTTGTTCTGGTTTGTCTTCAGCATCATATTGCAAGCAACTCTGAAAAAGTGGAACAAAACAGTAAATCCCTGCAGGATTTCTTTGTGCTAGAATTAAAAAAAAAATAATTAAGTAACATACTGCAAATGCAGATCTGCCAAAGTTTATGGTGGGTCTGTAAGACTTTTCCAGCAAGAAATGGAGAAATGGTGCAAATGAGAAAGCCTGCTCTGATTTAGGGGTTTTTTTGGTCTGTATTTTTAGTGCAAGTGCACCAAGAAGGAAGAATGAGAACAAAAGTCATGAAAACTCACTTGTAGAGAAGAATTGCCACTGGCATTGTGAAAGGGTTTTGGTATTTGTCCTCAGTCTCTTCACAAAGCGTGGTGAGGTCATAGAGCTTTACTATGTCACTCCCACTTGCTGCAAATAAAATCTTTCATTAAATCAACATGATATGGCCATAAATCTTCTCAAATTGAGCTGAATCTGCTTACCTTTAAACAGCCAGTAAGTGTGTCCCTCTTTGGTGCAATTTGATTTCAGGAAAGACAAGATATTTTGAGCAATATCTTTTATCACTTTGGTAGAAAAATTTGAGTTTTCCAAATTGGGAATATCTTCAGTCTTGATCATTTCGTATTTCTGCAGAGAAGGTAAGTTAAAGCTAAAGATTAGGAGGGTTTTCTGCCACCTAAGCTCCTCAAATTAATGTATCAGTGTCTTAACACCAATTTCTGCTGCTGCCTTTTTTATTTTTGCCTTCACTCATACAGCAGGGGAAGAAAGAACCCTGCAGGCATGAAAGGGGGGAGGAAGAACACTATTTTTAGATGAGTGCTCTCTAGAGGCTTCTCATCCTGCAACACAAGATCTTTGTCCTTTTTTTGGTCAGAACAGAGATCTGCTCCACTGAAGGAATTGCAGGAACTGAGGGAGGGATTATCCCACCAAGGCAAGGAGCCAGACTCACCTGAACAATCCCATTCACATGGAAGCACATCACAAGCTCTGGCACGTTGCATATTAAGTTGTCCAACCAATAGTCAATTCCTGTGAGCACATTTATCGGCTTGTTGTTATCCCTAAAAACAAGTATTTCGGGTGTTACTTCAGTATTTATTTACAAACCTTCTCCCAGGCCTTCCAAAGCTCCTTGCAGAGCAAGGTACTACCTACTAATTCCTAGATGTGTCTTAAAAAGGGGACAGATATCCCAAGGGAGTTTCATTCAGGCAGAAAAGTGACCAACATTAAATTGTGACTGGAAAGTTCCACCTTATAGTTCAAAGACATTTTAAGGAACTGATGCCCAACTTCCTGAGATTCTGAATCCCAGCAGGAGAAATATTCCTGCCCTCTTTTATAAGCAGAAAATGCAGATAGATAACTAGGAAGCCAAGCAACAAACCAGCCCAGGCTGGCAAATGCTGAAGCTCCCAGCTCACCTGAGGCGCAGGCTCACAGCAGGGTACCTCCCACCTCCGAATATTGGCATGTTTGAGCCCACCAACATGTGGATGTCTTCAAAGGTCCACAAGATGTTACGAACAAAGTCATTCTTAAGTCCCTTCGTTGAGAGGAAAGAAGAATGGGTCAATAAATGGCTGGCAGCAAAGCTGGTGTGTGTGACATTGTGGGAGTTTATGAGACAGCAAGAAGCCAAAGCAGCAAATAAAAGACAGCACGTGCTGGACTAAGCTATGCACTCACAGAACTGAAAAGGCTCAGGCTGCAGATGCCACAAAAGCTACTTCTACAGGGGACTGAGGTCCTCTCTTGGTGCCAATCTAGCCCAGAGTGAGGGGTGTGTACCCTGGGGTTCAGTCTCACAGCAATCGTACCTGACTGTTCTCCCCGTCATTGAACAAAGGAGACAGGTTTTGTTCTTTGGGGGCTGAGGCCACGTGCCCCACTATGTATGAGGGTTCAAGAGGCACATTTCCCTGTGAAAAGCACAAGGATAAGGAGTGATTCTGCTGCTGACGTCAGGTTAGGCCAGTCAAAAAGAATATGAACAACAAAGGCACATCAGGGAAAAACCTTCACCTCTAACACTTTTAAATAAGTGTGGATTACACTGTGACAAGTCTCCAGTCAGTGACTAGAATGACTTTTTTCAATACACAGTACCAAAATTTTGTACTTTATTATATTCTCAGAGCTCTGGAAAGAATTTATAGGAGCTTCTCATCAACCCGAGGTCAGCACTAGACTATCAGTCTCCAGAAGCAAAACCTGCTGTTTTACTTATAAATACTCATTATAAATTATATTAATAAATGATAATTATATTTTTGTAAATATTAATTATAAATTAAAGAAAATTACACTGTGCTACACAACAGGTTCTTTATAACAAAGCACTGAATTGGGCAGTAATTCCTCAAGAGGGTGGAAGACAGAAGTAGCCCCTTTACTAAAAGCTTTCAAGTACTGAAATATTTCTCCACTTTAGAATGTTACTAGTCCACAACACATGCAGTGACACTTCTATAGATAATGCAGGTTAGAAACTCTCTAAGTTGGCTGACCAAGACTGTGCAAGGTGGTACTGTGCAGGCACAACTGAAGCATCATTGTTCTGTTAATCCAGGCTGACTACAACAGACCTTTCACCCTTTCCAAAATTTAATCAACTCCTGGTTAATATTGCTCAAGACCCCACAGAAATTAAGTTTTCAAATACTTTAGCCACAGAAGGAGACATTGAATTAGGACCTGATAATAATCGGTTTGTTGCATAATTACTCTAAGTATCTCCCCTTTCACTTGTGCAACCTCACGGCAAGAATTTGTAATCATTGCTTAACTGTTTATAAACATTTTCACGGCTCTTCTTTTTCCTCTTCACCTAATAAATTCCAGGCCACAGCAGACGGATTTTAATGGCAGATTAAAGGAAAGCCCAGAGCCCCAGGCTTCCATACACACCTCCTGAGTGTCAGGATTTTCCTACTTTTAGCTAAGGTCACTGGTCACTACTCCTGCCCAAATGCTTCCTCAGAAATGCTGGGATAAAGAACGATTTAACATTACAGTGACAGAACAAAGTAAGTTGTGAAATTCAGGGCTCTGAAACACTGGCACAAACTAAACTGCACCTCCTGCCAAGTTCTCCTGATGCCCGAGTTCAGTTCTCTCAGCAAAGAGGAAACATTGCAACATCCGTGTCTCTACAAACACACCCCAGACACCAACCTGGTTAGAGGCACCTGGATCCTCAGACAGCGAAGAAGGCATTTCAAAAGGAGCTGGCCAGGAGGCCCTTCCTGCTTCATCCCCCTCACCTGCCACAGGACCCTCCTGGTGCTGCTTGGAGGTGGAAGGAACAGGCTGAGCAGCTCCATCCCCGTTAATGCTGGGGAAGAAACGTTGAGGAGTTCAGGTGACAACGTGCAAACGGATCCATTTTAGGGTTGTTATGTCTGGTGCACTGTTCCCAACAAATGACTTGGCTAACAGCTCATTAAGTCATCCTCTTTATTTTATTCTCTAATACTTTAAATACTTTAGTTGCTGGTAAAACATTTACATGTTATTTCCTGATCTCATCCCTCGATTTCCTCTGTCTAATGATAAATCATTAAACAAGACAGACCATAATGGAACTTTAACATATTACACTAGAAACCAGACAGGAGTTAAGTGGTGCAGAATTCAAGATTCATGCAGACATAAGGTTACCTGTAATACAAAAATTTAGAAAGTATAGCCTTCTGGTACCAGTGTTCTTTACTCTTCTTTTTTCTTTGCCACTTCTGATCAATCAGCCTTTGATAAAACTCTTTCAGCCACGTCCAGTCCCCTGTCTAAGCAACACCATAAGCATGAAATTAATATCAAGCAGCATCTGCAAAGTAAACCAAGTGCCTCATGAAGTTGCAAACACTCATCCTCAACAAGAAAAGAAACCCAAGAAATAATGTCATAGCTCAAGCCCTGACTGGTCATTAGTGAAAAGGTATCTCCTAGGAAGGTCATGATCTTACTGAAAATTGGATACATAAGAAGGTACACAGTAACAAATACTTATTAACACTAAAATTAATCAAACAGTACAGCAATCATGAAGGAACTAGAGGAAAGTGGGATGCGGAATTTGAATCCTACAATACCATAAATACAGGACGTCAGAGGAGGTGAACTGGTGCAGCACAGATCACCTCTGGCACTCACACATGGTATTTTTCCCATACATTTCCATACATCCTTTCTGGCTGGGTGCTCCATTCCTGCAATAATGCCATGCTTGGCAAACCCCCAGTGGCTCACCTGAGATGACCTCATGAAGAGCTCCTGGATGTCCAGCTCGTCCAGCAGGAGCGTGCGGCCGATGCGATGCACGGCCATGCTCACGTGGGACTTGCTGTAAGGGATCTTCAGCAGCTTCTTGATGTTCTGGCAGGACAAAAGGGAAAATAGGGAACATTCAGTATCATTGTGCTGCATTGGAAGGCAACTCTTAGGGAACCAAGGCCCAATTATGTGTGATGGTGACTTGGGAAGACAAACATCACCACTCCAAACATCCCCCCTTTATTCTCCCCCAGCCCCGTTTGGTCAGACAGGGTCACCTGTCCTAGCTCTGCCTCCTCCCAGTTTTCCATCACCTCCAGTCCCCTCACCAGCATGGCACTGGGAGAAATGGAAAAGGCCTTGGCTCCCTGTAAGCCCTGCTCAGCAGTAACAAAAATATCTCTGTATAATCACCCCACAAATCCAAAACAATCCCAGAGCAGCCACCGGGAAGAAAATCACCTCAGCCAAAAGCAGCCAGGGAAAGAAAACCTGGCAGTGCCACTGATTTTCAGACCATCCCCTCAAGAAAAGGCATTTGCTGAGGTCAGAGAACATGAATGACAGTGACAGAGAGACCAAGTTGTCAGTATAAACCACACACATGGTTTAAAAACACTCTGTCTTTGGATTATCATGACAAGCAAAAGTGGCAAAGAAACGCAAGTGGGTGGTTTGGATTTTAGACCTTTATTTTCCCCAACACTTTGTCAGGTGTCCAGAGGAATCCAGAGATCTAAGTGTGAGTACAGATCTGCCAAATATTAACACTGTAAATGAGTGTGTCTCCTCTTTTGAATATCCTCATCTGAATTCTACAGGTATCACCAGCACCAAAAATCTCACAAAAACCTGAGGGAAGAAGTAGCAAGTTGTAGGTGAGCTCTCTCTTCCAGAGAAAAAAAAAAAATCATATTTTCCATCAAAATAGTTGATTTCCAACACACAAGACAACTGCCTTGCAAGACTGATGTGCTGCATATTTTAGCTGAAGGCTGTCCCTAGAAATCCCCAGGAAACATGATTTTCTCTCTGCATTCCTTACCCAGGGACCACAACTCCCTCACAAGGCAAAAGTCTGGTGATCTGTGTTTCACTAGGGGATCTTCCCTTTTGCCCAAAGGACACAAAGATCCCAGAAGGCCACGACAGCATCTTAAAATAAAGTTTATGCAATGTCAGGGTTCAAATGATGGAACATACCTCTGAATCAGACACGACATCCACATCATTTCCCACGGAGTCAATGAAGTCATAGGCCATGCCAAAGCTGGTGAAAAAATATCACAGTGACCACAGGGAAACCAGAGAAATTGGGGGATTTTAACACTAAAAAGAAGAACACTAAAACCAGTTGGTCAAAGCCTCTCTCTTTAAAGCATTAAGCATGTTAAACACTTTAATTCCAGTAGAAGTCTTTTCATTTTACCTCTTATTTACGTTTTTCAAAACTGCACTACATGTTGTAACAGACACATCCTTGTATATTCCTTCGGCCTCACTAAACTACAAGCTCTTAAGTTAAAAATATTTCAATGTACAGATCACTCTTTAAAATTAAACTCAGCATTACTATAATCCAAATAAAGAAAAAAAACATCATGTCCAAGTGTCCAAAGTTTTATTTGTGCTACCAGCTCTTTAATGCTGACACTGGAGGGATTAAACTGCCAGCTTCCATTTGATAAATAAATGTAGTATCTAAAGGAAACATGAAAAATTCATAAAGGCCTGAAAAACAGATTATTCTGCTCAGAAAAAGTACAGCTCCTAAAAGAGATTATGAGGATTTACACAAACTGTTAAATTTCACTGACGGGTTGCCTTGGTGTGAACTTGCTTGTTCAACACAGGATTTGAGCCTCCTGTTTCTAAACACTCTGAAACCAACACTCCAACACTTAACAAACCTCCTCAGTTTGTGAAGATCCAGAAGAGCAATAAATTGGCTCTTGGCTTCCAAGGGGAACCACATTTATTACATTTTCACCCAAAGGCAGCCCGGCTGGTTGAACCAACCCGGTTTAATTTTGGCCAACATAAACTCAGTCTGACTGTCCAGGAGCTTGAAGAGAATAATCATCAACAGCACTACCAGCATCATTAATCACTTACAAGGACGAGATTAGAGTCAAGAACTGAAGAGGAAAAGGCAGAGGGAGAATGGTTACAACAAAGCAATAACTTGTTATGGGAAAAGTCCACACTTTATACTTTAATTTCACTATTAGCATTCAGCCTAAAAGCCTGTGAAAACCAGGGGCTGCCGCTCTTTACCTGGAGAAGGGTTTGCTCTTCTTGCTGTTGCCCAGGATGGTCGTCCCTGCTGGTCCCAGTTTGGCACTTTCCCGTAACCAGTTGGCAGGGGGGAGCTTGAGGTCGGTTTTCTCCTGCAGCCGAGCGAAGGCTGCCTGCGGAGGGGCAGAGGAGTATTTCACCACGGCACTGCTCTTCACCTCGTTGCCTCCGAGGAACAGCACCGAGCCCTGGGCGCCAAGGAGAAATACAGGATTTTAGTCATTAAATGCCGGCAGTGAAAACCATCAGTTTTGCTCTATAATGAGTTAAGGAGGTTGGAACAGCCCTCTGAGACCATTGAGTCCAAGCTGTGTCCGACCCTCTCTGTCACCCAGAGCACTGAGGGACACCCCCAGGGATGAGCTCTCCAGTGCTGCTGGAATTGCTCCGGGTGTCCAGCCTGACCCTGCCCTGGCACAGCCTGAGGCCGTTCCCTCTCCCTGTCCCTGGTTTCCTGGGCACAGAGCCCTCCTGCCAGGGAACGGAGAGAATCCCAGGTGCCCCCCGAGCCTCCTTTTCCCCAGGCTGAGCCTCCCCGTGAAACCCAAGAGCCTGAGTGTTGACTCACACCGACACAACAGCAATAAATAAATAAATAAGCCCCGTGGCTGCGTGTTTATTTTCACACGCGAGCGCCGAACTCTTTGAACCGACCCAAGTCACGGGAGCAGCAGCTCCACAGGGCACCGTTCAGGTAAATGCCGCGCACTCGGGCACACCGGCAGCCACACGGCTCCCAATTAACAGTATCATTACATTAATCATAATTAGCGCGCTGCCCGCCGCGCCCCGGCACCGACAGCGGCATTGCCGACGGGGAACGGGGCTCGCAAACACCCCTCACGTTCAACAGCACCGCTGAGGGGCGGCCGGGACCGCGGGCCCCCCTCCCCTCACCGCCGCTACCTGCTTGGGCTCCTCGGCGCAGGGCTCGTCCATGGCGGGGGCGGGGGCCGGGACCGGGATCAGGTGGGATCGGGGGGATCGGGATCGGGGGGATCGGGGGGATCNATCGAGGCCAGGCTGTGAGCGCTCGCCGCCGCCTCAGGCAGAGCGGAGCACCGGGTGACACCTCCCGTCCGTTTCTCGGACACTGCCCACCTGCCCTTTTCGTGAAGGAATTCCCTCCCGATGTCCAGCCTGAGCCTTCCGTGGCGCGGCTTGAGGCGATTGTCGGGAGGACGTGGCCTCAAGCTGTGCCAGTGGAGGTTTGGGTTGGACATGAGGAAAAATTTCTTAAAGGGTGGTGGGACATCAGTGTGATTCTGTGACTCTGCGACATTGGAAGGGGCTGCCCAGGGCTGTGGCGGGGTCCCCATCCCTGCAGGTGTTTAAGGAAAGGCCGGACATGACACTGGGTGCCAAGGTGGGGATGGGTCACAGGTCGGACTCGCGGATCTCGGAGGTCTTCAACCTACATTTGTGAGGGATTCTGTGCCAGAAAGGACTGGCACCCTGCCGGGGTAGGGAGCACAGGGAAAGGTTCACAGACACGCTGGATAACTGGGACCTCAATGAGACCAGTGAAGGCTTGATGGGAGCACCTCAGGACATTGTTGTGCTCTGGGCTCTGCTTGTACACTGAGTTTGACGTGGCCTGAGCAAGAAAAAGGCGCCTTCAATAGTGCCCACGGGATTTTAATATCCATTATTTTTCTGATATTCCTCGTTCTCTGTGCCATAAGGGTACAGATCCGGGTTGGGCAGGGAGTACAAATGCTGACTGTCATTGTTTACAAACACACACACGCACATATATATATATACTATGTGTATATATTTATAAACCATAGAGCCACAGACTGGTTTGGGTTAAATTCATCCAGTGCTACCCCCTGCCATGGGCAGGGACATCCCCCACTATCCCAGGTGGCTCCAGCCTGGCCTTGGACACTTCCAGGGATCCAGGGGCACCCACAGCTTCTCTGGGAAACCTGTGCCAGAGCCTCATAGGGAAGAATTTCTTCCCAATATCCCACCTAACCCTGCCCTCCGGCAGTGGGAAGCCAGAAAGGACATGAGGACATTAGTCCATCAAAGCCCAGGAGGCAAAGATTTGGTTTGTGCCACATTGGCCAAGTGTGCTGATAGTTTAATAGTCAGGATGTTTCCAAGTCAGCACTCAAAGGCAAAAAAACCCTTAAAGGTGATGTCAGGTTTTTTGTGTCTGTTGGTTGTGTGTGCAATTAGGGTTTGCCTTTGTGTAAAGCCATTTTGAAAGGGGTTTTCCTCAAAAACAACCTCTCCTTTTTTCAAGCCTCGTCATTCTGGTTGTGAAGTGCTTGGCCAGAACTGATCAGTTTTTAAGCAGAGCTCCATTGCTCTGCCATTTTAAGACAACATTCAATCCTTTTGCCGGCTGTTATTTCCCCCCTCGAGGGCCGTGTTGCTCTTGCCTCCCTGGATGTCCCTGGAGCACAGGGAGGGTGTGAGGTCACAGTGGGGTGGATGTTCCACCCCGTGTCCCTCTGCCAGCAGCACCAGGAGCCTCAGTAGCCCTGGAAAGACATCCCGGCTGGAGGTGGCACGAGCCATGTCCCGGGGCAGGTGGTGCCACCCCAGTGAGCAGCGCGCTGGTGACTGGGTAAGGGCTGGGCAGGACCCCCTGTCCCCCCATGGGGCTTCTTTGTCCTGAAAGTCCCAAACCCACCGCCCTAAGGGTGACTTTGGCCTTTAGCCAGAGAAGGGTTTTCCCACTCCTGGTGTTCATGAGGGGAAAGTGCCCTAGGTATTTAGTGGCTGAAGCAAGGTGGGCCTGGATTTTTTCTCCCCAGTTTTCCAACAGTGCTGGAGGTCTCTTATTTGGTATTTGTTGGCTTCCTTTCACTTGCAGAGAGCACCAGCAACGTTTGCCTCAGTTCTGACCCTTAGGAGGACACTGACCCTTTCAGGAGTGCTGGGCTGGGACATCTTGGGACATCTTGGCACCTCATTTTGGAGTGACACAGCCTGGCACAGCTGCTCCTCAGTCTCTGGATCTGAGCTGTTCCCAAAACTGTGGTGTTTTCAAACCTGTGGCCCGACAATAGCAGCCTGGGGGGAAAAAGATCGTCAAGTTTTCCTATTTCTGTATAAACAGGTTTCAGAAAGTTCCTGGATATTCTTGTCTCGAAAGTTCCTGGTTCTGTTCTCTGGTTACTGATCTCCGTCCAAAGGACCTTATGGTCGGGGTTGTGGTGTGTGGGGGGGAGGCTCCTGATTTTAGGAAAGGCCACTAGATGCTGCTGCAATCCCAAAAATAAAGAACAAATGGGAAAATACGGCTTTGCCACATTTCCCATCAGAATTATTTGTGGCAGGGGGTTTGGGTGTGTTTTTTAATGGGTCATATTATTTCTCTTTTTGTAGTTTGCCCACACTGGGGTGTGCCAGGATGAACTGGAGTCAACCACCAGCGCGTCCCTGAGACACGTCCTGGACTCGGCTGCAGCTCAGGGCAAGGAGTTCCGATTGCCTCTGGAATACAAAGCTGGGGAGCTGGTGAGTTCCTGCGGCGATGGGGATTCACGGAGCTCTTTTGCAAGTTGTCACTTGCTCAGTTGTGCGAGCAGCACTGGGCTCGTTGGCAGAGCAGTCACAGCGGGCTGGCAGACTTTGTGCCTCGGGGGATGAAGTGATTGCTGGCTGAGCCGAGGGAGAAACATATTTCCCTCTTACTCAATTTTGGATGCTCAGAGTCCTGCTGTACTGTTGCTGATTTCCAGCATCAGTCACTTTTCCCTTTTATTCTCGAGGCACATGCTGATCAATCTCAGTCCAAAATTTGTGTGTAAAGCCCTGGAAGAAGATTTAACTGAAACTTGAAAATCTGTTTTGTAATGGATATCAGAAATTCTGTGTGTTCAGGCAAAGGATTATTCTTTTCATCATTAAAAAGGTAGAGGCTTCCCATTTGAAACATTTTTAAGGCATGCTTAAAAATGATGAGATTTGGGACAATTTTAGGATCAAACAAAATACAGTATTTTAAAATCAGGAGTATTTAAAATGTTACGGTTTCAAACCCTCATTTTTATGTCCTTGTTTATCACCACCCTGAGCTTTGCTTTAACCCACCCACTTCATGCACAGAACATTTTCTATTTTCACTTTCTATAAGCACAGCAATTACATTGACTTCATTTCACAGATTTTGCTGTAATGAAGGGCAGAAATGGGCTTGGAAGGAATATTTTAAAGGGAAGCTCGGGGGCCTCTTCTTCTGTACCAGGCCTTCAGTTACAATATTTCTCTTTAAAACTGCTTTGAATTCCTCTGCTCTTGAAACACTTCTTTGACATGGTGTTACCTTAAAACCTTTTTGAGGGGAGGATCAGAGCTGGAACATTGCAGTGGTATATAACAAACATAAAAAATATTAAATATGTTCAGTTATTTTTAAAATAGCTCTTTTGCAGTTGTCCTTTTTTTTCTTTTCCTTATAAGAAGTGTAGTTTCATTTAGAGACTGGATGAACATCATGTTAAAGAATGAGATTATAAATTAGTTAAGCAATTAATACCCCCTCACTTCCCCTGCAATAAGCTTTGCCCATGACATTCAGTTCATAAATCACTGGCTAATTCAGTTTTGAGGTCCCTTTTGTAGTTTAGTTTAATTAGCTTTAGGCCTTCTACTAAATCAAACAAGGCAATCCTGACACAGATCCAGCATTTTACTGCTTGCAGACAGAATCTGCAATTTCTTATTTGAAAATTCACACTTTTGTATCAACCATGGATGTATTGAGCAAATCCTCCTGATTATTATAAATACAAAAAAAAATAAAAGGTTCACATTACCCCTATAAAAAAAAATCACGTGCAGTTCAATATTTAACATATAAATAAGAATTCTGTGCTGGAACATGGACAGCTGTAATTTCAGAGTATTATTATTAGACTCCAAACAGGGTCTATGAAAATTCATAACTTTTTGCTATCATTTCTTTCAGAAAACGGGGAACAAGGACTTCCCATTTTCTTCTCATGACAACAAACACTGTCTATGTAATGCAGCAGAGTATTTTGATCTTGTAAGTACCCAGTTCATATCTATTAAATGTCTGCCTGAGATTAAACACAGCGTCTTTTCTTTCCCCTGCAAAATAAGTGCTAAAACTTGTGAGAAAACCGTAACTAAGAAAGAAAACCACGCTTGTTATTAGCATAGGTGTGGGACTACTCTGGGATTATCAGAGGTGTACAGCAGGATGCACTGAGAGGGGTGAGATTCAAAGGGAACAAACCCCCACGTGCTCTGGGTCTGACAGGCCTTTCCTCATATTCCTGTTTCACTTTTGTCCCCAGGTCTCTGCCCTGTCATTCTGCTAAAAGTACCTGACCTTTGGGAGGGCTCCCAGCCACCCACAATTAATTCCCAGTTTACCCCAAATCCACAGGATCCCCAGCCTGCCTCTCCAGGGTGGATTCTTTTCCAGAGCAGGTCTCTTTATAATGGTTAACAGCCTGGTTAAATGTGTTATTAGCCTGTAATAACCTGGTTAAACGTGTGCTGCAGAAACCACAGCTTTGGGTAGGATTTCAGTTGCTCTGGGCTCCTCTGTGCGTGCAGCAGTTTCATGTTCTTCCATTTGTCTTAGATTGTTGATTTTATTCCAGGCAGCAAAAGCAATAGTGCAGCTCACAGGATGATGAGGAACAGTGAATTGTGATGCAGAGAGTTTGCCCAACTTTGGGCTCTCCCAGCCCTACACTTTTTGGTATTCCTGATTCAGAGTAACCTCCTTGTCTGAGCACTTTGCCTCATAGTTTTGGAGATACTCATCAACCATAACTCCAAATAAATTTCCTTCAAGCCCTGGAGTATGGAAATCAGCCTCTGTCTCTCTGTGGCTGGGCACAGGAGGGATAGCTTTGAAGATGCAGATTTCATGGTCTGGCTCATTTTCTTCACTGCAGCCCAAACTTAAAGTTATTAACCTATTTCTGTGGGTTCCCCTGAAGATTAATGTAGCTGAGTGTAGATAAATAGCCTCGAGTATATGGTGGTACAGAAATGCAAAGTGGAAGTGGTTATTAGCACTAAGAGGTGGGAGGTCAGCAGATTCCCCACTTTATATGCAACCAGAAATGTTCACCCAGGCAAGTCTGACAATATTATTTTTAACTTGCTAAAGATCAGCCCTGAGTTCCTGAAATCACTGTGGTAACAGCTTCGCTCACTTCCCAGTGGGGCAGTGACTGTTACAAGATTCATCTGTGAAGCTGTGACTGGAAGTCATATGTTTGCAGGAATTTTTCTTTCCTTTTTTTTTTCCCAGGGCTTGGGCCTGAAGAAGTCAGAGCCAGGGAAACAACAAGTGAACAGCCACAACGTCTTTGAGTGGCCCAAGGACTCAATCCCTAGCAAGGGACATGGCTTAACCATTTACCAGACATCCTTCCTGGGGGATAAATCCCCTCACAACACCCAGAGCCCCTTTTGTAGGAGGTACCCAAAAGACCACTCCCAAAACTATTGAATCGGCAAACCTGTTCCTGAGAATGAGAAACACCTGCAGCCAAACAAGTCATCTGAAGTATAAAAACACCTCTGGAGATGAACTTAGCAAACCATTACTCAAATCACTGGTGAAGGAATAAACATTTCTGCAAAGTGTCTGTGGCAGTACAGTGGAGAGTTCATTGAATCAGTCTGAAATTCCTCTGAAGACATACATTAGTACTGTAAAAATTTAAGGAAGAGGAGCATTACAAGGACCAGCATGATTATACATACTTTTGGAAATACCTCTGTTAGGAGATCAGAGGGAGGGATTGTGTTATTTGATACTGGTTGACCCTCTTCTTGATCCAAAGGCTCCTTCAGCTTCCAAGTCCATGGCATGTCTGTAGCTCAGGCAGCTCTGAGAGACCTGTGAGACACAGGGGCACAAGGGAACTGGATCCTCCAGGACTCACCACAACAGGGAGCCAAAGCTCTGCGTGCTCAGGTAAGGGAGACACTTCTCTGAAAGGTTTCATGGCTGTGCAGGGATTTTCATGGCTGTGTAGCCATTAGGGAAAGGAGGTAAAAAGGAAGGTGCACTTCAGGTGGCTGTGCAAAGTAACTGCTGTGTTTGGGTGGAACCTGAAAGAGAAAAGCTGGGGCAGCAGCACAGGGCTGCCTGGAGGTTTGAGCTGGAGGTGACTGGATCTGGAAAGAGCTCTGGATTTTATAGCATCTATACATGTACCCAGGGCAGTGTATCCATGACCAACTGCTGCCAGGATTCTCACTGGCATTGGGATGTGGCAGGCAATAGGGTGAGACCTCCAGATGATGCGTTTTCCTCTTCTGGATCATTTCCAGTAATATCAATAAAATAAGAAGCCAAACTGTGTGTATTAAAATACCCTACAAATCAGCTTGTTGCTATGCAAAGTAAGGTTGACTAAAAAAAAAAATAAAATTAAGCATAAGTTGATGGACCTCTGTCCTTGATTTAAAAGATAAATGGAAAAATAAACCCTGAACCCTTAGAATTCCCTGCATTGTAAGAGCTGCCTTGAACAGGAGGGAAGTTAAGAGGTGACATTTCTGCCTCTCAGGCCACAGATGTAACTTTTGTTATCAGCCTGCAGTGCCTGATGAGCTTTTTGTGTGCCATCAAAATAGATGGGATTAGATTTCCCCAGTCGTGTAGTGATTTTATTGGCACATGTTGAAATAATAAACTCATTTTTTTTCGTGAAGTTCCCCCTGTTAGAGTTCTTGGGGTGCTGCACAATACATTAAAATCCAAGACATTAGTGAACAATGTAAAACCAGATAAAAGGCCAAGCAACACAGAGCTATGAAAAAGAATTATTTTTTCTCAGAGTAAAGACAGCCTTCCTGACAGCTCCAGAGTCAGAATTTCCAGAGCTGCAGCCAACAATTCCATCTCCAAACTGATTCAGAGCTGCAGTGTGTGCCAATCACACGGTCAGTGAAGTGCCCCATGCTGTTTGGCAAGCTCCAGAGGGCAATCCTGGACCTCCATCCCGAGGAAGCAGCACATTCCTGCTCCATTAGTAATGTTTATCTCTGGTTTAGCATTACAACTGGATATGGTGGAATTAATTGCTGTAGTTTGTTGTGCCTTAAAACACCAAGAGGAAGATTCCAGATTTCTTGCTTTCCTCTCTTTTTTTTTTTTTACCTCCTCACATTTTGATTAAAACCTGGATTTTTTTTTTTAAATGTAACTGTGGGTTAATATGTATTTTCAAGTATATTGTGGTAAATATTACAGAGGAAAAACTGAAATCTCTGTAAGCTGAAATCCACTGTTCTGGGCTGAACAAAGCAGGTGATTCCTAAACATCTCTTGCTCTGGCAGTGTTTCTTGGGTGAACAACAGGAGATACAATCCAGGGAATTTGGAAATGAATGATAAATTCCAAAAGTCGTAGCCTTGTGTACTTTGGATAGAGACCATTGGTTTCTTTCATCTGGTGATGATAATGTCTCTGAGAAGAAGGTCCTGTTGAGTTAAATCATTTTTGAGCATGGATTTTCTTTTGGGGGGGAGTGGGGGGGCAGGGATGGAAGAGAAGGGAGGAGTGCTGCCAACTTCCCCACAGGTTTGCTGGACAGAGCAGGGAAGTGCTCCTGGCTGGAGGTAATTGGGATCAGATGGGTGCAGGGCTCAGCAGAATGAGCCCATTGTGGCTCAGCTCAGCCAAACCCTGCGCTGGGGAGGGAGGGGCTGTGCTCTGGGTGGCGCTGGGAAAGAGGGACTTTTCAGTGCCTTGTTTCACTTAAAAAAACCCAACACCCTCTTTATGGAAACAAGGGGCTTCTTTCTGGAATCCTCTCCAGTATCATTACCCTGGGGTTTTTCTCCTGAGCCTGCATCGATTCAGGGACTTTCTGTACAACATTCTTAAGAATTGTCTCTTGTGTTAATTCAGAAGTGTTTTCAGTGGGTTAAACTCACAGAACTCACACAAAATTGATTAAACGCATAAGCCAGGGGGCTGGGCTGCAAATTACTTTGGTTTAATGAGTTGTTGCTCATCAGCTGAACCCCAGGGAATGGCTGGAGCTGGGTCAGGGCAGGGGCAGGTTGGATCTCAGGACAAGGTTGTTCTTCCCCCAGAGGGTGGTTGGGCAGTGCCCAGGCTCCCCAGGGCAGTGGGCACAGCCCCAAGGCTGCCAGAGCTCCAGGAGGGTTGGGATGATCCTCTGGGGACAGGGGGGGACTCCTGGGGATGGGCCTGGACAGGGCTGAGGGTTGGACTGGATGGTCCTTGGGGGTCCCTCCCAGCTCAGATTACTCCGGCTGAGTTGAGGAGTAGCAACTTTGTCACTTAAGTTCCCAAACTGTGGCTGCAGCCAGTTTGGTTCTCAGCCTTGTGCTTGTGTCTGCAGGGTGGTGTCCACTGGTGTAAAGTGTGTTTTGTTCTCTTTCCTTTCTCCTGCCCTGGTAGCTGGTAACTGGAGCTGAGGAGCTGCTCTCCCTTCAGCTGCTGTGGTTCAGACCGTGGGAGCTCCAGGTAAGATCCATGGCAGCCTTTGCAGATGGGTCCTGGAAAGTGCTGTGTCCTGGGAAGCTCAGTTATTTAATGGCTCATGTGTGGATGAGATTGAGCTTCTATAAATGTTCTCATCCTGGTTTAATTTCTCCCTGGATGAACGGAGTATTGGTGTAACTGGGATGGTGCTGACGTTGAACCAAAAGCTCTAATGGAATGTTTATGTTGATACCCTGCCCTTGCTGGCTGGCAAGAAATAAAATTTCTGAAATTCAGTAGAAACTTTGGACGAGGCATCTCTGCCTTTTATAAACCACAATTCACAAACCTTATTCCTAATTGTTATTGTTCCTTAACCCCCCTGTGCTGCTGCTGCATTATCCAGTGAGCAGTAGATGGTGAGGACAGAGACCCCTTCCACTCTGGAGTGGGGAAGGACTCTGTAGAGCTGCCTCACCCAAATTTCTTGGTTTATGCTTGCCTTCCCAACAAAGTAATAAAATAATAAGCCATTAAAACATTATCTCTGGAGTATCTAGTTAAAAGGAAGTCTGTTCAACAGGGAAGCAATCCTACCTGACCTTAATTTGGATGTTTAGCAACAGTGGGTGGGAGTGAACCAGTAAAACACCCTATTTATGATTCGGGCAGGAGCTGCTTTTATGAAAAGCATGTTCCCAGTTTGCCCTCTCAGGGGATCAAGTTTGTTATACTTGGGTACATTTCACCTGGAAATGAAATATGTATTTGAAATGATCCTTTCTTGAATGTGGTGTGGAAACAGGTAAGTTTCAGTCAAACAGAAGCCAGGAAGTGCTGCTTGGAGGGGACCTCTGGGACACGCCTTGCAGCAAGGACTGGAAGTCAGGAATTCCTTCTCCCAGGTGAGTGCTCAGCCCACAGAACCAGGAAAACCCTGTGCTGTGTCCCAGGGCCAGTGTTTAACTCTTACATTACAAAATGCAGCAGCTCTGGTACACGGGGGAGGGGAGATGGGGGTTCTCCAGGTTGCCTGAAGCATTTCAGAAAATCAGAAGAATCTCAGGAACACCTTTCTAAAAAAAATTCCTTGCAGTGGGATGTCTGGCAATAGCAACATGATGGTCATAAAGCACTACCTAATACAGTGAATTACTCTCTGCAGTGGCCCTGGGACTCATCTGGGACATGGATTTAGGGTGGATGCTCCACTGGCAGCAAAGCCATGGCTGGAAGGTGGAGGATTCCTGACTCCTGGCCTTGTGCTGTGCCCAGCACTCCTTTCCCTGGGTGTGGATTTGCTGTAGAGCATTTGGAGCTTCTTTAGGGACTCTCTTCCTGGTCGTGTGTTATTTTAAGGGACTAATTGCTGTCTTTGTATTTTTGTGATACTTCCAGTATTCTACGGAACAAGAGACAAATTTTATAACTCAAACCACGCTGTTTCTGAGGAGAAATTAAATTAAAAATGCAGATCTGCTCTCCCTCTCTCACCTGCCCACCCCTAAAACCTCAGGTTGTGTTTACATTGCCCAGTACGTTCCAATACCCAGCACTGCAAACAGACCATCGCAGGCATCGATCCTGTGCTCAGGTGGGAACTCTTGTGGGCTCAGAATAGCATTTTAGGCCAGCATTAATGACCCTAAGTGACAGACCTCCTCATCTTACTGCTTAATTAATCAATGGCCCCGTGGCACATTGGCAGGGCTCTTCCTCAAGCTGTGCCTCCCCTCATGTGGAGGTCAGGTGGTCTCTGGCTCTGTCTACTTAGGGGAAAGTCAAACCCCAATAAGTAAAGTTTAATTTCCTGATTCCCCTGGGATATAGTGATTCTTTCCAACAATGCTCCTTCAGTTGAGTTGAAATTAAAAACCAGCATGATGGACATATTGCATATTATTTCATGGATGGAGTTAAGCACCAGGTTTGAAGACTTTAAAAAAAAGAAGAGGGTTGGAGGGAGAAGATTGTTGATACAGAAGCATAATATTTTCCTTCAAAAATGCCTAATCCTATTTTTGTTCCTGGTGTTAAACTCCGCAGTCGGTTTTTAAGCATTGCTGGGAAGGGTTTCAGTGCGTGTGGGCTGTTAATTTTCATTCTAAATTAAGTGTGCTCTCATTTGGACTGGAATTAACATTCACACAGTCTCCAAAATATTTTGGGACGTGCAGTACAGTTGGGTGCCATGGGAGGGCAGAGGAGCTGAATGGCTTGGGTTGATGTGTGGTTTGTGTTGTGTGGGATCTACGGCTGGGAGCTGAATATCAGATTTATACTGAAAATCATCTGAGCTCCCAGATCGTGTCAGAGGCAACAACTTGATTCAGACGCAAATGGAAATGTGTGAGTCTCGTAGGTTTTGGTGCTTACAGGGTTCAAAGGTTTTTCAATCCACAGTTATTTAATTTTGCCTTTGAGAGCATATAATCTACTACAGTTACTTATTTAATCAGTGGCACTATCCAGCAAATTAACAAATTTAGCCCTCTGGTTTGCTCCTTGGATTTAAATCAACTTTTTATTTCTCTAGCACCAAGTTTTCACTGTGTGCTAATTTATGCTACGGTTTTCTTTATGCTTCAAGCCAAATTCAGGATCATATGTAAAAGGCCTTTAGCCTCTGGGTTAAATAACTCCTTACGAAATTTAACTTTTCAATCCATATTTGCCATTTTGAGTGAGTTGTCACAGGGTCTCTCAGCAGGTGGGTCAGCCCTTGCTTGCAGGAGAGGACACTTCAGTTCCATATCCTTCTTCTACAACACAGCCTTGGACTATCAAGTTGTCAAAACAGTGTTTTGGGATTATAATTTAAGGAGGAAGACCTTCCTCACCTCTTCCACTCCCACACTTACTGCCAGGTTGCTCTTATGTGTGAACTCTGGATTGTGCTCTGCCTGCCAAAGCAGGTCTCAGGAGCCAATATGGCAACTGTCATCCAGGCAAAGATCCTGCTGAGATCAGGGAGATAATTCATGTGTCAGAGCACAGGCCATCTGATAATTGTGTTTCTCTTGATGTGCAGGTGTCTGCTTGGATAAATTCAGAATGATTTCACCCCACTGCCCAGTGATGGTCTAAGAGCTGGTAACTGAGATAGGAATAGGATCTGTCACAACTCTGTCCTGAGGACATGACACGTTGGAATCTGTCCTCACATTTTCCTTACACTGACAATGAATATCCACAGCTGCTCTGCCTGATGGAAACCTCTCTCCTGCTTTCCAGAGTGGCAGGACTGGAGGCAAACACTCCAACATTGCCTTTACAGGAATGCAGAAACTTTTCTAGCCAGCTCTGCTTTGCTGTTTCTTCCTTACTTCTCCCCTTGAACTCCCCCAGCAGGACTTTTGCAATCCCCTTCCAGAAATAGTGGGTTCACCCTGACACAAACCAGTATCTTCAGCAGTGATGATAAATTGGGTGCAGTGGGAATTGAAGCTTGTTCTTTCGTCCAAGGTGATATAATGGGAGTCATTCATAATGAAGAAAAAAGTAATTGTTATGCAGCATTTTTGTATTAAACATGCCTCCCCAAATTATCCAGAGTATAAAAGAGAATGTTTTGAGAATGTTTTGCTTGAGCAGGATGCATGTGAATGTCCTTTTATTTGCATAAATAGGATTTCTTAAAACATAAACCATTTGTATTGTGCTGAGCTCCCTCAAGCCTTCCTACCTTACCAGAAGGATCAGAGTTTGATCATTAATCAAAACAAAGCCAAAATCAATAAACATGCATAATCAGGAGTGTCTGATTCCAGAATGCAAATACCCTACATGTTGATGAAATGTTTCTGAATCCAAAATACCTAGTTTTACTCTTTTTTTTTTTTTCCTCTCAGAAGTCCCTGAGCCTTTTAATTTTAATATTTTATGCATTGCAATGCAAACAGTACATGTGGATCAGAGATAACAAGTTAAAAGATAAATGTTGGATGAATCTCCTAATAGTTTTTGTTTGCTCTGCTGACTTTAAAGGCAGTTTATGCTTCTGGAAAACTGGTAATTACTTGACCTTTGGAGTCCCAGTCCTGCCCAGGCAGTGCCTGTGCTGTGCCCTTTCCAGCCAGGGCTGGGCCCTGTGCCAGGGCTGTGTGTTAATTAGTGAAAATCTTTTGTGCCTTCTGTTTAGGGGGATCAGAGGGTTACGTTGCAGGGGGACAGAAAGGATGTCCAGTGGGACAAGCTGGTGTCCTTCCTGTGTGCCTGAGGTTGGGATGAGCACCTGCAGCTCCGTGGATTCCAACACTGCTCACACACATAACTGTGCAAATAATTCCTGGGACATGTTTAGTGCTGCTCTCTGGGGTTATCAATCCCTTGTCAAACACACCAAGGCACGTTATCATCTGCAAATGCATCCAAAGATAAACCACCCAGTCTCAGGAATTTCATAGGGTTCAGGAAAGAACCTCCATCAGTTCATGGCTGAAATTAAGGCTGCAAATTCCTTTAATCTGAATCATAAATTTCTGACAAGTGAGTTGTGAGGGGGTGAATCTGTGCAGCAGCTCCACTGACCTCCTTCCAAAGCTGGGCATTTCCATAGCAGGCACAAAACAGACCTACGAAATGGGCACATCAACAACCAAAGGATTCAATAAAACAAAATTCTATGAAGGCCATAGTTAAAGGAAAAGAAGGATGAGAAAGATCAGTGGTAGAAAAGCCGGGCTGCAATTAAGTTGAAAAAGTTCCTTGTTTGCTACCCAAATAATAAGCTCCAGAATTGGCTATTCCAGCATAATTGCATCTCTTGTGTATCTGTGGGACTCTGCACACCACAGGCACCATCCTCTCGTGAGAGCCATCCCCTCCGAGCTGATTTATCAGCCCTGGGAGAAGTTTAAAGGTGGGATGTTTATTTTATGTCACAATAAACTGAACGTGGCAGCGATCATAGATTAGAAATCCCAGTTTCAAACTGTGAGAGTCCTTTAGGCTGATTGATCTGCCCTGGATGGGTTTCGCAATGGGGATGTCTGTCTGCCAGCATTTGCTCAGGGTTTGTTTCCACAACCAGGGAGTGTCTAAATTAAATAAATTTCCTACAGGTAGGAGTAGGAGCTCACCTGAAGAGAAGTGGTAGGTGCTGTGTGGAGCTGCATTCCTTAGTTATGGAAGCAGCCCCAGCAAAGTGTCCTGTGTGTGTCCATAGCATAACTACAGATAAATATACATTAAATATCTGAGGTGAGGCTGCAGTGAGCTCCTCACAGTCAGGTACTCATTGATTTTCCTTTGCCATGTGGGTGGTTTATGGGAAACTTTGTACTTTTGCTTTTTTAAATTGATTCTTTACTGGAACTTTTAAATATAGGATAGAGTTTTGATTTTCCTGGCAAAAAAACCCCCCTGCACTAAGGTATTTGGCAAAGGAAACAGAAAAAGTTGCTGCTGCAATGGGTTGACGATAAGAGGAACTGATATTCCCCAGCATCTCCCTCACTGCTCAGTTTGGTTGTTATGGCCTGATGCATCAACACAAGTTCAAACCAGGAGAAACAAACTGTAAAGTCTGTCTGGTTTTGGCAAGGGTGGTAGAGAAAAATACAGCTGGGGCCATTTCCTNAAAAAAAAACAACCCTGCACTAAGGTACTTGGCAAAGGAAACAGAAAAAGTTGCTGCTGCAATGGGTTGACGATAAGAGGAACTGATATTCCCCAGCATCTCCCTCACTGCTCACTTTGGTTGTTATGGCCTGATGCATCAACACAAGTTCAAACCAGGAGAAACAAACTGTAAAGTCTGTCTGGTTTTGGCAAGGGTGGTAGAGAAAAATACAGCTGGGGCCATTTCCTTGTTGCTTGTGGGGAGTATTCAAATAAATAAGAAACGAGACAGAATGAGAGTGCTGATGTGAGGGATTCATATTTTTAAAGCTCCTGGGTTTCTTTTGCTCAAACTTTGGCAGAAGGGCGGAGTGTTAACAGGAAACAGCAGCACCTCCATCTCCAGGGCTGGCCTGGCACCTCCTCTCGTTGCTGCATTTAAAAAGAAGGGGGAAAAAACCTACCTGGTGATCCTGCAGGAACATTGCTGAGAGTAAAGGAAGTGGGATCTTCTCATGCAGGAAAAAACTACTTGGTAATCCTGCAGGAGCACTGCTGGGAGTAAAGGAAGTGGGATCTTCTGCAGGCGTGAGGGTGGTGGGTTTTGGCATCAGGGTGTGCTGCAGCTCCCAGGCATGGCCCCCACTTAATAAATGGATTTATTAATCTCTAATTCCAGGCACTATCACTTACATTTAGAGTCTTGCAACTTTTTGTGTTTTGAAAATATTTTTCACATGAGACTGGTGATGTGCCCTGAGGAAAACAAATGGGTCTGTTTCCACCCAGGTGTGATTGCTTGGCACAGACAGGATTGGAACCAAAGAATCCCCCTCGCCTTGGTCTCCTTACTCTGCCTTAAGCATTTTCCTGACCTTTTTTGGAGAAGCCTTGCCAAAGTAATATCCAACAGAGGACTTTTTCCCCATGTCCTCCTCCGTTTCATTTCACAGTGTGGTCTGTTTTAAATAAGCTCTGCAGTGCAGTCATTTAAGGAGATGAAGATATTTCATAGAGCGCTTAACATTTGCATTTGAATATAGGCCACCCTGCTGTTTGATTAAACTGGAGTTTAAGGAAACTGTAAGGATCGAGGTTCATGTGCAGTGCAGTACTTCACACTCGCATTGCAAGGGTTGTTGAAGGAAAAAAGAATGATAATATCCTTGGAAGTACGTGACTAATGAGAATATATATAGCACTTCTGAGACAGCTCAAATATATAATTATTGTGAGGATTTCACAGACACATAAATATAATGATCTTCAGCTAAGTAAATTGCCACCTACCAATGAAATAAATACGGTCCCTTCAGAATTTGAAATAATTCAGTCCTGTAGGTGGTGGGAAATGATTCACCTTAGCTGTTATCTCTGGAACAGTAATATAGAAATATATCTGCCAGTACTGTTACATTTACATTGTTCTTCATATCCTGTGGAGTTTGTCAGGAGATCTCTGGTCCCCGCTGGTTTCCACCCCCTTATTTTGATAAGGCTCCTCACAGCACGTCTCAGCCATGGGCTGGAGCAGCTAATATTGTTTACCACAGTAGGCATCCCAGCCATAATATTTTTCCCAGAAACACTGATGTGTTTAAAGGTCAGCTTGATACTGATTTGACTGCTAAACATGAATTCATTTTTCTGGGAGCAGAAGGGCGTACATGCCTTGGGATAAAGGTTAAACTGTTGTTTATACACTCGATAGGTGGAAAACACAAGGCTTTAATACACAACTCATAATGGCCTGTTCGGGTCAGTCAGGGAGATGTGGTGCTTTGCATGGAAATGGGAGCTTGGGATCCACAGGCTTTTCTCACTGTTGCTGTAGGAAAAACTCACTGAAAACTTTGCAACCACTGAAACTTCTTCTGGGACTTGGAGCAGCACTGATTAAATTGATTTTTGCTAGCAGGGACTGGCTCCTCCTTCGATGGTGAGGGGAGTGGAAGGAAGGAGGAAGGGAGAGATGGACAGCCCTACATTTTGGGTTTGGTGTTCTCACCATCCTTGTGGGGTGGGAGTGATGTGGTGGTGTCTGCTTTTGCCAAAAGGCGGGTTTGCCTCTCCTTCAGGTGCCTCTTTCCATGGCAGTGAAGTCACATTTGGGAATACTGGCTTAGCCTCAGACATGTCCAGGAGGCAGCTGATGTAAGCATCTGGATTTAAAGGAAGATGTGACATGTTCTGAGAGCTCCAGCCGAGCTGCCTGGGCTCCCCAGGAGGGCACAGCTCAGCCAGGATGTGCTCAGTTCCTGATTCCTCAGAGGTGACATCAGATGGGAGCTGAGCTGTGCTCTGCCTGCAGTGCCCTCTGGGATGTTCTCCAGGCCATATCAGGAGGGTGACACATCCCATAGCTGGGAAGGAGCCGGGAGACCAGGGATACCTCAGCATTCTGTTTTCCAGGTACTTGCTCTTATTTGGGTACTGTTCCGTCCAGCCTCTAAAAAATTACACAGCTTTCAAGTGAGATTTTATCCAACCCCCACACTCGGCTCTGTGGAGCTCTGTGGGAAGTGATTTTGCTTCCAGCAAAGGATGTTCTTTGCCAACACTCTCCTTAATTTCTTGCAGGGTCCTTGTCAGTCACCCCTTCCTTTCCCATTCCTCCCCTTTTCTTTCCAGCCTCTCAAGGCCAAGTCATCTCATTTCCCAATCCAGTATTTACCTTTCCTTCCAACTTCCTTCTTCCTCTCTGTGATGAGGAAATCTTTAACATCACGTTACAAAGGGGTGCATATTTTTTGGGGGGGTGGGGGTGGGGTAGGGCTTTGGGGGCCCTCAAAGCCCATCCAGGATTGTTCCTGTTGATTTATCAGTTTTCTAGATTCACTGCTGTATTTTATTTCTGCAGATTTTGTCTCTGCAAAGACTCCAGTCCCGGCCTGGCAGCTCAGGTCACTCCTTTGATGTTGCTTTCAGTGCGATGTTCTGACACCTTGACCATCTTGGCATTTGCCTGAAGAACAGATGGAGGAAACAGTCCCTAATCCGCCTGTTGGCCTAAAAGCAGAGACTCTTGCAGTGCCACGAGGGGCTGGCTGACATCAATAGCACAGGATGTGTGTTTGATTAGCTTTGCTCTCACAAGATATTGTTGTGAAGAATGTGTTGGGTTGTTTCAGCAAACTTAAAATCCCCCGTGGCCACAGAAATAGAACATTCAAGTGAAATGGCTGCATGTTGGGGATAAAGAGCCCTGCAGAATGGTTTGTCTGCACTCACCCTTAATCCTGAACCTGTATCAGTTCAGAAAACTTCTGGATTTCTTTCCTTCCCCCATCACATGAATCTAGAAACCCTGCAGGAGGATTTCTGTCTTAGCATTTGACTGCGTTTCGGGTTGCTGTTTTAGCACAACGTTACAAACACTTGTGTCAAAGATCTTGGCTGGAATCCCGGGATTGTGTCAGGTGCGATGGTGTGATAAGAAGAAAAAACTCCTCCCTGGGCTTTCACGCTGCCTCTTGTTTCTGTCAGGTTGCTCTTGCTGCAGAGAAGTTGTAAAGATAACTTTGTAATCCTGGGGTTCTTACAATGAGGTGATTTCTGTGTATGTTGTGTAAAGAACCTTCTTTACTGTTTTTTAAAAATGAAAACATGGTTCAGAATAAAAAAGTTCCACTTGAGGACAAGCAGCACTGGGCTGGAAAAGAAAACTGATTTTCTCACATGTTTTATTTCTTCCCTCCCCCCCAATTCCTCATGCCCAGGAGTCCCATAAAAAATTCCCATCCTTCTAATCAATCGTTCCTCTGCACTTCTAATTGCTTTCATAGGAGGCAACTCTGAATTCCTGATGAATGGTGTCTTACCCGTAAACCTTGAGCAGGAGTGACAGCCACTTGTTGGATTCATTTCAGATGTATTTTTCCATATTTCTTAAGCATTTTAGTATTTCAAAACACTACAAAGAATAGATGCTCTATCAGTTCCCTACATTTGTTTTTGTAAGGAATTTGAGTGTTTACATTTGGCTGGTATTTTAGAAATGTAATCCTAGAGATTTTTCTAGAAATCAGAAAATTGAAAAATACAGGATAAATATCATTCCAGATTCATGGTTGAAATTTAAAAATAAAATAGAAGAATTGGGTTCTTGTTAATAGTAGAAGGCAAGGGTTGTAGACACCTTCAGATTAAAAAAGGCAATTAATATTTATTTCATATCAAAGGAGATTGCTAATTAGGGCTGTGCTCTTCCCATCCCCCAGGGAAACAATCAGCCGAGTGAATCTCAGCTGGAAAGTTCATGTCTGGCAACGACAGGCTCTTCATGGAGATAAAACCTGGAAAAAACCTGGAGGACCTGATGGAATGCTGGGGCTGTCCCAGAGCCTTTGCTCTCTGATGGGATTGAACCGACCTGGTCTGAGGGAGTTTATTTTCCTGGAGTTCTGAAGGGCCACGAGTACCTACAGCTCAGTCACTTGTCACTGTCCTTTCATTAACATGCCTGAAGAGTCTTAATTGCTCCAGCAGAATCCCGGGTTCTTGGTCTGCTGGTACAGCTTAAACCAAACAGGGAAAATGAAAGTCCTGCCCAAAAGAATCCAACGGAAAGAACAAACCATTACAGGGAAAAGTCAAGCAAGGCTGAGAAGGGAATTTGAAGAGCAAACAGCTGAAGATGGAAAGATAAACAAGAAATTATTTCAAGTATTACGAAAGCAAAAGTGGCAGAGAGTGAAGGCCAAAGGCAGGGCTGGGTATTGATATGTCAAAAAATGACAGGGCTGAAAAGAATCAAAAAAGTGAAAAGCAACCAGTAGGTAAAGGAGATGGAATTCAGCCTCTAAACCTTTGAACCATTAGGTAACACTTCTTTTTTTCTCTTTTTTTTTTTGTTTTTTTACAAATTCTTGTCTGTGTTTGTGCAGAAGCAGTTTGCTCTTGACAGCCTTCCCAGTATCATCATCAAGGTCCTCTCTGTTGAAATGTGAATGTTTGGGCTTTGGATGAAAAGTTTGTATTTCTGTATTAAAAAAAAACAACAAAAAAAAAGAAAAGCAGAGGAAGAGCTTGGGGAAAATTGGAAAATTCCCAATTCCAACCAGATCTAAGCACTGCAAGATAAAAATCACAGAGGTGTATCCCAAGGATTAATGTCTCATTCAGTGTTTTAACAGTGAGGATACAGTGTGAAGAGAAAGATGCTAAAATTTACAGAAGAAGCAAATTAAATCCTGGAGAGAGGCAGATGAAACTGAGGGACCCGATACACGTTGGTGTTTGGACATCACCAAAGGGATGGAATTAGGTGTTAAAGTTGCATCAAAGCATATTTGAAAGAATCAAAAGAATCACTACAACTCCCCACATGGATGTAACACAGAGTCTCTAAATTCATCCCAGACCCTCAGGAAGAAAAAATCCAGAAGTCCCTGTAAGAAGATAATGGATAATCCTTCAAATGTAAAACTTTCAGGAGTTAAACGCTTTCAGAAATGCATAAAGCTGAACTATTTTAATGCCTGGTGCTGATCCTGTGCAGAGCAGCACCTGGATTACTTTGCTTGAGTCTTATCAACCTGCATTAGGAAAGGTTTAGTGAGAAATGGAAGAGCTAACGTTGGTTATTGCAGCAAGCAGGAAAAGCTTCCCCAAAGAATTTAAACAATGAATAATAAACTCAAGTAAGCAAAAAGCCTTCCAAATAATTCAAGTCAAACCTGGTAAATTTAGTAAGAGATCCATGCAATTTTCCTGATGTTCTCCTCTGTGGGTGTGTATTCAAACATCTTCAAATCTATTCCTTGATGCTTTGAGGTGTCTTTGTGAGGAGAGGTGAACAGCTGCAGTTTTTTCTGTCCCTTCTTTGTCCTATTTGCTATTCCACAGTGGACTGAAAGGTAGACGTTGTCTCTGAGAAGTTTAATGTTATTTACTCAGCAGCAGGATGTCTGACAGGCCTTGCCATTGTTCCTAAAACAATAATTAGGCAGCGTAGAGGAGTCAAGCCCAGTGGAATACAGGTGGATCTGCTTTATAACCTTTGAGACACGAGCCTTAATTACACCCTGGCAGAGTCACTTTAGCACTTGAGTCCATTTCGCTGGATGTTGACATTACTAAATTATCTCATGTCCAAAATGCAAAGTAGCTGATTTTTCCCTAAATGCATTTCTTGGCAACCAGGAGATAAATTGGTCTAGTTCCATTTTTAAGAAGGGCTTTGTCCTTTAATGGTCCTTAAATTAATCCTGGTAATTCCACCTGAGAGGATGGC
This sequence comes from Pitta sordida, assembly GCA_013390025.1. NCBI lineage: Eukaryota > Metazoa > Chordata > Aves > Passeriformes > Pittidae > Pitta > Pitta sordida. The sequence continues at coordinate 338,156 of WEKX01014289.1, forward strand.
ACTTGTAGGGAGCGCAGAACAAAAGGGAGCCTTGTGTTGCTTGCACACATTTACAAACACTCCGTAGTCTGTGCACACCGAAAAGAGATTTCTACAGTTATTTAAGGAGTGAGATATAAATAGATGAATGTCATTAAAGACCAGCCTTCCTGCCTTTGAATTTACTGGCAGGGCTTTGGATGAAGTGAAGGACAGTTTGTCCTAGAGGATTGCAAGTTCATTTGCAGCAGGACTGGAGCCCTTCGATGAGGTGATGGACACACCTTTGGAGGGACACAGCACAAGGATTTTTAGTATCTCTCCAATCCACATTCCTCAGTCCTTTATACAGTAATTCTTACCCTGAATAAGGGGCTTTCAGTTACTGTTTTATTCAGTAAAGCTCTAAGGATCAGTGTTTGGGGATCTACATCCTCCTGCCTTTGCTGCTTTACATAAGACTTTATTTTAGGCACAGACTTTCAGTGTTTGTTCTGAGATTTTAGTTTTGAAAAGGGTATTTAGGGGAGCCAGAGCAGAACCCAAATCTGTTACGCGTTTCCAGGGTCTCTCCAGAGCTTCATTTGGTTTCAAACCTGTGATCTTGTAGTGCTTCACAATTATTACTTGGGAGAAAAGTGGAACAACTCTCGAAGAACCGAACCTGCCGGGTGCTACCGCCAGGAGCTGGGCTGGGGGCTCCCACATCATCTCTCCTTTCCTCCTGTGCACACAGGGATCCCGCCTCCACCTCCACACACCCGTCTGGATTGAAGAAAAGGATTGTCACCCCGAGGGACCAAGGGAGCCTAAGAAGAGACATCCGGATGTCCCTCGGCGTCCTGCGGGCCCCTCTGAGCCCCACGTGTGGCTGTGGGCAGTGTTGGGACTGTTGTCACCCTTTTCCTTCCCGGTGTGAGCCCGTGGAAGCAGCACAGGCTGTGTGGCAGGAGCTCTCGGTAGATGGTGCTGCTGCAAACCTTTGAGTGTCTGTGCATGTGCGCAGTCTTTGGGCTTGGATGTTCATCACAAATGTCCCAAAAAGGCCTTTACACCCGAAAGGACTCAGAGAAAAATAATCTGCCTGGAAACACACGGAATAATGCGTTTTTAATACCCTAATTAGAGCTATCTGTGCCAATTAATAAATCAAAAAATGCAAAAAGTTATTCACCAGTGTACCAGCCCTATCATTTAAGATCAGAGACACCAGCCTTGGTGCAGTCAGAGAAAGAATTCCTTAATTGACAACCTCCCTCCCCAAACTCCCAACAAACCAATATAAACAATTAATAATATTAGTTATACTCGTATCAGAAACAAGATAGGACTCTGTATGTTCCATTTGGCTTGGTTGCAGTAAAAACAAAAAGTAGAGGACCTGAAGGGTTTCTATACTTATAATCCTTTTCTGTAAAGGGAATTATTTCCAAACCTGAGTTTCAGGGTAGGACAAACATGTGAGGTTAATGACAGGAGTTCAAGCTGTATTCCAAATGTTTTTCATTCAAATAGGAAATCTTCATCTTGGTGACATAAGTAATGAGGAAGGAAAGGGCTCTTTAAAAAGGTAAATTTTCAATTCAGTGTCTGAATCTTTCTCTTAAAATCAGGCCAGGCACTGGAGGTGGTCTTTAATCAGCAGGATCCTGTTCCTGCTGGAGGCCTTGGAGAATCTGGGTTTGGAAGAGGGAAGTATTTATCAGTTTGGAGATTAGTAGTGGATTGAAGTGTCGCCTTCACCAGACTTGTGCCGTTATTGCAGACAAAGTTTGTATTGTTGTGCTGCTTTCCAATGGATACAGCCAAGGTCCCACCATCCCTCACTTGGAACAAACTTCCCATCAGAAACCGAGCTGGGCTTTCCCCTCTCTGCTGACATGGCCATTGCAATGGGGCAATTAAGGGAGAAGCAAAAGCCACCTTCATCTTCCTGATTCAGAGTCCTGAACTTGTTCCTCAGGGGGCTGAGGGAGCTTTGTGTGGGATGGCACAGAGACCTGGGAGCAGAGACCTGCCCCCTTGGAATAACACACAGGGATAAGCAGCGCCAGTGCTCCAGAGACAGACCTGTGTGCTGGAGAAGCTCTCAGGGGGGAAGGGCCAGGATCAGCCCTTTCAGAGCTGACACAGTCCTGAGTGCTCTTCATCTGGCACAGCATGTACTGCAGCAACCTCAATATGTAATAAGTTAAATTTCCTGGCTAACTCCACATTTTAACTTCCTGGCTCTGTACACCCAGAGATGACCTAGTCTTTAAAGGCTCCTGTTCCTCACCCACGTTTGGTAACTGCCTGGGAATCCTCCTTGGTCTGAATGTGGGCTCTGACAAAAGCAAGTGAGGAGTTCCAGGTGTCACTCAGAGCTGATCCCCAAAACATTCCGAGCTGCAGCTGGGGACGGACGGAAGGACAGCAAAGGAGGGAAGTGAGCTGAACACTAAAGTGTCTTGCAAATCCCTGTGATCAGAGCACTTACACAAGTAAGCTGTGTGTTCGCAGACAGGGGTATGATCAGCTCCCTCCTTTGAACAGTGACATTCAGATCTCATCTCTCAGGTGAATTATTTGAGTTACAGATGGACAGAGCAGAAGCCTTACTAATTCTTCCCATTAGTCCAGTGAACACTGGTAGGAACAGGAATCTCCTGCCCAGTACACAGGGGAAAGGAAAGGAGAGGGAATGGGCTGAATGGGATCTGTCTTGGACCTAATGACTGTTTGGCTTCACATAGAGGAGAGAGCCTCTAAAGGAAGCTGAAACCTTTTATGTATTGACTTGTGGTGTCTCTGGAAAGTTATCAAATCCTAAAGTCAGCCCTTAACATAATTCATGGAGGGAGCACACCCTCAACATTTGTCAAACTATTTATGATACAGAGCTCCGTGTTTTTCTGTCCCTCTGTGGTGGTATCGTCTGACTAAGAGTGCAGTGAGCCCCTGGACAGAAGGAATGTGCAGGTTAAATCTCTGCTGCTGTGGGAGGGTTTGTGCTGCAGCTGAATCACCACCTCCCAGGACTGCTGGAAATCTCACGTTTCAGGGAATCCATGTGAGAGGAGTACAAATGGTTTGGGTTGACTCCGCTGAAAGATTATTTGCTTCAGTCTGAACTGTGACTTCTTTTAAGACCAAATGTTCTTTGGAAGCTTTGCCTCTGGGATTGAGGTTAGAGGGTGCTTGGGTTTATTTATGTGGGGTAAAGATACAGGAGATTTTAGAAGGAAGGACAGTAGGCCCATAATGACATTGATTTTAGTAAAAACTGAACTTTGCTTCTACTTCTGGAAGATAACAAAAAATGAGACTCTTCTCCCATGCTTGCAGTTCAGTAACTGTCCCGTGGCTGCATTTCTGGTGTCAAAATTAACTGACTATAACTTGCATTGCTTTTATTGCAACTGGCAAGTGAGCAAGTCACTAATAGCAACAGATCTGTTGTGTAATCAAGGCTAATCCTTACTCATGGTAAGAATCAGAGTCAAAAGCCTATAATCCTACTGTAGGCCACATTCCTCTGTAGGTTTGCTCCTAATATCTGTTGCTTTTTGCTCTTTTTGAACCATTTTCTGTATTTTTAGATTCCATTGTGGCCCTAAAATTTGTATTATTTCTTTGGAGGTTTTTCTTTTTTTCCTTTTCCATGTGGAATGTGTTCTTTGAGTTCGGTGCCCTCTTCACTGCCCTGATGTCTCCAAAGACAGTCCCAGCACTGGCACTGCTGCATTGCTCACATTCCAGGTTTTTAAATTCCTGCTTTATTGCTGAGAGTCTCAGCTTTTATGCAAGAAAGTGAGAGGAAATAAAGTCTTGGTGGCTGTGGAGGAAGGTCTGCCATGAAGGCCTATAAAAGAGAGGAAGATAAAAGACTCTCACATTCAGTCTTGTGTATTTGCAGAGCTGATTGAGAAGTTTTGAATAATCCAGGTTAATATCTTAATGTTTATGGTGCACTGGATTGTGGGTAAAAGGGACATTGTGCACATGCACGTGGAGGGGTTTGTAAAGGCACAAGTGCACTGGAGTCCTCTGCTCTAAACTGGGGCTGAGAGCAGTTGTGGAGATTAATTATGATATTTTACGCTATCTTTACTGTAAGTGCTGATTTCCTGATGTACTGAGTTTATTGTAATTAATAACTAACTGCTGTTCTGTGGCTTCTTACCCGGGGAGGGGTTAAAAACTAATTCACATCTATTGGGGATCCCCAACTTCCAGGTATGGCTTCAGTGCTGTAGGGAACTGGACTGTGGGTCCATCCAGTTTGCTCCCCATCCCTTCCAGCTGCTGATGGCCCACATGGCAGGAAACAGCCTGCAGGGCACTCTCAGGGAATTCTGCACCTCTGTGCCTGGCTCTGTGGGAAAATTCTTCTCCAAGACCCTCCAGTGATCATCTTACAGCCCGGTGCATGAGGGAATACCTGTTATTGTGTGGATTTGAATGGGCCCAGGCTCTGTCAGAGGAGTCCCTGCCCTCCCTGACTGACCATCAGAGATGGTGGTGCTGAAAGGGGGAATGGGCCAGAAAAAGCTTTGTCTGCACTAAATCTGAGCGTTTTCCACGCAATGTTTTCTCCTTCCTTCCTCCATCTGTGCGTCTGTGACTGATCCAGGGAGTAGGAGAAATCCAACCCCAAAGGGGCAGCACATTAACAGCAGAAGGGTCAGGGAGCAGCCAAGGCAGGGGGTGACTTTTGTACCTGATCCCTTCTCCCTGGCCCCAGCAGCAGCTCTCGGGAGTTCCGCTCCACAGCGCACTGCCAGGCCTCTGCCTGCTCCTCCCGGCTGGGATGGGGATCCCTGGAGAGGAGCCTCTGTGCAGGGGTCACAGTTCCTGCCTGTTGTCACTGATCCCTTTGGGTTGGGTGTCCCCTGTTCCATGGGAAGGACCTGCAGGCTCAGCCCCATCCCACGGGAATTCCCAGGTGAGCTTTAAACAAGGACACATTGACTGTGGCTCTAGGAAACACCTCACCACCAAAAATCAGCTCGTTGTTCTTCTCCCCTTTCTTTCTCCCTGCTCCTGTTTATCCCACGGACTTCTTAGAATTGCTCATTTTCAGGTGTTCTTCCCCTCTGAAATTTCATATAGTTCTTGCAAATACAGTCCTGGGGATTGCAGGACATCACAAATCCCTTTCTAGCCAGAGAACAGCCAGCATAGGAAATAAAGCAGTGTTAACATCTTTTTTTCTGCCTAAGATTAAAAAAACTGGTTAAAACTGGAGGGAGATTAAGGTTTTATCAGTTATTAATTGAACGAGGAATTTTGTAGCTGGGCTTGTATTAATTCAATCAGAAAACAAGATCTATGACCACCTGCAACGTGCTCATACTGGTTTAAACTGTATTGAAATGATGTGATTTTGTGTATTAAATTTATTTAATGCTGTTGGAGCTGAGATCAATATTTCTTTCAAGTTCGTTGGTTTTACCAACAAGAATAGGAAAATGTTTATTTATGAAGTTTTGTGCTTGTCAGAGCTCCAGGCACCAAACTCCCGGTTGGATACAGTGCCACACTCATTCCTTCACCTGCAACAATCAACACTTCATTATCACTTGCTTTATAATCTGGAAACTTAATTACTGCCATTAATTACCAGCGCTGAGCAACAATTTCCCACCAATACACTCACTAAACTCCACAATCAATGCAGGAATGAAGTAGAAACTTTCCCTGGAGTTTCACACGGGTATTTGGGATTGGTGTGATCATTAGAAGGATCCTGGAATGCTGCGGAGTGTTCTGTGCCACCTCTTCTGTTTCCAAATAAACTGTGGTAGTGAAGTGTGAAACCAAAACCACTTGATCCACTGCGGCTTGAAGTCACAAGGCATTAAACTGAAAAGCTTTATTGTCTAGCAAAGAATTCTTACTGCTTGTCATCAGCTACAATGGATTTCTTCCTTGCTCTTGGAGTTTGGAAATCTCTGCCAGCACACAGCCCTGAATGGAGAGTTTTTACACAGACCAGACACTTTTATCTTTTTTATCTTTTTTAATTAGTAGGGCTTTTCTCTAGTTTGGAATGCAGGACTTGAGTTGAAGATTTATTTCAGATGGTTTTAAATCCAGAGGGGGTTTACAGGACGAGAGAGAGCCAAAGCATTGGGGCAGCTCTCACAGGCAGGTTGGGATGTCTCAGGTTGGCCTCAGAAGTCACTTGGGATCATGATCCTGTTTGTGCCTTGGGATGAACCGAATGATCCCAGAAAGTCCCTCAAAATTCTCTAATTTTGTGACTAAGCAGTAACTTCCCAAAGCTTGTTCTCACATGTATTAGATGGTGAGTTGGACTAGATGATCCTTGTGGGTCCCTTCCAACTCATAATTTTCTGTGATTCTGTATCTTGCATAAAGCCCAGGCTCACACCACTCCAATGAGATTGATACCAGGATGTTCCAGAGACACATTAGGAAGCCCTGGAAAAATCCAATGGCAGTTGTCTCTTCTGGCACCACATTTGTTTTTTGACTCAACAGCCCTAAGAGGCAATGGAATAAAAAAAAAAAAAAGACACAGAACTATAAATATAAAGACATCAGAGGAAAGACTCGGTGGATGAGTGTAATAAATGGCAAAAGATGATTCACAGGGAGGAAATGTCAGCATGTGATGCATGGGAGACAAACAGCTTTCTAAAATCAACAGTGTGTTTTGCCGAACTTCCCTCACTGCAAACATCCAAGCACTTCATCTCTGGTAAAGATTGAATTGGTGACTGTTGGGGTGAGTCTCCACCAGTCCAACTCGTTGCCTCTCCTTCCACACTTCATTCCCTGAACCCCGGCAATGAACCCTCATGGTCCTGAGCAACCCCCTTCCCATGAATGCATCTGGGGGTTTAAATACTCACCAGAGTTGCATATAATACATCTTGTGCAAAGGGAGGTGCTTTGGACAGCAATAAACATCCTCTTCCTGCTCTCGTGGCCCTGTGATCTGTCTTGGATTGGAGCTGGTGGTGGGAATTGGGATTTCGGCACAGGGCTCCACGAGGGCTCTGCAGGCAGATGTGGCAGGGGAGGGTTTTACTCTTTTCCAGCTTTCAACAACTGCCTGAAGAGTAATTTTGTATTTAAAGTAGACATTTCCAACTGGCCAAACCACTTTATCTGTCAGCATTTGTGCCTCCTGGCAAACCCTGCCCTCCAGTGGGTTTGGAATTTCCTCTCAACAATCCCACGTTTGCAGCAAGGGGATGGTCCATGTGCTCCATGCACCAAACCTGGCACTTCATTTGGCCACAAAGCGTCATTCCATGTAGTTTAGTCTCACAGGTAACATCTAGGCCAGGATTTCACCTGGTTGTCTTGTTTTTGTGTGCAGTCCTTTTCCTTCGAGGAGGAAGAATCTGAGTTTCATTTATTAAAAGAGTCTTTGTTCTCATGTGGGAGGAGAGTGTAGTCAGAGATAATCTTTATCTCCCAGTCTCTTGATAACACAGAAAAGCAGCTCTCTTGAGAGCTGGCTTTCAAGCAAAATGGAAAAATCAGGGGTTTTTCCTCATGAAATTTCATTTTCAATTTTTAAGTAATTGAAAAACAGGAACACAAAAAATACTTGGAGGAGTCCCTGCATTTGTGATCACTGCAAATAAACTTTGAATAAATTATAGGTGGCTTTTGTCATTAACAAAATGTTCAAAGTGCCTCAATTGACAAATGTATTTAGCCAGTGGTGAGCAAGTCAACAATGAAACCAAAACCAAGAGATGGTTCTCTTTTTTGAGGACAGCCACAAAAACGGTGAGTGTTGATGGAGGAGCCCTGTCCCCAGAACCAGGGGATTAGTCTGCACACGAGGACGGGGCTCAGAGCAGGAGGAAAGGTTTAGACAACAACAATGGGAACATTGTTGGGGTAAAAAAATGCAGCAAACCCATCTGCTGGAGCGATGTGACTGAATCCCAGGAGTGCATGCCGGGGAGGAATCTGGTGCTCAGCTGAGGAGATCCTGGACCTGCCTGCAGAACACCTTTCCAGTGGGGGGAAAAAAGAACAGGACGCTGAAAAGAAATGTCAAATTAAAAGTTCCCACTTGCCCAGGTGATGGAGTGACCTTTCCAGAAACTCTTACGAATTTCCAGCCTGTGAGGTTTAGGTTTGAACTATGAATTTAAAAGGGGGGATGGGGCAGGAGGGGGATGAGGTAGGAGTGTGTCATTTCTTTTGGTATTTTGTTTCCAGCTCTATCCTTTGATCTCTGCAGCGTTGCAGTTCAGACAATCTGTAGAAATATTGCTAAACCAAGTTACTTTGTTATATTTTACTTCAGCCATTTGTCAGCATATGCCATAAAAATTTTAGTCTTCTCTCTTGATCTTTATCAGAGATTGCTGTTTCTCTTTGATGTCTCCCTCCTTATTTGACATTTGGGTCTGGTTTCCCATTTAATTATCTAACTCTCTATTGCTATTTTAGTTTAAAAGTTCACTGCAATATTTTTCTCCTCCTGTTTCTCAGTCCATCCCTCTGTGCTCCAGCTGAGACACAAAAATGAGGAGGGTGATCCCCGTGCCAGGGGGATTTGTGCCCCAACCCTCCCATGAACAGAGGAGGAGCGAAGAAGGAGGACTTGGGCCAGGCAGGTTGTTGCTGCAGAGTGTGGCACAGGAAGGCAGAGAGGTACCTGTGCCGCCTCAGTGAGGGGATGAGTTCCTGCTGAACTCCTCCAGTTTTTTTTTTCTTTTTTCTCCCCTTTCCAAGTGAAATCTTGGAGAGCAAAGAGGAAACCTGGGAAGTGGTGATCCCAACCTGCCCACATTCAGGAGTGAGAGTGCTTGTGTAGCATGAAGCAGACCTAGGTGTGATCCCCAATTCTGCCTGCGAGGTCTGGAGTTTGCATTCCCCACCGTTAACGAAAATAACCCCACTGCTGAGACATTTGGAGATGGATTTGGATACATGGAGGTGTTTTTCTGTGTTTGCCACGCGTCTCTTCTGTTAAGCCAGTTCCTCTTTGCAGGAAGTGCTCAAACACTGATGAAGCAGAAGGGAAGGACTGTGAGAGAGACTCCCTCACATTTTCCAGCCAGAAATATGGAGGTGATTTGCTTCATTTTCTGCCCTTTGCACTGCAATAGCTTATTTTTGTCTTCCAGATGAGGCACTTCCCACAAGGCAGTGCTTGGAAATACTCTCTTTTGAAGGCAGGCAGAAAATATTCTCTCACCTCTGGATTCCCTGGATATGGCCAAGGCTGGAAAACCTCATGTGCCACATCTGAGGAGGGTTGTGAGCTAATCTGCTGCCTGTGTGGAGACGAGGCTCTGAACATGTCTGCCCTGCCCCGATTCATCGTGTCTCCCAATGGGACCTGGGATTTAACAGTGAAACAAATGAAATATTTGAAAAAAGAAGGAATTACATGGTGCTGCTCTGTAATTGAGAGGGAGCTGTTCCATGGATTTCCCCTCTTTCTCATCTGGATGGTGTGTTTGGGTATATTTCAGATGAGTCAACCTCTTTGGGTAGTACAAGGAACCTGATCACAAGCCCTTGAGTGGGAAGGAGGCTCCTCTTATCTTCCCACCAAGTTTTATTCTAGCTGAAGTAATTCAAGGTTTCTTGGCAATTTTCAGGTTATTCTTCTGTTCATTGTTCAGGGACTGGGGAACAGGGTTGCTCCTGTTAATTAGGAAGAGGTCAGGATTTTATTTTTTTTAAATAGAGGGATTGAATTCTGGGAGAGCTGATTTTCAGTAGTATTTTCTTTTTCTCAGTAGTATTTTCTTTTGCTTGGTGTCATTCTGTTCCAAGTCAACCCTCAGCCTGTATAAAACACCTCGTCTCTGCTGGGCAGTGACAGTAACACACCGAGGACATTGGAAAACCCCGTTTTCCTTTAGCACCCCAAAGTGCATGATGTGTTAAGTCTCAGGGGCCTCAGGCTCCTGAGCTGTCTTGTTCTCCCATTTAGGGTCGGTGACAGCACCGAGTCCCTGGCTCTGTGTTTGGCAGATCTGAGAGCCAGATTTGCTCTGAAAGGATGGAATCCCAGAATCTCAGAATGGCTTGGGCAGGAAGGGACCTTAAAGCCCATCCAGTGCCACCCTTGCCATGGGCAGGGACACCTCCCACTGTCCCAGGTGGCTCCAACCTGGCCTTGGACACTTCCAGGGATCCAGGGGCAGCCACAGCTTCTCTGGGCAACCTGTGCCAGGGCCTCCCCACCCTCCCAGCCAGGAATTCCTGCTCAACATCCCACATAACCCTGCCCTCTCAGACAGTTCACCTTCAGGTGACTGTAGGGTTTTATTTACCTCCCTGGCACATTGTGTGTCCGCACGGGTTTTGTGTTTGCTTTGTAGCAATGCATTGCTTTAAAAAGACCACTAATATATCTCAAAGTTTCCTTTCAAAGTTTTCCAGAGCGAAAAAGGGAGGCGAGGCATTAAGGCCTTTACATGCTCAGAAGGACAGCGTCAGAAAAACAAAGGAGCTTAATCTGGGATACACAAAGCAGAAAGGGGGGGAGTGGGGTGTAGCTGTAATGAGGGAGGGCAAGATTGACGTGGAAAAGATGGGACAGGCAGCAGGGTATAAATAGTAACTGCAGTTTATTTGTAACTTTCATTTTTAGGTGGGGATGATTGGCACATGGATGGGCCGGATGAAGGTAACCTCCCTGATCTTTAACTTGCAGGTCACATGGAGAAAACTTTGAGAAAATACTCCAACATGTAGATGTCAAGTTGAGTGACAGCCGCGTGTGAGGTGAATTGCATTTCCTGGCTTTTTTACATGCATCACTTCACAGAAATGATGGCTGCCAGCGCCACAAAAAGACGTCCTTCCCGGCCGGGGTCAGCAAACTGACAGTGCCCACCCATTAATAGAAAACACTGTCATTTAAAATAAAATGCTGTGGGGAAAACTTCAAAAAATCTATTAGGCCACGGGATGGATAGTATCAGTTTGTGGCATGAATTACTGTATACCATTCCAGTGTTAATGCACAGCGCAGTGTGTGGCACAATTTTCATCTGTAACAATATATATAGAATGCCATATGGCTGACAGCATGTACTACACATGTCAGGCTCTTCTGTTTTCTAGCTCTGTACATCTTATTTGCTTCTGCCTAATTATCGTGTTCTGTTGAAGGGAGGGAGGGGAAATAAGAAAAGCCAATGGGAATTCAAAAAACAAGGGCAACAAATAGTGCCAGTTACTTCATTCCAGTGTTAATGTGTTTGTGTGATGATTCTTAAAAGATGCAATTGGACAACCATTGCTCGAGGTGGAATGTGGGGCTGCAGTAAAGGCTCCATCAGTGGCATTTAACAAAACCCCAACAAACAAATGAGAAAGAACAGCCCTGCTTTGTGCTGTCCACTGACATTGGTTAATTCCAGCCATAATTTGTCCAGCTGCTGGAACGTGCCCATATTGTTTCCCATTCTGAACTCCACAAGCAATGCCTGGATTATTTTTTCCCATCAGAAACAAAATAATGCTGGAAAGAATTGCTCTAAAATCGGACCCCTGGATCTAAAGAGCTCCTCAGAAGTTTAAGCCTTGATTTTAAGTTTTTTTTTTTTTTCTGAGGGATTTTGCCCTGTTTAAAGGTCAAAGCCCCAAGATTTGTCTTCAGAGATTTGGTCCTGGCTCATCTGTCAGTCACTCTCACCCTCGGAAAGGCCAGGGGCAATTCCCAGCACCCCTCTTGCTGCTTTCCCCTCTTGCTGAGCACTTGCTCCGCGGGGAAATACCTTGTCCTAGACAGGGAGGAAGAAGCTCCGTCTCTTCTGTAATGAAAACTGGAGGGAAAGAGAAGGAAAAATTGGGAGTGACACCTCCTTGCAATGATCCTGAACGGGGCAGAGCTGTGGCTGCTGCAGCCTTCAGGCTTTGTGTTCTCACAGGGCCCAGCAGAGCCCTTCCCTCCCTGGGTAGAGGGGAATGGTTGGCCCTCCAGGAGCTTAAAATAGGAACATTTTTGGATCATTAACTTTTACTGGCTGCAGCTTTCGACATGAGCCTCAGTGCCATGCTGAAGATTCAATAGAATTGGAAATGAATTGTAAAATTGGTTGGGAAAAGCAAATTACAAAATAGGGGCACAGTCCTGCAAGGCAGAAAACTTTTAACAGTAAAAATAAGAATATTAATACAATGAAAACAAAGTAATTGAAACTCATAAAATACCACACTGAACAGTGTTTGAGTAAGTTTTGCAAAATTGAGAAAGGGATTGCAAAGCCTTGACTATCCTTTGGGGGAAAAAGAGGCAAAAATCTGAGGATAAGATTCAGCCTTTCCAAAACGGATATTTGACAAAGGTGTGGTATGAATGGAAAAAAAATAGCTCATATTTCCATGGCAAAGTACAGGATCAAGTTCTCCTGTGTCTCCTTGGTGCAGTTTGTACTTCACAATTTGGGCATCGTTTGTCTGATGTTTTACCAGGGCAAATGAAGCTTTGGAGCATCTGATGTGTGTCAGACTGATCAGACTATGGAGTGTTTTGGTACTGAAGAAACTATTTTTATGACATATTGTAACTAGCATGGGGCCAGGCTCCCCTCCAGGCTCAGGCAAATGAGGCTGTTGCCTGGAGCAGGAGGTGGGAAGTGGAATGGCCATGGCCTTATCCACTGCTGCAGCAAAACCCCTGCATGGCCAGAGCAGCTTCTGCTGCTGGGCACACCTTCATCCTGGAGGGCAGACACCAGGGACAGGGGACAGGGAGTCTGCCCCAGCAGCAGCAGTCAGCCTCTTCCTTTCCATCCATCCCTGCTCCCCCTCCTGCAGCCCAGTTCTCTGGTTCAGACATGGTCTCTGCCCTCCTCCTTCCATCTTACCCCTCTCAGCCTTGGGCTAGCCCCGTGCTCCTGTTGCTGGGATATAAACACTCAGTGCTGCCTGTGCTGCTGGGAAACCTGTGACACACACCCGTGATGTCCATGTCTCCTGCTTCTTGTGAGCAGAAGCTTCTCACCACTATGGCCATTGCAGCCTGCTCAGGCTCCTTCCCATATAACCTTTCCCATATAACCAGGGAGAGGCCACTGCACAGAGGGGAATTTGCCTGGATCTGCAGGATCTGCAAGTCTGGGAGCCTCCATGAGCTCAGGGGCAGGAAGGGGAGAAAACACTGGGTCCATCCAGTCTGGAGTTTGTGGTTCTTCATCCAGAGCCTGGACCCTGCATGAGCCTTTGCTCCAGGTCCTGCTGCTCAGACTTTGAGGAGGTGCTGTGGGAGCACCTCGCAGAGCTTTCCTTTTCCCTGTTGCTGGACACATCTCTGCCTTCTGTCGCACGACTCTGCAACACTCACACCCAGCTCATTCCGAGGGGCAAAGCTGTTGCTGCAGGCCAGTGTGTCTGCCCCAGCTGTGCCAGTGTCCCTGTTTGCCAAGCCAAGCTCCCAGGTGAGCAGTGTGCTCTGTGCTAGTGCCCCGGTCTGTGTTGTCTCCTCTTGGCTTTGATTCCTTGTGAAAATTCAGTTCTTTCTGTTGCACTCCCCAAAGGACTCTGTTCTGGGACTGGAGGTGTGTTTGTGTTTCTACTTCTCTTCACCCAAATTCCACTGTGTTTCTACTCTTTTTTTACCTTTGAATCTGCTGTTGCATCTGCCTACCCCATGGTAGTATTTGCAGCCTTGCGTGTCTGGCTGCTCAGTGTTGCTCAGACAGTTCCCAGAGCAACTCCTGCAGTAAATGCTTCTTTGGCATCCAGATGTGAGTTCTGTCATTTCCCATGCTGTGCATGTGCTGTCTCCCACATCCCTGCATCAACAAGTGTGGACAGGTACAGAGGCCGATGCTGCTGTTACTTCCTTGCTGACACTGAGGAAGGGCTTTTTCATAAGCAACAAACCAACTCCTGTGTGACACCTGGGTTCTTACACAGGGGCCTCTGCAAAGGCAGCTGCAAATCTCGTTTGTCCCTCAGTACTGACTGCCTTGCAAGCGAGGAGATGTGGGATTCTTGGTGGGACTTTATGCCTCGTCCTGTAAGTGCAGAAAACATTTAATCCATTTTATTGCAGCAAAATGAAATTCAGATAAGCAACTAAGAAAAATGTTTCCCATGGGATTTCCTGGAGCCCCGATAGCTGGAGTTCCTTTCTGCTGAGGTGGTGGAATTGTGCAAAGGATCTACAGATTCAGGAGCTATAAATGGTGACTTCTAGCTCTTCAAATTACTTTATTATCCTTCCTCTATCTGCGCCATATGCTAAATAATGCTGTTAAGTTTGGCTTTGATTTTTATTGTTTTACAGTCTTAAAACATTCATAATCTTGGCTAATCCTAAGTGTTTGTTTGAGAGCCTTATTCATTATTTAGGCCAAAATATTAAGAAATGTCTGTCAGCTCTGGGGCCTCACTTTTTTTCCCCGAGTTTTATTTGGGTTTTCTGGGCTTCTTTTTTGTAGCAGTGATCCTTGACATTGATTCTGTGACTTGCACACAGCACATGCAGAGGAAGGACACCTCCCACAAAACTTGCTGTACACAGCCAAGGCCTCCCATGCCATGGTGAATATTTATGCCCGGAATGCAGAGGGGAAAGTGGCATCTCCCTTGATGAATTGGGGGATAGATGCTATGACTACATTATTTAGACCACTTTATTAGAAGGGGTTACAGTTTTTATTGCCTGTTGCAAAGCAGAGAGATACAGTAGATCTTCCCAAAGATCAAAGTGTGTCTCTAGGGCAGCCAGTAAATTAGTGGAGATTATAAATGAGTGCAAAGTCATTGATGTCTTGAGAGCTGGGCTCAAGAGATCAGAGAGTATTCTTTCCCCCTTTCTGCTCATAAGTGTCTTTCTGGAATAGATGACTTTTTTTACAGTTAAAAGCAATATTCATGGACCTCATAAGAACAAGTGTTTGAGTAGGACACGCTCTGATCACATCACTCCCAGTTGTACATGGGCTGATTATGGGCTGATGCTTCCCTGCGATACAGACGGATGGCAGCGATGTGTGTTTGGAGAACCGTATCCCTTAACTAATGCCAGCATATTTTATAGCAACTACAGCCTCCACAGGAACTTTTTCAGCAGAATGGGAGCTCTTCAAAGCTCTGTTATGAGGTGCAAAGAGTGTATGAAGCAAAATAAAAGCCAATTAGAGAACGCTTCACTATCCTGAAAGAGGAGATTATTGCTATGGTAGAGGGGAATGTAAATATAAACCAAATCACACTATGCCAAAAACTGCAAATAAAAACTCCCAGAATAAACATCCATTTTGTGAAGGGATTTGAAGTTAACTTTTAATATCCAAGCTGGGAGAGAAGTCAGAATTGTGTCTTTGTGCAGGAGATGGAACAGAGCTCTCATTTACTACAACAAATCCAGGGTTTGTGTATTGTAAGAACACCCTCAACGTGAAACACTGAAAACCTTTTTTTAAAAGTTTTTGTATATTCCATATAAAACAGAAAGGAAAAAAAAATAATCCCAAGCCAGAGTTTTCTGGACCACTTGGATCCAGAGAAATGCTTTGCGTGGCAATTACCAGTACAGGAATAGCTGGGCAGGATTACACCATCAGGTTTCAGGCAGAGACACCAGCATGAAGTTTCCAGGGATTAACTCATTCATCCCAGTGCCCTGTTACAGGAGTTGTCAGTCGGAGAAGTTGAACCCAGGTGAGACATTCCTGGTGGAAGAGAGGACTCAGTCCAATATGGAAAAGTAAAAAGCAGATCAGTCGATGCTGTTCCACCTGTCCATCTGCTCCTGTGGTTAACTGGGTGTCTCAGACAGCCCTGCAGTTGTTCCTTTGCCCACCCTTGGGCAGCTGAGGCAGTTTTTGTTAGTGCTGCCTTTTCCTTCAGGTGTGCTCTGAACCTTGAGCCAAGTTCCTCTGGGTTCAGTAAAACAGACTTTTTTGCCTTTGCAGTGGCAAGGTCAGTGCCCGTATTTTTATTTCCTGTTTAAATGAGGATTGGCCATCCTGGGAATACTCCCCAGCTGTCAGGAAGAGCAAAGCCAGTATGGAAAAGCTGGGCAATTGCAGTGTGGACATCTGGGTAGCTGGAGAGGTTGGCACTGATCTTCCTGTCCTGACTTTGCTCGGTGGGGCCAGGTCCTGTGGCAATGGTGGGATGGTGCTTTGTATGAACTGCAGCATTTCATGGCTGGCCTCTGCAACCTGTGTGTCACAGGGCAGGATGTTACCAGCCCTCAGTGCTGATTCCAAGAGAACTATAGACTCTTTTTTTCTGACTTAATCCATGCCAATGACTCAAAGGAAGCCAAAGATGTCACAAAGATGCCATAAACCCCGGTTTGATTGAAAAGTGCTAGATGAAATGCCATGGCAGGAGCAGCCTCTTGCCAAGACAGGTCTGCCAAGATGAGACGTGACTTTGTGCACAGGGCTGAAATGCTTCACTCCTCACTGGAGGGACTTTAGATGTGCCTTTGCCCTTAATCTGATCTTCCTACGACCCGTGGGACTGAGCAGGACTGGCAGTGAGCCCCAGCAGAGCAGTGGGGTTTGTTCTGTAGATCAGCAGGTTTTGGATTATCTCCAACTCACAAATCCCTTTAACTGAGGCAATACTAGAAGTTGTAGACATCCATTGGCTGATCAATTCACCACAGGAAAACCGGACGTGGAAGTTCAGAAAGCAAATCTCTGTCTTTGACGATGGCACCAGGTTGATGAGGAAATCCTGTCTGTGAGAAATCCCTGATGAAACCTGTCACTGTGGGGAAAAGCATCAAATAAATCACCCGCTGTAATGAAGGTGCATGGGCTGTGTTTGCAGTGTTTGGAGCAGTCCTGACCTCCACGAGTGACATCCCACGGAGTGACACGGACTGTGCTGGTTCACTGGTGCTGCAGCTCCTCGGGGCTTCGTTTTGGTGAGCAGTTTAAGCTGTAACACCTGCTCAGAACTATGGCAAAAATAAGGGCATTTGTTTTTACAGAAGGAAATTCCTACTCCCCAGGTGAATTCCTTTGGGATTTCCCTCTCTGGATGCAGAGAATTTGATGAGTGACACAATGACACGTCCAGAACAGGTCTGATCATTGATGCTTTTCATATGGAGAGGAGTGGGTTATGTGGGGAACTTCTTGGCTTGAAATGTGGATCCTGTGTTCTAAGGTGGTCCCAGAGGGATTGAATTTTTGTCATCATGGTGTTGTACTTTTTCATGTACCCTTACAAAATGCTGACACTGTTTTTTGAGACTCAACATGGCACTTTCCTAAATGTCAGTTGGTACCAACTTTGATGACATCTTTTGCTGCTTTCACAGAGACTCCAAACCCTTTAATTCCCTCTCTGTCTTTGTTCAGAGGCCTTGATTACCCACTTGGGTTGTTACACAGTGAGGCTGTTTGCTTTATTGTTGGGATCCATCTGAGGACAAGCCAGGCTGAATGGCCAATGCGATGTGAACATGTGTGACTAATCCATCTGATGTGGTGCTCTTTGGGCTTTAATATTCCGGGCTCAAAGATAATGTCTGAGTGCTCCTGTCAGAAGGGCTGGGAAAGGGGCAAGAAGCTGCTTCCTTTGCATCTGAGGAGTAATCTTGGAAGGCTATCAGGTGGCAAATTGAGATTTGGACTGATCATTGAACTATGTTTAACTGTTGGGGTTTTGGGGGATGATAATTGTCTGAGTCAAGCTTTCCTTCAGCTTTTAGTGCTCCAGATATGCCCAAATAGCTAAATCACACCTCTCATGCTTCTGCAGAGGAGGAAAAGTACACTTAAAACATTTTAGCTTTTAAAATACGTGGAAAAAAAAAGTCTGTCCCTATCTGCTGTGGTGGAAGTGTGTGGGAATCCAACCTGAATTATCTGGCATGACATGTTTTCTCCCTGTCACTGGATTGCTACTCAGGTTTTCATTTCTGTATGGATGAGGAAACTTCTACGTGAATCACAGATTGCACATGAATATTTGTCTTCTGAAAACAGGTGAACTGACTCAGTAAAAAAGCATTTAGCCTCAGAAATGTAGATGGTACTTTAATAGTAACGTGATGTGAAAAGCGATGGGAAATTCAGAGATCACAGAATTGTGGTATCCCAGGAATTGCTGAGCTGGAAGGGACCCACCAGGACCATCCAGTCCAGCCCTCAGCCCTGCACAGGCTCATCCCCAAGAGTACCCCCCTGTCCCCAAAGGGTCATCCCAACCCTCCTGGAGCTCTGGCAGCCTTGGGGCTGTGCCCACTGCCCTGGGGAGCCTGGGCACTGCCCAACCACCCTCTGGGGGAAGAACAACCTTGTCCTGAGATCCAACCTGCCCCTGCCCTGACCCAACTCCAGCCATTCCCTGGCTCCTGTCCCTGCTCCCCCCAGAGCAGAGATCAGGGGCTGCCTCTGCTCTTCCTCTTACGAGGAAGTTGTAACTGTGAGGATGTTTGAGTCAGCCATGGAAGGATCCTTTTCCTCTGGGAATGTGCCCAAGTTTGGACAACACCCTCAGGCACATGGTGGGATTCTTGAGGTGTCCTGTGCAGGGCCAGCAGTTGGACCCGATGGTCCTTGTTGGTCCCTTCCAACTCAGCAGATTTGGGGATTGTAAGTTTTTCCCAGTACCTGAGGGAAATGATCAAGTTTGCAGGGTGCAAAAAACTCAGTTGGCAAAACAATGTGAGAACAGACAGAGCAACAAACCACGTGTTTATCTCAGTGCAGGTCCCGGATCCCGAGCCCAGCCCAGTTGCTGGCACAGAGCTGCTCTCCCACCATTCCCAGTCCGGCACATCCGTGTCACCGATGTGTCACCGTGAGCTGATCCCGATGGATCGGGATGCTGCCGACAGCCGCTCCCATCGCCTTGGCAACCGAGCGCCCGGGTCCTTGTGCCCGTACTTTGGGAAGCTCATTAAATCAGGCGGCAGGACGGCAGCTGCGGGCTCAATGTGTTCCGCTGACAGCCGGGGACTCGCTTTATGATGCTCAGGTGATTTTTGGCCCTCTCTAGGCCAAACTGTTGAGAATGTGGAGCTGGTGGGACAGATGGCAGAATAAATAAATATTGCCAATATGTTTAATGTGCACACATCTTCTGAGAGGTGCAAAGCAGCCCTGCTCAGTCTTATCAACTCTGGTAATTTGAAACTAACCATAAATAAAGGATAAAGGAATAGAGCTGAGCTGAGGCTTTTCTTTAAAAATTATTTAAGGAGGTGATTTGAAGAGCAAGTGGAATGAACTGCAGGCTTGTAGCAGATCTCATAAAATGCTGCACAGATATAAGCAATTAAAGTTCTCTGTCTTGATATATAATCATGAAAATTCATCAGTGCAAGGCCCAGATCTTGTGAGGTCAGTTCTGTTTTTATCACTGTCTTCCATGAGGCTCTGCCAGAGGTAACACCAACAGAACAATATCTGCTGTTTCTTAGGCAGAGGAGTTTCTCCTGCACCGTAGGAATGAAACACTCCAGCCACCCTCCCAAATTTGGCTTTCCCCAAAGCTCTGCTGCACTCCCCTGAGCTGGGGTTTGGAATTATCAGCATAAATGAACTTTACACCGTGGGGCTAACCTAAAGATGGATTTAGCCCCAAACCACTCTAAAATCATGTACAGTGCATTATATGTGATAATGGTTGCAATTATTTCGTGTTCTTCATAGTTCACCTGTTTTGACTTAGGGTGTTAGAAAGCAGTAAAGTCAGAATGTAATTAGACCCTTCATGTCCTGGTATTTTGCATAATTCTGAGTTGGTTTGGGCTTTTACATTATTGCACAAATAAAGTGGAATAATGGTGGCATAGAGTTCTCATTCTGCTACTTAATGTAGACGGAGCTGGTTGTATCACTGATGGGTAATTCCCCTGGTGAAAGGTGAGGATCCCAGAGGATCATTTCCAAATGGTTCTGAACCAAAAGAACCAAAGAAAACAAGGAAAACACCAAACTACGTGAAATAAGAATGTTACAAACCCTGAGATCTCAAACTGCTGCATCTCAACACGAGCTGAAAAACAGCAATACCGTCATCCAGGTGCTTTCATTTTTTGTGAAAGGGAATGACAGATGCCTCAGACCCTAAATTATAATTTGTAGATACTAAACAAAGAACCTCAATTAACCATTTGTAAAGCAATTATTAATATTGGCTGGAATCCATTCTGCCCACGGTCTCAGACTGAAATCCAGTCCATTTGGCTGCCCGGGACTGCCTGACCTGGAAAGCTCCTAAATTCATGTGATAAGTCCCTACATCATTTCAAATGGCTTTGGGCCCTTAACCACAGAGCCAGGACTGGATCCCACCTGCAGAGTCCTCTCAAGCCGAGTATCTCCTGGAGCAGCATTTTCTTGTAAGGTTGGTTTGTTTGCCCTCAGTGCCTGGAACACACGGCCACCCTCTTCTGTCCCTGGACTTGTGTGCAAAGCAGAGACCCTCTGCTGCTAATCTGATGGAGATGAAGAGGTGTAGAAGACCTGGAAGAGGAAGTGTTGGGGGCACCATCCCTGGAAGTGTTCAAAATGATTGTGGATATGGCCCTTAAGGACATGGTGGTGGTGCTGGGTTGGCTGTTGGGCTCGATGACCTGAAAGGTCTTTTCCAGCCTGAATAATTCTGTGATTCTAAGACCTGGATCTGAGGTGGAGAACGACAGCTGGAGGTTCGTATTGCTTCCTACAGGCAGAAATGAATCTTCTCATGAGAAGGAAACACAATAGGGGATTATTATATTCATAAACCCCACCTCTTGCTTAAAACAATCTTTTGTTTGCAACTAGTTAATTGCAAGAAGAAGAGGAATCCACCTGAAATGGACCTCTGGTCTCATCTCAAGCATGACCATCCTTGTCTTCAGCTTCAGGGGACTGGATTTCTGTCTGGAGGTTACATTTTGTCTGTAGGTGTTGGGAAGAAGGGACTGCAGTCATTGGACACGCTGGCTGCTCTCTGGGATTCTGCAGGAAAGAATAAACATCTGCATGAGCTGAACACTCCTGCCCTTGCTCACTGCGCCCCCTGAGGCACCTCAAACCTCACTCACTCAAGGATTAAGGTACATCTCTCCGAGGACTGTCAGGATATGTCCCTTACAATAATATTTCCAGACTGTTCCAGCTATTTCAGGAAGATGATCTGTACCATGCATGGAAAATGAGCCCCTTTCTTTTTTTGGGAGGTTTGTTTTCTCTTTCACCATCTTACTCCTTTTGTGTTTTGGAATTCCAAATAAATGCACTGCTTTATGTGGTTTGTGATGAAGGACACTTGTTATGCAGCTAATTTTATTCCTTCCATTGAGAAGATAAATGATACAAATACCTTTTTTGACTGTGAGAATAAGATGAGCGAAAAGCATCTAAAATTAATGACCAAATCTGGGCTGCCTTTCTCCTGCAGACAACTCCAGGGAATCTGCTTAAGTAACTAATGTGCACAGAATCAGGGTTTAAACGTGGTTGTTTTACCTGAGAGAGCTGAAGGACAGACTTAACGACATTCTTTGGGAATCCTGCACGGGAGAGGGATAATTCCACATATACAGACAACACATGATCATCAGCTGGGAGCAACTGCATGATAAAAATGGCTTTTGGTCTCCAGCACAACCTGTGAGAGCTCAGGGAGAGCTACTGGGGCATTCCCAGAGCTGATTCCCAAGGCTCTCCTGGGCCAAGCTGGATAACTGGCCAAGTTTAATAACTGATAATACCTTTATTCCTTTCCCCTCTGCATTTTATGGGTGCTTGCTGAACAGATAAATATTTGTGTGGCACAGTTAAAATCAGTTAATTTTTAAAAATTGCTGCTTTAGAATGACTCTGAGTAAAACCAATTAAACAGTATTTGGTTTGCTTTGTGTCAGTAGTTTAAAAATGGCTTTTTACATTGAGCAGCAAAATACAGCCCCATGAATGCACCTGTGATTCTAACTGAGCAATCCACAGTGGAAAAAAAAATAACAGGAACACTTTCAAATGATAACAAATGATAACAAGTAAATTCATTTCAGTGTTTATTGTCCCAAAGATAACGCCCACCTCTCATCAGCTCCACCAAGACTTCAGCAAAGTTACAAAGTTTCCATAGGTACTCCCAAACTCTGCTGAAGAGTTGACTTAAATTCAGGTCTGTGACAGGCAGGAGTCCCGTGGGAGCCACTGGAGTTATGTTGGCGCAGGAGGAAATAAGCTGTCCTAATAATCTCAATTTTCTTTTCCCGAATCCTGTAACAAATTCCTTTTCATTATGCGCTATTAAAGCAGCTCTTCACATGATGTGACTGATAGGTTTCCATTCCTGTATTTCAGTGGAGCAGCTGGAGACCAGGCAGAGTCCACAGACCATTTGCTTGGGAGTTATCTTAAATTTCTTGGTGTTTTGGTCTCAGAAAGGTCCAAAGTGGAAACGTGCCGTGGTCCATTTCCCTTCTCCCAGGCTGACTCCAGGACGATGGTAGGGAGCCAGAGAAGTCTCTGGTTCCTGCCTGGTGTGACTAATTCAGACACCCACAATAACCCAACTCCCTGGAAAGTATTTTAAGGTGAAACTCCTTCAGATACAGTCTGGGAAAGGAGTGTGATGTGGGGGAGTCTCCAGCATGGGGAACGTGCTGGTTTTTGCATCTGAGATCAGGGACAAACCAGCAGGACCTTGTGGTGGGGATGGTGCCTGTGAGGGACATGCAGGGAGGGATTCAAAGCAGATTCAGGTTCAATTTATTCTTCCCAGAGTTTACATGACAGGGAAGAGGATGGATGTTCCACTGCCCAAGGCTGCTTTGCACATCCTGTGGGAAGGGACTTGGCAAAGTCCCTTTGTGAGCCAGTGGACTATCAAGCAGACTCTCCAAACCTCATTAGTGGCAGCACATGGACTTCTCTGTCCAGAATTGCTGGGGAATTGGGAGGTGGAGGTATTTTCTCAGCAGCTGTATGAGTTTACAGATGCATTTTGAAGCACTGGCATCCTTTAAAAATGAATCTCTTTTAAATGAAACGTTCATTTAAAAATGATGTTTAATGAGGTCTAATGCATCCTGAGATGCTGGCAGGAGAAGGTTTGTTCTGCAGCTGATCCTGCCAGAGGAGGGTGGGGAGTTAATTAGCAAAGACCATCAAACTTTCATTAGTATTAATAAAGCCTGTATGTTAAAATATTTTGATGCAAACAGCTACTGTTTGTGTTTCCAAACCCCATCCTTTTCTGCCTTTAAAGATGTTCCATTGTGTGGGTCTCTGGGTGACACCACATGTAATAGATTCCTTGGAAATAGAGTTTAACCATTAAACACAAGGATGTGTGTCATTATTTTCTTCAGCTAAACGCCTGAAGGTGAAGCTGAGTGAATTTAATGCATTAAGAAAGGTAATTATCAGATAATCTTGATTGCCAAGATTCTTCCTGCTCCAACAAAAACTGATGGTGGCGTAATCTGTGTACAAAAGCACCTCAGCCTTCCTTTGTGGCTTTGATTTAGGTCTGACAGCAGGATGTAGCAATGTTTCTACGTTATTTTGTGTTTTTCTTCTAATATTTCTTCTTTATTTCTCATCTGTCTCCTCGTTCATCCGCATAAATTACACTTCTTTTACCAACTCCCTTCCTTTAAGTAATAATTACATGGTCAAATGGATTGCTGTGCATTAAGGGCTAGAGGGAAAAAAATTGGCAAATTTTCCAGTAACAGATTTTTTTTTTTCTCCTTTTCTGAAAGCTGAGGTGTAAGTTTGTCACAGCTTTCACAAATCTTCTTTCTCAGCAGTCATGCATCAAAGGCTCAGAGCTGCAAATGAATTATTTTGATTACTGCTGCCCTGGGAAGGTCTCCAGGGATGGGAGGGGGCAGCCTGAGCTGCTGCCCATCCCTGCCAGGCCAAATCCTGCTCCCCAGGAAGTCAGGAATTAGGAATTTCGCCAGTGACTTCCGTGGGTTTAGCATGAAGAACACAGACATTTTTCTTTAAAAAATAAAACCCTCAGCCTCCTTTGTCATCGACTCCCCAGATTTGTTGCCATTCAATGTTTACCTCAATAAGTGAGGAAAAGAAGGCAACGTGAAGGACACTTGAAGAGACAACAAGAAATAAAATAAAAAGAAAATTCTTTCTAGGTATATTTGCATCATCCAAGGCAGGAACAGCTTTTCCTTCCCCTGGTTTGTGCTTTCCTCTGGTAGATCCTTCCAAAACTGACTCTGCCACCTCACTGTGGGAAGGATTAGAGGTGGTGATATGGATAAAACTGATCGGGATCTAGAGAAAAGAGTCAAAACTGAATAGCCTTAGTGTTTTCTGCAGGATATTCTCATCAGTTCCCAAGCCCCTGCACTACAAGGCATGAAAGGTTGTTTTCATTGCAGTTTTCCCACCGTGGCTCATGACTGGAAGGGGAGAAGGCTGAGGAGGGAGGAGTTCCTGTATCCTCCTCTCTCTTCCCCATCCCTTTGTCACCCACCCCTGAGGGCCAGGAAACCTGAGAGGAGGGTGGAGGTGGGTGGGGATCGGGCTCTGCCCCCAGGGAACAAGGCACAGGGTAAGGGAAAATGCCTCAAGCTGAGCCAGGGGAGGTTTGGGTTGGATATTTGGGAAAAGGGGAGGCTCACACAAAGTCCAAGAGCTGGGAATCCCAAGGGACGTGGCATCTTAAATCACAGAAAATACATGGAAAGTATCAAATGAACAGTCAGTGTTGCTGGATATTCACACAGCACCAACAGTGGATTTGCCAGACAGAATGAAGGCAAAGTTCTTGTCAAGGAGAGCATATCAAATACTCTCTTATTTTAATTAAAATAATCATCCAGGGGGGTCCAGATGTTAAAGAAAAAAGAAAGAAAAGAAAAAGAACAGAATCCAGCAACATAAATCACCTGAGTTCTCTGTGTCAGGACAGAATGGACCCACTGATCAATATAACTCTCCAGTTTTATAAGATGATGTTAATAACTGTTGCTGTCAATACTCATGTGGACAATAATTTAATAGAAGATTCTTGTTGATCTGTTGCATTTAAAAAAACCCATTCATTCCTTCATTAGAATTACATCCTTCTGCAAGCTGTCTGAAAAAAGGGGCTCTGAAAAGGACTCCCTGCTGCACCAAATTCTATAGGCCTTCAGAGGAAATTCCACAGAGCTGTATTACATTTCTGCAGATTAATTCCTAGTGCTATTTGTGGGAGTTTTTTCCTGGGAGGACATATGTGAGAGATCTAATGCTCTATTTGTATGTACTTTAGCATTCAGTAGGTTTCATCCTTTTTTTTTTTTTCCCTGTTTGTGGGCTACTGAAAAAATTCCCACTGGAGCACGTGGAATTTGAGCTCAGTGACCATAGGCTTTACTGCTTTTTGTGGGAATTAAAAGTCGGGTTCCAGTGAGTCTGTGGGCAGCAAATTAGGAGCTACTGCTTTATTAATTTCCTTTATGCTGGTCATGGAACAGAAAATGGAACCACCACTCCGTGTGTGTTTGGAAGCAGCTGGGAAAAGCTGCCTCCACATTTCGACTTGTAACACATGAGTGTAATCATCAGCATTGTCATTTGTTAATTTACACAGATTCACATCTGCTTCTCCAGAGGGAGGATCAGGCTGGAATCACCCCTGAAGTGAGGAAACAGGAGCGGTGTTAAACCATAAGAAACGTCGTTGCTGTGGTGTTGGTTTTCAGAGAAGCAGCATTAGGGGAGATTCAAGGAAGAAAATACTCCCAGGCTGCTGGGAAACTCCAAATGTGGGAGTGTGGAGTGAATTAGAACATCTACAGCCATGGTACAGAAATGCAGAGCGTGTGTCTGAGTGTGTTCAGTGGTGGGTTCTCACTGGCACTGACTGAAATACAAGAACCAGGGGACTGTTCTTTCCAAGGCCACCACTTTGCCCCATTTTGGTGTTCATAGATGAAAGAAGAACCCCTACAATATTAGATTAGATTTTCCTTCTTCTGGACAGTGAGTGTTTGCTGTTGTGTCCTCCTCAGTGCCTAAGGCAGACAAAGTGTTCTGAGAAATCACACAGATGAAGGAGCAGAAGTTTTAAATTATCCTGATGTGGAACAATTCTTGGGTCGGGGTGGACTCTTTTTTTGTGTGTGTTGTAGGATCTTTGCAAGTGCCCATGAATCAGCACTTGGAATCTTATGGAACAGGTTCAAAACTGTCAAAAAGGTCTATTCAATATTGAATATGCTTGCACTGTGAATAGCAGAGAGGAAAATCCAGTGTCTGCCAAAGGAGTGTAAAAAGGACTGATAAAACAAGCAGAAATCAGTCCTTTTGACTCCAAAAGGTTCTGTTTCTTTCTTCTTTCTTTCTTTCTTTTTTTTTTCCCTAAGTAAAAAGACATAAACACAAAAGCTGCAGTTGACAGTGTCTCTCTGACAGCACTTTTGTAGCCATTTAAGCAAAACAATGCAAAGCAGCTTTCTGGAGGCCGCTGGCAGAACATACTGTAGCTTTCAAACTTCACACAGACTGCTGAGAGATGAAATGTTTGACTGAGAAGCTGATGTGGGTTTGGCAACATTGCTTAATTGATAGTGTGAAGAGAAAGAGGATTCTGCTTCCACCATCTGCAGCAGTAAAAGGAACCAGCTCTTTGTCTGACAGCATCTGTAGCTTTTCTCCCACCTCTGCCTCACCAAAATGGGGGGATTGCAAAGGAACAGCCCAGCACATGGACCTGGGGCGATCAAAGAGTTTGCATTTCCTTTCAGGTTTAATGACTGATATGAAACTCCTCTTTGGTCTGTCCTTATCCTGTTGGAAGAAAGGTTGTTTGAAACTGGAATTGGCTGTGCTGCTGCAGCCCTTCCGAGGCCCCCAGGTCGGTGTTTCATCCAGCTGAGAGAGCTGAGGGGCTTTAGTGCAGCACTTCCAGGTGGCTTGTGCTTTTGGGATCGTGATTGGCATCTCCTGCTATTTACAAATCAAAAATCCTTTCCAAGCCAGTCATGGCTCATACCAATCCTTGCTCCTGTTCTGTCCTTCCCCTTTGAGTGAGAGGATTCACTTGTCCTTCAGCAAACACGAGTTTCCTTGATGGACCAGAGCCTTCTCTGTTTATTCCAGCGGCCCATCCCTGGCGATGGCCAAGGCAGGGGAAATGTGGTATCAACACAGCCAGTTAATGGATAAACCAGGCCAATCCAGAGCACCGCTTCCCAGTACTCATGAATCAGGAGCTAAGTTAAGTCCTGTGACAGAAAGTTTTAAATCTCTTATAGAAAACCCCAAACCCTGACATTTGTTTTCAGGTAACAAGAGTAGTCTCTTGTGGAGTTTTCCGCACTTCCCCAGCTCCTTCCTGGTTTTCCTTTTTTGTATGGAAAGGGGCAGAACTTAATGAGCAAGTTTCTCCATCAAATTACTTGAGCATCTGTATGACCAGACTTAGGAATAAAGTACTTAGTTATCAAATTTTTATATGTAAGGTATTTTCAGGAAGCCTCTGGTAAGCACAGAAATTTTATCTGTAATTCTTAAGAGAGGAACTCTGAGGCAGTTCCAGCTATAGCATAATCTGTGAAAATAATTTCATGTGAGGAGAGTGTTTGTGGCTAAGAAGTTGCACTGTGCATTGCCATTATCAGCTTGATCCTGCTCTGTATCCATCCATCTGAATTCCATTCCCAGTCTGCCTCAGGCGTGTTACGTACAATTAATAAATCAGCCTGAGCAGCTCTGGTTTTGTCCATATATGTAATTTTAGCTGAATTGTTTTCGGAAAGGAGAACAGTGTGATGGTTGATCTACAAGGCCTGTGTTTGTAATCTCTCCTTTATTTAGCAGCATATATCACACTGCTCAGACAGAGCTGGAATCCCAATAAATCTGTGCACAGAAGTGGGGAGTCACATGTTGGTCTGGCAAACCAGTTGTGGATCAAGTAAGAAATATACTTGAGGTGACAGTGGGGAAAATGAGTGGAATATGTTGAAATTTTGTTTTCATGAACTTTGCACCAAGCTTTGGTTTGGACCCCTGGGCACAAAGCTTGCCATCCTTGCTCTTGGGAACGTTTCCTCCCGGCAGAGATTTCCTGGCGTTCTCCCACTGCTTCCCTCACTTGGATGGCAGTCCAACCTCAGAGCTAAAAAGATTACTCTCATTTTTCATAGAATGAAAGAGTCGTTTGGGTTGGAGGGGACCTTTAAAGCTCACCTGCAATAAGCAGGGACACCTTCCACTGGACCAGGTTACTCAGAGCCCTGTCCGACCTGGCCTTGGGTGTCTCCAGGAATGGGACATCCCCCACCTCTCTGGGAAACCTGTGCTGCTGTTTTACCACTCACAAAGTAAAAAATCTTCTTCCTTATATCTAATCAAATTCGACCCTCCTTCAGTTTGAAACCATCAGCCCTTGTTCTGTCACAGCAGGCCCTGCCAAAAACTTTGTCCCCATCGTTCTCATATACCCCTTTAAGAAAGGAAAGGCTGCAACAAGGTCTCACTGGAACATTCTCTTCTCCAGGTTGAACAACCCCAATTTAAGTTACACTTCAGAGAAGGACCAAGCTAAAAGCTGTTGAAGGGGCTGTTCTCTGAGCTTCAGCAATCCTGGGAGCATTGCCTCTCTTCGGGAACATGGTGGGGTGTGTGGAAGGACAGACTCCCAACAACAGCCTGGGTGGGGACAGTGTGGACATCGTGTGGGAGCATCACGTTGTCCATACTGGAGTGAGGTGGCCAAGGTAGAGCTCCTTGTGCTGCAGCTCCCTCCGTGACCAGCCAGGCTTTCACTCATCTGCCTGGGGAAGAGGGCGTCCTGCTGGGCACGGCCAGCAGCAATTCAGGCTTCTGAAATGTCAGCACTGCAGCACTGCAGGTGGAACTTGCAATAATTTCTAACCTGGGGGCCCCATTTGCTGGCTCGATTTATTTATTTTTCTGAAGTTCTAAATAGGAAAACACATTTTCTTGAACTGGTGTAACCCAGAGGGAGGCATTTGAAAGTAATGGCCTCAGAGAAGATGACCCCTACTCTTGTGACTTGTAATCAAGACCCTCTCATTGAAATTTCCAGGACTGTCTGCTCGTTCTGGTGGTCACTTGGTTTTACTTCAGCTGGCTAAGAAGAAAAAAACCAGTTTTGTTGCTGGTTTTTGTCGGCAGAAATCACAGCAACCTGTTGTGACTGGTATAGATCAGCGAGAGAAATTATAGCAATGTTTTGATGTGCAGTGGTAATTCCTCTGTCATCGACACCCGATGCTGAAGGCAGAGATAAGTTCACCAGGAGAGGGATTAGGTAAAATAATCTGCAATAAATAAATTTGGTCTGGCTTGTAAATCACTCCAGTGTTCTTCACAGCATTTTGTCTTCCTCACTGGCCTTCAGAAATTTGATCTCTTCACTGTACCTGGCAAGTGTTTGTGTCTCTTCCCTAATGAGTGATTCGAGCTGTTGGGAAGGTTCTGAAATCCAAGTTTAGGATTTGAAACCGCACATCCCCTTTCTTCCCCTTTTTAATGGCAGAGACCCCTCAGTACAGGTAAGAACAGTTCACCACATTTTAGATTGTCTCGTTTTTCCCTGGGGAGGAGCAATTGTGCTTGGGACAGAGCAGTGTTCCTGCAGAGGAGGTTTGTCTGTTTGTGCTCATGAGCTGCAGATAAATGAGGCAGCAGCAGCAGCAGCTCCAGAGGAGCCTGGAACAGGCCCAGCTGTGCCAGGTGAAGCCGCCTCGCTGCGCCTGGAGCCACGGCAGCACCATTATCCACCGCCCCTAATGATGTGCTGACACTTCCCCGGGGCCACCCTCGTTAGGCACAGAGGCTGGGAATGCACCTCCGTGCCCGGAGCCCTCCTGCAGCTCCTGACACAGGCAGCACCTGCCCCTGCTTCCCGGGACACCCTCGGCTCCGGCCACGCTTCCTTCCCTTCCTTTCCCTTGCTTTTTGCTTCTCCTCAGATGTGTTTGCTACTTCACACTTGGCTAAACCTCCCCTGGATACGAGCGTGGCGCTGCACATTTCCAAGCTACTCCTGTGGCATGCCTTGCAGTCAGCTCATTCCTTCTGCTGGGTAGAGCCTCAATGCATTAAGGAAAGGATTAGCATGTGCGAGCACAAAAAAAATGGGAATGTACCGTCGAGCACTTAATTGGCCAACTGCCTCAACCATTGCAGCACTTGCATCTTCCCGGAGACTTGTACTGTATTGTTGGAGGAGAATAAATCATTTGACACAACTAGGATTTCGAAAAATATGTGAGAACCATTCAGGCAAAAAATCAGTTGAAATGTATGAAATTTTCCATCTGAGTGCTCTCTGCTAAGAGAAAATATTTCAGGGAGGCACAATATTTAATCTTGTTTTAAAATAAATAGTTCACTACATAAAATCACTTGGGGTGTGATTTTTTAAAAATGCAATGTGATTTTATTTTATTTTTAAGGTTTGTACAGAGGAATGCTGGAACATGACAAATAGGGTCTGGGAAAAGTTGTGCGTCAGGAGTAATCCTGCTGCAGTTGGGTTGTCTAAGGCACATGCACGGATTTCAATCTGTGAAACACTGAAGCAGGTAGAATCTGTGAGCGTGGCTAAGGCAGAGCAGAGACTCTGCTTGCTTTTGTACAAACGGCGGTTTTTCCTCTCCTGCCTGGGGTTTTTCCTCGTCTACACTGTTGGAAATGGTGGATTTAACAGAATCATGGAATGGTTGGGTTGGAAGGGATCTTAAAACTCACCCATTTCCACCCCCTGCCATGGGCAAGGACACCTACCACTGTCCCAGGTTGCTCCAACTTGGCCTTGGACACTTACAGGGATCCAGGGGCAGCCACAGCTTCTCTGGGCAACCTGTGCCAGGGCCTCCCCACCCTCCCAGGAAAGAATTCCTTCCCAATATCTATTCTAAATGAATCCCCTCCAGTTTCAGGCCATTCTTCCGTGTCTTGTCACTCCCTTCAGGCCCTTGTCTGAAGTCCCTCCCCAGCCTTCTGTGACCCCCTTTAGATGTTGGGAGGCTGCAGTAAGGTCTGCCCAGGCAGGGCAGCCAAGAGAAGGAAGCAGACCAAGGAGATGCTGGACTCGACGTCTGAGACCATCTGACTGTTCCCATGTTCTGCCAGGGGTGGGATGGTGCTCACGGGTGTTTGGGATCTCTGCCCCATGTTTGTGCAAGATCAGTATATACAGTGGTTTCATTCCAGACTCTGCTTTCTGGACTGACATTTAAATATAGAAAAGAGTGTGTCAGACCTGTAGTACTGCACTGAAAATGTCCACTATGGAGCATTCAGCTAATTAAGCAGGTTATTAAAACCATAGGGGTTTTGCAAGACATGCGTAGGTGCAAGCCAGTCGTGGCTCAATTAAGTCCTAATCCTGAAAGCTGCTGAGAACAGAAACCATTTCCCTGAACTGTGCGATCTTTTGCTCTGAAGTTTTATGACCTACAGAAAAACTGTCCCGTATCCGACATTGATACATGACCAATACAATTAAACATGCATTCTCTTAATTGTGAGCTGTTGTATTGAGATTAAATTGGGCATTAAATGAAAGGGAGATTAAACTGTGACCTGAGGTGTCATAGTCATATAAGCACTTAAATATAAACCCCGTTGTTTATTAGGAGTAAAAGAATTCATGTTGGTTTTTTTGTAGAATTCAGTCTATTCTTCTTTATATAGAGAAGAAAAACTTTAAAAATTACTTCTGACTATGTATGGTGCATGTTTACTCTCTGTAAGGAAGAGCAAAAGCAAAAGCTTCAGGGTTCCAGCCTCCTCTGCAGCACTCCCCTCTCTCCACAGGCAACGATCATGGGACCTTTGCACTCAGATGGGGATCCTCAGCTTTGTGGATCTTAGAAGCTGAATTTCACTCCTTCTTTCTGAATGTGTAGGAGGGTGTGGATTTTCTTTGACTTTGTGGGTAGAGGGGGTTTTGTTTTTATCATTGCTCTGGCAACTTGACCATCAGACATGGTTCCCTTGACAGGAGGGTTGGCAACTTCAGGTGCAGGGGCTGGGAAGGGCAGTGGGTGAGGGTGAGTGATGGGCAGTAGGCCGAGAGGTCCACGTTTGGGAGCTGCAGATCACAGCTCCCATTGCCCCCTGAATTTGGGACTGATTTGGGATGGGCAGCCCAAGCACGTACTTGGCAGCATCTGGTTTCTTGGGGAGGCTCCGTCTTCCAACTCCCACCAAATCCCGTGGAACCACTGTCCAGCTGAGACTTCCAGTGTTATCTGGGAAGATGGTAATGTACACTCTTCAAGGCATTTAGGGCTTTGGGGGAATCTTGTCCCTCAATGATGGTGAGTGGCAAGCCTTTGTGCAGGATGTAGAGCTGGCCCATTCAGCTCCAAAACCAGCACGGCATTGCCCTGCATGGACCCTGCATGAAATGTCTTCTGTCCATGAGGTTTGGTGTTCCTTGGTGAGTGCACCAACAGGATGATCCCAGACATGGGAGCAGGAAAGCTTAGGGTGTGTTTGGGTGAAAGTGGTTGGTGAAGATCCGTGTTGTCTGTTCTTTTGAGGCTGAAAATAATGTTGATGTGAAATTGGGAATGAAGTTAAAAGATCAAAACATATAGAAAATGTTGGTCTTTTAAGCACTGTCAGGCAGAGGACTGGACAATCTCAGGTAAGTTTGATAGTTCACTTGAGACAACAGGCTGAAACAGCATCTGCTGTGGAACAGATCTGGAGGGATTCTGGCTCTTAGTCCAGTGCTCATCAGACAATGCTTCCTCTCCACTTCAGATCAGCAGTTCTACAGTTGGCTCATTTAAACCTCTCTTGGTCCTATTGCTCCATTTCTTATTTATAAGAATGCTAAATTAAGCATTTGCCTTAAATTAAATCCGTTAAGTCTGTGATATACTTTTCATTCCATGAAATATTACAAAATAAACCTTGTCATGCAAACAATGAAAACAAAGAGCAAATTCAGATGCATTCTAGACACTGAGCCATCAACCTTTGCAATGAAATGCAATTGTATTCATGGAAAAATATGTTATGAAATTACACAATTAAAAACTGTTCCCAAACAGGGCCATAACATATGAGCTGATCCCTCAGAGCTCCATGAGATCAGTTCTCGAGCTGTGGGATCCACAGGGGTGATACAAATGCCTCTCCCAGCAAAATCCTCCCACAAATGGGCACAGGCATGAATTACTGTAATTACAACTCGTTTAGCAAGATTAGGCTGCAAATTACTCATAGACTTGAAGGCAGTATGGGTGCTGGAGAGAAGAGGTGATGAAGCCGTGCTCAGGAGATGGTGGAAGGGGTTTGGAGTCAGGGATTCCCAGGATGGCTCCGTGAGCCTTCCAATGGCTTTAACTGCCGTGAGGTTATTGGAGATTTAGACCATCTCTGTCAGATTTCTGATTTCTCTGTCACTTTCTGAGCCAGATCCGGGGCTAATCTGCACTTTGTGCAAATCCATGAGTTTGCAGTGCTGGAAATTAGAGCCAGATTGGATCAGTTTGTGCAGAATTAACATGGTAGTGGGTGATGTGATGCGTTCTTGTTCCCTTCACTTCTGTTGGTCGTGTTTTTGTTGGATCTAAATTTGCTTGCTCCATCCTCCACTTAATTCACTTGTACACTATGTATATTATCTTTCTCTCAGTTGGTTCCTACAGACTGTACTGAGGGAATTTTTTCCTTTCCACCCAAAGACTGAATTTCGTGCTGTTTTCATAGAGGTTTTGAGATTAAATGCTCCAGTATTTCTATTGCTATTTCTGGGCTTAGAGTAAAGTTTTTCTCTGCTATTTCCTCACTGACCTTTTTAGAAATTGAAATTACTTCGAGCTCCCTGTTATGTTTGCAGAAGACTTCAGCATTCCCCCCCTCTGCAGTGGCATATTATAAATATTTCCTTTGATGTGTGTCTTTACTCCATTCCCTCCCACCTTCTCCTTTTCCAGAATGGTGTACTGTTCCCTTTCTTTTTTTTTTTCCACACCACGGCTGCTTATCAGCAACCCAAAGCGAGGAGGTGGTTCCCTTTAGCATGTAAATAAAGCAAGCGGCTCAGGCTGGAATTCCGTGCCAGAA
Organism: Pitta sordida; assembly: GCA_013390025.1. Classification (NCBI taxonomy): domain Eukaryota; kingdom Metazoa; phylum Chordata; class Aves; order Passeriformes; family Pittidae; genus Pitta; species Pitta sordida. The sequence continues at coordinate 372,091 of WEKX01014289.1, forward strand.
ACTCTCCTCTGCACAATGATGAGTTCAAGTTCTGCTTTGTGCGAAGGGTTTTTCCTTTCACAGCAGGAAAGGTGATCAGTCTGCAATTAGTCCTCTCCTTCCCCAATCTTTTGTAGCTCTATCTTTGCTAATTTCCCATCTCCCAGGACCAAAGCCGAAGGTAACTTTTCGGAATCCATTTCATGTGACAGTGCTCCCATCATCCAGCTCTGCATAAAACGAGCCTGTCCTCCAGCTGACGGGAAATGATGTGGCATTAGAGCAATATTTGGAAAGATGTGCCTAGAGTTCACTATTCTGGTCAGATGAGCAGGGAACATGCTTTTGCATTTTAATTTGAAATTCAGTGAATATTTTGAATGCCACAGCATGTCTATAACATTGTTTAAAAGATCCTGGGCGCTCAGGCATGTAATGATTGACATTGGCTGTAACTTGATGCAATGTTGCACTGTTTTAATTCTTTTTGGGGCAGTGTTATCTTTGATCACTTCGTATTCACTGGAAAAATCCCACAATTGCAATCCCACATTATGTTTCAGTGAGGATGCCAAGCTCTCTATGGTACGGAGCTATTCAAGGCACTTTGTCCACCCTCAGGCTGCTCATTAAAGTGATGGCAGTTTCTATTTTAATGAATAAGGTGGAGTGCAAATTCCCAACTTCATTCACAGACCTTGAATGGTCAAAACGAGTGGGTTCTTTTTTCAGTGCCCAACTTCTTTGTTTTCTTGGAAATTGTGTAAATGTGTTCATAACCATGGCCACAACTCCATGTGCATGCAAAACCCACCAAAATACAAGTTTTTATCTTGCGTACAGGGTTTGTGTTATTAAAACTTCCTTTTGTGGCCAACATCCCCCATCCCAGATTTCATTTCTAGAGACATTTACCTGTCCATGCTGCAAGGAGTGAGAGCAGGAAGATGTTTGTCAGGAGTGACTTAGTTCCTTCTTTTAATTCCCTGTTATTCCCTCACTTATCATCGGTGCTGTGCCAGAAAGCCTTTCCATACAACCCCAACATTCCTTGCTTTCAGGGACCTCCATTTCAAAGGCTGCTCTTGCCCACAGTTACCCAGCAGGGCCATGGAAGCTGCTGCACGTTTCCTCTGCAGTTCAAATCGGGCCCTTGAGGGTAAAGCATGAACTCAGTGTGTGGCTGAAGTGCTGCCCAGCCCTGAGCAGTCGGTGTCAGGGAAGGACACGGAGTTCCCGCTCGCCCTCCTGCCCATTGTCCAGGTGCCATTCAGCCCTGACAGCCTGGATGCCTTCCTTGGACCGCTCCTGCTCATGGTTTGCTGTGAAAAACTCTTTTCTCCCGCCCGTTACCCGAAGTTGGGGAATAGCCGTGGCTGCCAAGTCGAGGGTTTTTGAAGGCGATGCCGAGCTGCTCTTTGAAACTGGGTTAAGGAGCACGTGGTTTTTTTCATTGTGCCCGCGTTTATTCCAACTGACACCTGCAGGCCAGAGGGAAGGACATTTTGGGGTGCCCAGAGCTGGGGGGAGGCACCGACACGGACATTCCCTGGGATCACCCTGGGGAAATTTTGGCTCATTTCAGGTTGTGCTCACACTCAAGGAATGAGCAGCAAGAGCAGCTGAAGGCCCTTTCCAACCCCCGCCCCCCCCCCCGAACTCTGG